>JAODAL010002621.1:0-191601 GCA_025379985.1 Phyllomedusa bahiana
CTTTAGGAACTTTAGATTTTTTTTTAAAACCACAGAATCTTTGGGAATTTTTCAATGAAATCCATTATTTAGCATCTAAAAAAAAATAATCAAAAGACTTTTTGATGAAGATATATGGAATCTTAGAATCTAATTTCTGTAAATCCATTGACAGAAATATGTAGCTTAGCGGCGCAGGATAGGAGTGCTTCAGAAGCACATCAGGTTCTTTACACCTAAAATCTTTATAAAAAAAAACTGGACAACGTGGAACTAAAAAAGATGTTACTGTAAATCCCTGATGTCTCCTGAAGCCTCTATCCTTTGCTACTAAGCTTCATATTTCTATCAATGGATTTAGGGAAATTCAGTTGCAATATTCCACGTATCTTTACACTGAATATACTGCTCTCCATTACAACAGGTAGGGAGTCTTGTGAAGCGGCTGCTGGATATATACGCTGACCAGAATTATGCCTATGCTTGCACAATACTATAGGGTGGGTACATACTATATTTAGAGATGGGCGAATCGATTCTAATGAAGGGGAATTCGTTTAGATTTCGGGAAAAACTTCGGTTCGGAATGAAGTCGAACTTTGGGGGTATTCGGGGAAACGAAGTGGCTTTTGATGATAAAATGGCTGCGAGCACATGGCGCTACAGGGGCAAAGCATCTGGGAGGAAGAAGGGATAGCCGCAAAAACATTTCAGAGGGGGAAGCCAATCAGGGGACCGAGGGATTCGTGACATCCCGCACTATATAAGTACGGGCGCGACGCGGGAGCTCAACCGCTCTCACGTACTGATCAGGGAAGGGCGCCGGGGCTGAAACTTTTACTGAAGAATTGATTTTTATATAGCGATTCGGGGGGGTGTCCAGCTTTTTCCCAAGACGTTCTTTAAAATGTTTCTATTCTAATTTTTTGGGGTTTTGGGATCTGAAATCCAGGGCGTCCACTGCACTGCATATAATTCAAATCCAAAGTGGGATCAACCAGTTCCTGTTGTATCTTTTTAAAAAGAAACATTTTTTTACAATAAAATACCATTTCATTTTTGGCTGCTCAATTCATTGCGCAATTTAATCCAGGGTTTAATTAAGCGTTTTTTTGTGGTGTGTGACCCCAAAAACCGTTTTTTCAACGCCAAAATTTTAACATTTTTTTCCTTAGCCTAATTCAAAAAGCAAAGGTTAATTACAACTTTCTCTTTTGGTTCGTAGAAAACACGCAATTTTTAACACCACAAAGTACTATTTTTGTGGGGTCAATTCTTTGGCGAAATTTAACCCGGGGGGGGTTTAAATTTAAGCGTTGTTTTGCGGGTGTGCTGAAAAAAAAAAACCCGTCTTTTTCAACCCCAAAATATATACTTTTTTCCTGTAGCCTATTCACAACAAAGGTTAATTCAACGTATTCTGTTTGTGGCGTAGAAAACACGAAATTGTAACACCACAAAGCTACTTTTTGTCGGCTAATTTTTTGGGCGAATTTCATTCAGGGTTAAAAGCTTTGTTTTGGGTGTGCTAAAAAAAATAAACCGTCTTTTTCACGCCAAAATATATAATTTTTTCCGTAGCCTAATTCATGTCCCGAAGGTTATTAAGCCTTTTGTGCTTTTACTTTTTTTAAAAACCCCAAGTTTTTTTAAACGACACTACAAGTAAATTTTTCCGGGCCTTTTGTGGAGCGAAATTTATATCCAAGGGTTACCCAACTTGTTACTGGGTTTTCATTTGGAGTCAAAAACAGGGTGGTAATTTTATCATATACAGATATCATCATCAAATGTCGTACATTTTAGAACAAACAGTAGTCAACAGATGGTGGCGGCTCTGCCCCTCTCGGGGCACAAACTTTCGGAACGGGCCCAGGACGCAGCACAGCAAGGGGGACGTCGCAGCAGGGGTCACTTGGTGAGGCCCCAAAACCCCGCTGTCACAGGGGGCCGTGTGTTGTTCGGGCAACCCAAGGGTTTTTTGATTGGTTGACTAGGTCATCCTCTTTTTCCCCAGATGACATCTGACAACCCCCCCAAGAGTCGGGGGGGGAACCTCAGACCAACCATTATTTGGCGGGCCCCGGGGGAGCGGGTCAGCGACCCTCACCGTCCTCACCCGCCTCTTTCCATCGGGTTCCCCCAGCCAGAGACTACTTTGTGGTCGGGGCTCAGTGCCACTAAAGCGAGGATAAAAATTTGAGGGGGGCAGTCAGCAGCTATTGGCACGAAAAATGGGGCCAATTTTCGCCTGCTTCTTGCAGTGGCGCAAATTTAATGTGGAGAGGGGCGGGGAGGTCAGTTGTAGAGGTCGCCTGGGCAACCAACCATGATAGGAAGCAGTGACGGGAAACACAAAAAGATGATGAGCACCGACCGACTTGGGGGCCGGGGTGAGGCAAGGGCTTCATAACGTCAGGAGAAGGGGGCGTCAGCTGCGCGTCAGGCACAGGCAGCCAGCAAGTGGGCGGGGCCTGAGTCAGCGGGAAGCAGCAGTGTGGGGGTCGGGGCCCAAAGGGGCCAGGGGGAAAAAACCCGTTCGCGGGTCCAAAAAAGTAGCACACAGGGCTCAGGCGAGGGCGGCGGCGATTTCCTCTGCGGAGCGTTGGCGGTAAAATCCGATACCGTTGTGTGGCATTCTTTGCTAAACCCCGGAGGACCCGAAAAAGGGTATAGTAAAAATCTGTAAGCAAAAGTGAAGCTGGCCGGAGCTAATTTGGCACCACCCCCCGCGTCAACACATGCAGCGTACCACCGGTGTGGGGAAAACTGGCTCAGAGGGTGGCCCCCTCCGCCGCAAGCAACAGCAGAAAACAGCGCCCCATGGCACGCATGCCATTGCCCAAAAGGGCCCACCACCTCTCAGAAGGGAGCTGTTTTCTCTTGACATCATTCCGGTCCAGATGCCCCTGCTCCTCGCACCATGGGGAACACAGTCGTTCAGCGAGACAATTGCAAAGAGAAAACATAGCCCCAAACCTCCTAAGGTGCGCAGCGACCGTGCTCCCCCTTCCAATTGTTGGTCTGCGTCCCCCCCTTTTCCAAATGGGGGACCCTGCACCGTTCAAAACTAATGGTTGTCCCGGGGCCAGATGGAAGTTCCAAGCTGTAATTTTTTTTCCCAAAAAAGGCAGTACCACCCCAAAAATATGAAAACAGAAGGTGGTCGTCCTTGAGCTTTTTCGGTTTGTTCCAATACAGCAGCGCGGACGTCTGGAGCGTAACTACGGCAGGGCCCGTACATGTCCCCTTTTGGCCACTGGGTAATGTGCTTTCCGCCCAGGCACACCCAACAACTTGGACAGGGGACGCCCCTTTCCCTCCACGTGTCAAAATGCGACCTGCGCCAAGTCCGCCCCTCCCCCTCCACCCCACCACCATCTCAGCTCCCAAGTACTGCTCCCCAACCACATGGAGGGCACAGGGTTCACGCAGTTCTCACCTGGCTTGCCTCGGGGGAACGAAGACACAAGGGGAGAACTGCCCCCCGCGTCATGCAGCAAAAATCAGTTGGCTTTCTCCGCGCCAACTGCAAATCGGAAACCCTCTGACGGGCAATGGGAGGAACATGGTTTCCGGCTGACTGGGGGGATGGGCCAGCCCCTGCATGGCGCACGTGTTCAATCGGGTTGGGGAAAAGGTTCCCGAATCTTCCCCGAATTTTTAGAAAAATTCTAAAAAGGCCAGGGAAAATGTCATGCCTTTTTTCCATTCGTACAAGCCAGGAAACCCTCCTTGAGTTGCAGGGCAGAAGGTCCCCCAACACCTCTGAAAATGCGATGTTTCCACCCGTTGGAATTCCAGCCTGCACATGTTTGGGCCGACTTTTGAACGAGAAAGGCCCTTAACGATTTTTTGATGATCCAGGCAACAGATACTCCCTGTGTAACTTGATGTCAGCCAGTGGCAAAACTAATGCGTCACCTGCCGTTTGTTGAGGCCATTTGAGGAGGCGACGTTATTTTTCATTTTGCCGGACACGGGATGAAAAACATCTTCCACTGCTTCAGTCCTGGAACAGATTAAAAATCTGTCTGGAGGGCTGGAAACTGGCGTACATCTGTGGGCCCCATGATTTTCCTTGGGGATGAAAAGGGGGGAGGAGGAGGGGACATTGGAGCAGAAGCATTGCTGGTGAAATGAGTGGATTTTTTTACCCAGTGACAGAGAGGAGGGGCAAGAGCTGGAGGAGGTGGATGGAGATGAGAAGACGGCGATGACCCCCAAACACCCTCAAATAGTGGAAATGGGGGCAGGGGCCCCTCGGAGTCACTTGTGCAATGGCCCCGCAGCATGCTTATTTCCTGGCTAGTGACAGCCGAATATCAGCCCCCAGAGGGGGACTTGGCTCTCCACCCCATTGGACCCTCGCTACCGGGCCAAAAAGGAGCCTTTTTTCCCCGCTATTAGAGGGAAGACAAATCAAAAATATGGGGAAAACCCCCGAAACGTTGGCTGCGCCAAAGTCGGCATCATCCCTCCCTGACAGGTCGACCGGGGGGGGTTTCCCCAGGCCACGTACAAATGCCGCTGCTGCTGGGGGGTGGGGGGGGAGGGGCAGTACCAGCCCATCATTTGTAACCCAATCAGGAGTCACTGATGAGCAGCTTCTTCACCGCCTATGAGGAGGGGCAGTCGCCGCAGCGCAGCAGAGGACCTGAGCAGTCCCTGAACCAACAGGTTGGGGCCTACTTGGGCAGCACTCTGCCACCCCATTAGAAATCCGCTGGCACTGGGCAGCCAAACTGTTTTGTGGCCCCCAAATGCCGATTTGCAGTGGGGAACTTTCCGCCGGCCAGTAGTGTGGGACGGCGGGGGGTTCAGCGGGGGGCCACGTTTCCCAAAGGGAACCCCTTTTCCAAAGGGAAAAAGGGAACGACTACCCTTGCAAGAGAAAAAGGCTGGATGGCCAGGATTTCCAACACCAAAGCCTAAGGGGTCTCTGGGTTCAAACTACTTGCTCAGCCCCATTTGATGCCGCCCCCCCCGATGCCACACATCTGCTGAAGTTTCTCCCTGCCTACCACCCTCTTTACCAGGGGCTGGTATTGCCCCCCCACCTCAACACCTGTCATTGTGCACTCTAGACCTCAGCTGCTGCTGCTGTTTCGTTGCCGTGACAACCACACTGTGTCATTGTGCCACGTCTGGGCCTCATGCTGCGGTGACTGCTGCCATGTCCTCCACCGTTTCATTGTGCCACTGCCTGACCCATGCTGCTGCCCCCATGACCTCCGTCTCAGTCATTTTTGCCCTCTGTGGTTTTCCCCCTTTTTGCACCTCCGATGCATTTTGCCCTCTCTACCCCATGCTCGTGTGACTCCTCCCTGCCCTCCACACGTGTCATTGGCCACTCCCGACTTCATGTGCTGCCGCCGTGACCTCCGCTCTCAGTATTGTGCCATTCTGGGCTTCCTCCTGTTTTGCCACCTCCAGAATGTCATTGTGCCACTGCCTGATCTCATGCTGCTGCTGTCGTGACCTCCACACTGTGTGATTGTGCCACTCTGTGGCCTAATACTGTTTTGCCGCCTCCAGAATGTCATTGTGCCACTGCCTGATCTCATACTGCTGCCGCCATGACCTCCACACTGTGTGATTGTGCCACTCTGTGGCCTAATACTGTTTTGCCGCCTCCAGAATGTCATTGTGCCACTGCCTGATCTCATACTGCTGCCGCCGTGACCTCCACACTGTGTGATTGTGCCACTCTGTGGCCTAATACTGTTTAGCCGCCTCCAGAATGTCATTGTGCCACTGCTGATCTCATACTGCTGCCGCCGTGACCTCCACACTGTGTGATTGTGCCATTTTGTGGCCTAATACTGTTTAGCCGCCTCCAGAATGTCATTGTGCCACTGCCTGATCTCATACTGCTGCCACCGTGACCTCCACACTGTGTGATTGTGCCACTCTGTGGCCTAATACTGTTTTGCCGCCTCCAGAATGTCATTGTGCCACTGCCTGATCTATGCTGCTGCTGTCGTGACCTCCACACTGTATCATTGTGCCACTCTGTGGCCTAATACTGTTTTGCCACCTCCAGAATGTCATTGTGCCACTGCCTGATCTCATGCTGCTGCTGTCGTGACCTCCACACTGTATCATTGTGTCACTCTGTGCCTAATACGGTTTTGCCGCCTCCAGAATGTCATTGTGCCACTGCCTGACCTCATACTGCTGCCGCCGTGACCTCCGCTCTCAGTCATTGTGCCACTCTGTGGCTTCCTCGTGTTTTGCCACCTCCAGACTGTCATTGTGCCACTGCCTGACCTTCAGTGCTGTGGCTGCCGCCGTCACCTCCACACTCTGTCACTAATGTTGCCACCTGAGCTCTCAGCTTGTTTTTTTCCAGCTTTCACTGGCATGACTTTATCAGGCTACATTCCCGCTTGAGTTTTTTGGTCAGTTTTGCCCTCTTAGTGCCCAGGAATTTTATAGTGAAGCGATTCTAAGAGCGGCGGCAGTCATCTGCGTGTCATACTAAAACACAAACATTGTATGAAGACCAAACCAAGCTCCTCTGCATATTAAGCATGGCACAACGTTCTCCAGCACCCTGCTGGCTCTGTGCAGCCTGGAAATAACTGCTTTTTAACGCGATTCGTGCCGAAGTAATTCAGAACGAAACGAATTTTGTCGGAAAATTCGGCGAAGTGACCGAATCGAATTTTTGAGAAATTCGCCCATCTCTAACTATATTGTTTACCCTCTTTTTACCATACAGTTTTGACCACACCAGGAAGATCGTCTCCCCTTTCTCTTTTTTTCTTTACTCTGTCTGCATGAAGAAATCACTGTCCAAAAGGAATATTGGTCACACATGCATGATCAAGCCTGTTGATTGAGGTGAGCAATTTGGATAGTCAGATCATAAGATTAGAACAGACTGGCCTTGATGAAATGTGTTTTTTCAAACGAGGCATAATTGATACCCTTATAATTTATCCGTTTAATTTCATTCCTCATAGCATAGTAATTATGGGGCATCTGTTCTCTGCTTTTCTTTCTTTCAATGTGTGAATAATTTGATAACTAGGTGTTATTATTCGACTTGTTAACAGACTCTTACACAGCCACTGGCTTATTACTGTTGACAGTGTCAGATTGTCTAGGGACACACCCTATTAACAAGAGGAATGGTAACATCCAGTTGTCAATTTACTAGTATATTTACAAAGGGAAAAACAGAAGAACAGCACAATGAACAATTCCAAGAAAAAAGTTGTTACAGGTTCCTCTAAGGCTACGTCTACACAACACTGGATTCTCATCAGATTTTCAGTGGATTCAGTATTCAGTGCTGTGTAGACCTCAATAGAAAATCCATGCTATAGTCTACACAAGACGGGTTTTCTACTGAAGCTGCCGGCCGTACGGCAAAAGATAGAACATGTTCTATCTTCCACCAGATTCCCGTCGGATTCCTGTAGCCTCAATATACGGGGCCGGCGGGAATCTGAAATCCGACCACGTTTTTTAGCACAAATTATGTGCTAAAATTATTATTTCCAACGGTATTTTATCTTAGCTGCGTAGATATAGCCTTAGGGTATTTTCACATGTATTATGTACCAAAATACGTACCCAAATACATATTTAACAACGTTCCATTCAGTTTTCATTGATTTCAGTGCAAAATACGTATCGTCGTTCACTTTATTGTATTGGATCCGTACAAAGAAATGACAGGTTACTTCTTGATCCGTTTTACACATTTACAAGCCAATAGAAACAATATGGTACGTTTTTGCAGTCCAGAAAACATATCCAAATATGTACCACACTATGTGGTATGTGTTTGGATACATTTTACGTATTGTAAAAACATATTCAACACGCCATGCATATACCCTTAGTACTCTCTTAGAAACATGACACTATATTATAAAATAAAATTAGAAAAATAGTAATCTCTTGATGGGATTAAATAAACAATGAAATCAAATTTAAATATTTGCCAAAAATACAAATATTTTATATAAAAATAATAATTTTGCATACACAAATTCCACATACTCCACACATTTCAGGTCTCTGAATGACTGTAATTACCTGAAGAAATAACTTTACAGGTAAGGCTTGGTTCACATATGAGCTGGAGGTTCCATTCAGAGCCTCTGTCACATGTCCCATCAGGAACGGTGGAAAAAACACTATTTTTCCATCTAAATAACAGACACCACGGCAAAAACCCAATGGACCCATTGTAATCAATAGGGTCTGTCGGGCCCATTGATGTCTGTCGTAAAAGGATACTTTGGCTTCCGTTTTCACCTGGAAGTGCTAAGACAGATGTGAACCAACCCTTATTCAGTATGAAATGTCAATTGTATAAGAATCAGAAGCAATACAGAAAAACACTTTTTTTTCCGTTTTTATGACACAAAATATGTATATAAATTACATAGTAATTCATACATACCCCAAAAATGAGTCAAAAATACAATTTCTCACACATACAATAAGGCCTTTAATGGCCATGTCGCAAACGAATAAGAAATAAAAATACAATAAAAATGTGTACCTGGTCAATGAGACCCCTCCAGGTCTGGTTGTTAACAATTTAAATAGGAGGTTAAAGAAAGTTACCTAACTGACATAGTAGTGCATCTCAAAAAATTAGAATATCACTGAAAAGATAATTGATATCAATAATTTATGTTAAATAGAGAAACCCATATATTGTATAGACTCATCACAGCATGAATTACAAGTTTTAATATAATATATTTGTGAGTCCTATAACAAATAAAAAAGATATTCCTGGAGAACCCCTTTAATTTATAATTTTTTGAGATGCACTAGTATATTTTTAGTTTCCAGGTGGCCTATCGGCAGGTATCATTACCTTAAATAAGGCTTAAAGAGAACTTAACATAACTGCTTATAGTTATGTATTTTTATTTCCTATGAAACAGTAATGCTGTAACATATTGACTCCCTATTTGAATAAGCTCTGTCCACTGTTTCTTGCTAGAATATTGGATTTTGTTTGGCTTTGATATATAATGTGACTATATACTATTGCCCATTGACTAATTTGTTTCTCGTCTGTTTTTATTTTCTGATTAGAGATTTATTAAAATTTCTGTCTGCAGTCATGAGGGCAATCATTCTGTTTGAGCTGCTGTTAATAGCATTCAGAAATATGTTTGACCACATCCACATGGGTTGTAGGAAGATATAGTTTAGAAATCCACTGCTGTGCAGATGTCACTGAACAGGGAGGGTAAGTCACGACCATTACCTGTTGGTAAAGGTGGTCGCTGTGGTGGTCACTTTAATGTGTAGGTTGTTTTAGTACATGCCAGCCAGGCGTAAATGTATAAAGATTAAAGGGGTTATCTTAACATGCTGTTTCACAGAGCCACAGGCAGCTTTAGATTCATAACTCCTCACTCTTCATGGTTAGCCTGTTGGTGGTACTACATCAGTAAAAAACAGTGAGAAGCATATCAGAATATTCCTAGCTCTTCTAATTGCACTGACATGACTGCAGGAGATGTCATCTATAGTGCAGAGGGCTACAGACCTCAAAGTAAACAATCGAAAGTAATTAATCTAATCTTTTTTTGTTAGAGATAACACACTCTGTTCTCAAGCTGCAGTACATCCTGGTGATATCACTCCCTGCTCACTGTCTAATCTAGTAAGGGGAGCAGGACAGTAACCAGAGAAAACTGTATGCACTCAGAGCAGATAAAATCTCTCATCTCCTGACCAATGTAATTGGAAAAAGTCTTGATTTAAAGGGGTAGTCTCACTACATTGATTCATCTTACCTCAGTCCTGTTTTCTTGGTTTCACTTTGAATTCAGGGGCGTGTTTACTGGCTTCTACTAGGCTGCAGTAGAAGCCAGGTCTGTAGCTATAGCAACTAGTGCTGGCAGCCTATCATAAGAGACTGAACAGGTCTGTAGCTATAGCGACCTGAGCAGCTGATGCAGCCCAAACAAGACGGGATATCTAAGAATAGGTAGGACACTGTTAATGGACACATATTGCAAAGTGACTTGTTTTTGCAAGATCTTTAACATAAAAAGCAATCCTTCTAGTGAGACATCCCTTTCAACATTCCCTACATGTTGAAAGCTAATCTCTGTAGTGATACAACCCTTTCAAGTGCTGGAATTGCTATGTGGAAATATTCAAAGAAAGGAAAAACAAAGCTCATCTGCTGAGCTTAAAAGTGTTGATTTATCAGATAAACTAGGAATGAATATCAATGAATCATGTCCCAGATTCTTTTGTCTAAAGTATATCAAAGAGCCAAACTCCTCTAGCTTTATTTAAGCCAGAATATATCAGTCTGTTCCAGAGTCTACTAAAGTATTTATCCTTTAGGAGTTTATCATGTTCTTTAGCATTAATACATTAATTTCAGTGGAATTATTTAAAGGGGTTGTCTCACTACACAGATTATCTTTCAATATGTAGGGAACACTAAATGAAGACGTTTTCCAAATATATGGCTTTGTTTGTTTTTTTTTGTTGAGGAGCTACGAATTATTTTATCCCCTTCTGAGGGCTTTCTGGTTTCTCTAGTGACCGACCTGTTTATTTATCTACCCTGCCATTTGTCTTATCTGATAGCAGGGGGTGACACACAGGTCAAGGCACAGAACTGCCAGCATCCTGAGAGCTTCTGTTTTATCTGATCTTTCAGACAAAATACACTAATTACTACTGTTTACTTTAGCTCTCAAGCTTCTCTGGACCTGCTAGCAGGAGATTGTTTATCTAATTAACAGAAGTCTGAATACACGGAGCTCATATGATAATTACAGACAGCTTGACCAGGAAGTGACATAATGCATGAATGAAATAATACTGCTTTACTCTATGAAACAGTGATCTGAGACAACCCCTTTAAGCTTTTTTAGCATCAATAGAAGAAAATTAAAAAGACTTTTCAATCTTACCTAAGATGAAAACATATACATATAACAATATATCTAAATGCATAATTATTCACCTCTTTAGAGGCAGTAGAAGCACCTTTGGCAGCAATTGCAGCCTTATGCCTTTGTGCATAGCTCTCTTCTAGGTTTAATAATTAGATGATTACTAAAAAGTCATCTCTACAGGATATAGCAGCCTATTATTAGGCTCAGTGGTCAGTGTGAAAAAAAACGGCAGGATTTCAGTGTTTATTGTTAAATGAAGATAGTGATATGAAAATAATGTAAAAGGGTCACTAAAGATTCTTAAAAAAAACATGTTTAACATAAAAATTTAAACAATTAGTCATTATTTGATAATATATTCCCTTTCATTTTATATATATTATACTCTTTAACACCATTACTTTCAATTAAGTGGAGATCACAGACACATCAGAGTGTAAGAATCACATAACTAAATTGGCCCTGAGAGGGACATGTCACAGGGAGCAATGAATCATGTACACGCTTAAAGGCGTTGTAGGTGACTGATCTTGTGTTGGCATTAGACATTTAAACTATAATGACATAAATAAGCTATATTCATAGGGGGGCAAATTAGTTCTTGTGGATGAAATTGTTAGAACTGTAAATTTGCCAAGTGGGATATTCACTTGGATAAAGGTTGTTGTGCTACATAAGAGTAGCAGTTAATAATTACAGTGTAATGAACAATAAACTTGGTTTAACTATTAAATTTTTGTTTTTTCTTTTTCTTTTACATTTTAATAGTATAAGTACATAAAAACTGCCACATAGAAGGGTGTGAATATTACAGGTTTATACATTTTAACATGTAACGAAAATGAGTTGTACAGAGTAAATATGACTCAACATAATTCAATTGCATCATGTATGTTGTTTTGTTTTTTGCAGTGAATCAGTACTGACCATAATGGATCAGTCAACAGATCCTATTCATTTTTATGGGTACCAGATTGATGCACAACAGCATGAGCTTGCTGACATAATTGGTGCTAGACTAAAAACACTGATGAAAAAAAAAAATGTGAACCTATTTGTACGTGCCCCAACATATAAACTAAGGGCCACATGTTTGAAAACTGTCTAGGTCAAAAATTCACTTTGTTGTCCAAAGCAACCAATCACAGCGCCCCTTTCATATGTTCAGAGCACTGATTGGTTGCTATGGGCAACAAAGTGAATTTTAGACCTAGATAGTTTTCATGCATGTGGCCCTAAATCTTACTAAATCAGTTCAATTATCTTATGGCAACAGCATCCAATTTTATGCCATTTGATATCCCTAGTATAATGCTATTTATACCTACAAAATGTATACAATACAGTTTTATTTAAAGAAATATTGACTGAAAGAGGATGCAAGTACAGGTATAAGTACAATTTAAAAGGCATATTGGCAGAATATAAGCAGTCCTTTAGGTCCACTCTTTTTGATTGTAAACAGAGCCAAAAATCTGTGATTCTTGGTCGCTTGATTACTGTAACACATTGCTAATTGGGTTCGCATCTCCAAGACAAGGCACACCCTGCTTGGCCTATCATTCCCTAAATCCTATCAACGGAGTGTTCGCCCCGAAAAGGGCATCCCCATCCGGAATCTCATCCTTATATACTTTCACCCTAATTAAAGAAGGAATCCTACTTCAATTATGGTTCGGTACATGACAATCAGGTTTGGATAAGTTAAATATTTGTAAAAAAATTAACAACTAACTCACGTGCACCCAAACCAAAAGTAAATATTTGTATTAGTAAGATATCACCATTATTTCCAGTGTTTACAACCAGTTCCCATTAAATACACTAAAAACTCCAAAACGTTCTTAAAAAATTTAAAATCTAATATCTGTCAAGGAAGGAAATTAGGGTATTTTAGTCAAAAGACTAATAAGTCATAAAAATCTAATATCAGTATGGACAGAGTTCTTCACATGGCATCTGTGACATGCTACTTAAAATATATAAAAAAAATAGTGCATTTATAGTACATAAATAACTCCCTATCAATAGTGCCAGTTAAGGGAACAAATTGGGAATGCGGGGTATGTTTCATACCACTCTGATTTGAGTGGCATATTTTACAACCTATTTTATATGTGATGGTCCTTTTGCTGTTAACTATCAAAATATAACTTCAATTAAAAATTTTCCCCCAAAAAAGGGGTTTTTTAACCCATCTACTGCGAAACCAATTTAAATCACTCACCTGGGGTTTTTGGGGCCTTTTAAAGCGGTTTTCCAAAACTGCTACAATCCAAAGCGATGAAAAAGTAAAAATTGAACCCCCCAAAAAAAGGAAATCAAAGGGCACCCCAAATAAAAAAAACAATTTTTTTGAGATAAAAAAAAAACACCTGACAGTGAATCCACGGGAAAAAACCAAATGTAAACCCCACTTTTTTGTGCGTTTCGATCTAGCGATTCTTAGTCAAACAACTTTTCAATTTCCTCTTCCTTTTTGGGAAACCCCCCATTCACAAGGGGAGGGAGAAGAGGAAAAAAAAAAAAAAAAAAAAAAAAAAAAAGGGGGGAACAGAAAAAATTACCACATCAAAATTTTTAAAAAATCGTTCTAAAATTTGAGCCCAGGGGGGTTGGCAGTTTCAACATAAAACCAATACCTTTTCCCTTTTTATAATAAATTTTTATGACCCCTCCTCTGGTTCCTTTTTTAGAAACAGATTCAATACAAAAAATTTTTTAAACCCAAAATTTTTCCAGATGTGTATAAAAGAAAATTTTAACCCTTGATACATTTCTTATTTTCCACAAAGGGCACCAATACAGGTTCCCGTACTCTATCTTTCAACTCTGGTATGCATCCAACATCTCAATTTCATGTTACACTTCAAGACAATAAACTACATTACAAATTTCGCAACAAAATTTTTAATTTATTAAATATACTACCATCTAGTAAACCTTGGATTTCTTTAGTTTTGTTTTTACTACTTAAAAATGAGATCTAATAGACACAACGAAAAAAACCCATTTTGACCAGGTTTCTGTTTTCTTTTATTTTTTTACTAGCTAGGGCAAGAATGGAATGCGGTGGGTGTTTTCCTTTGAAACGAATTACACCATTTGCAGCAACGTCAAAAGGGACACTTGAAACAATAGGGGGAGATTTTAAATGATAATCTTTTTAATATGTTTAAATCACTGCTATATGTATAAAAAAAATTTGGGACTCGTATTTTTTTTTTTTTGTTGTTGTCCCCTTTTTTCCCTTAGAGTATAACAGTCATCTTTCTCGTTTCTCCATCTTAATGACTGCCCTATCAACCCCTTTTGGAAACCCCCCTTTTTCGCAATCTACAACAACATTTTTTGTTCCAATCAAAGCTTATTTGGATGAACAATTTTCTCTTCCTCAAATATTCTCCTTTTTAAATATTTTAAATGTATCAGGGGATGAAAAGAACCATGAAGTATGCTTTTACTAGCTGTTGATTTTCTAAAGTTGTGTATAGTTTTTTTATCCCAGAAGAACCAGTCAAGGGAAAAAAACCAAAAATTGATAGAAGTAAGGGGGTATTGAAAAAAAAAATAAAACCAAAAACATTATTATTGAATATGAAACAAAAATGCTGTGCGGATGTCCCCAGAATTCCAAATTACATCGTCATCTGTTAAAAGCCCGTACAGCAAATTGGTTCACAAAAGGATTGTCCTTCATAAAATATAACATTCCTCAAACCAGATACAAAAAAAGGTTTGCAAAAAAGGGAAAACTTGGGTCCCATTGTGCCTATTTTGAAGGTAAATGTATTTCAAAAAAAAAAAAATTGGAGAAAAAATAATTCTATTACCACAAAAATAATCAAAATATCCCATTTGGGAAAATTTCCTTAGGGGGAAATCTATTGCCTTCAACCTAAATAAGGGAATTTTTCTGATACAGCGATTCAAATCCACGTTACCAAATACATTGTTCACACCATTCAAAATTGATCTAAAAATTTTCAAAAAAATGTTTTTTATCTTTAAGAAAGCCCCAAAAAACTCTGAACCAAAGGGGCCCAAAAAACCCCCACTCGCACATAAAATTCATTTAAAGAACCTTGCCCCCACATGGGGCTCATAGGGGGCGGGAAAGGGTTTTTATGGAGCTTTTGGGGGTGAGTGGGAAAATAGGGGTAACCGGGGATTTTTTAAATGGTATCATAATTTTCTCTGGTAAGGGTTCCCCAATTTTAGTCCCTCATCTAGAATTTTAATCAGATCTTTAGAAAACATTTTGGGGACAAATTTTAAATCTGATATGTGGCCCCATTATCCCCAAAAAGATTATTTAAAATAATGAAAGTAGTGTTCAAAAAACGACTGACCCTCCCTTATCTGCTCTTCGAAAGTTTGATCTTTGTTGGCAAGGATTTTTAAGAATTTTCTTCTCTTTTATTTCTCATATTAGATCCTAAAACATCACAGTGGAGCCAATAAGTTCCTTTTGAACTAATCTTGAAATTTATCAACGCAAAAGGGGGAGACCAAGAGGGTAAAAATCTCTATTTTTTTTATTAAACAACATTGCCTCAATGTTTTTATTGACTTTCATCCAGATCATTAGCATTTTAAAACATAAACATTCCTGAAAAGAAAAAATTTATTTAAAACCAACATTGCCAAAAATTTTTCATCTTTAAACAACCTCTATTTTCCAAGGTTGAGGGAGTCACTTTTCTTCTTGTTTTGAAAATCTTTTTTCACAGTAGATTTTTCCAAAATTTTTGACACCTTAATTTTAAGATCGAAAAACTTTTTGATACTAAATAAATTGTTTCTTTATTTGGCTCCTTTTGACTTTCCCCCTTTTTTTGAGGGGGGTTTAATTTTTTTCCTTTTTCATCGCTTACCCATCTGACTGTTTTTACTCTTTAAAGCCCCATTCAGGGTTTACACTTCCTTGCAGGCATTGGGCTTACAGTACTCTTTTTCCTAGGGGTTTGGTTTTCAATGTATTTTCCAAAAAGGGGCCGGCTTAAATTGCCTACAATAGTAGAGCTGTATTTGTCATGAAAAGACTGCTAAAACTCACTATGGGCTGCTAATTGACTTATCTATCTTTGATGTAAATACGCACATATGGCTGCTCCCAAGACAGTAAATCTAAGGCTTATTGTTTTTCCCAGTAGAAAGAAAAGACCAGAAAGGGAAAAACATGTATTTTTCTGAAGAAGACACAGCAGGGAAATGGATCACCACCCGGCCACTTTAAAAAAAAAGTGGGGGATCCAAAAACCTTTGAAAAACAAGCTGTATGCCGAACAATTTACCAAATAGTCCGCGGGTCAACAAAGATAAAGCAAACGGAGGGCAACACAATCAGCTGCAAGATCCCAACCTACACTCCCTGGGGGATAGAGTCAGGCATTGGTTTTCACCCCAGCCCAAAGCAAAGCAGGTTGGTCTTGGCTTCAAAGGACACAGGTATACCCAGGCAGGGAGGTGGCAGACTTGAAACACCATAAAAACAACAACAAAAGGAAGACAAGAAAACATAAAAAGAGGGGAGATCTATGACCAAATTTAAAGCCAGTGGGGCCACGTACAAAAATTTTAAAGGGAGGGATAAAAACCTTTTTCAAAGCTGAAGCCCAGAAAAAAGGGTAAACAATACGAACAGGAAACATAAGTAAGGAAGCCAGGAAACAGGAAGAATCACAGGCAAGAGGGAGACAAAAAGATAGGTTTTAAATTGCCAACCTCAGCCACGGATTGGACCAAGGAGAAGTTAATCAGTGCTGCTCAAGCTGAGGATGGCACAAATTTAAAGGGGTAAAGTTCTAATACAAGCAGAAGAAAAGAACTGCTCTAACCGGAAATGAAGCATACTTGGAAAAGCAATATATTTGGTAAGAATTAATTTTTTAAAAAGTTTTTTTTACCTTTTTTAAAACTTTTTAAAAAAAAAGACACCCTTTTTTCCCTCGTAAGGGAAACCCCCCCATTGGAGTCGGCTTTTCGGGGTCTTCGTCCACCGACATCTTTTAATTGCTGCAGACATCATTTTGGGGCACCAGCGTGCAGTTTTCGCGGACGGGGCGTACTTCAACCCCTGTTCCACGCAGCCCCTGAATGTCGGGGAAGGGGGAAACCCCCACACCCCGCGCAAAAAACCTTAAATTGCCCCGGGTTCTCCCGAAACATAATCAAAGGGTTTTCCCCCGCTCTGCTCCATCAGGACCCTGTGATCCAACAAGCCCGGGGAAGGGGGTAAACAGTCACCTTGGGACCGAGATAGCCCAAGGGGCTAAAAAGTAGTGATCAGGGGCACTGTGTTCCCAGTTTGTGCCTGTGTCAAACTGACACAGAAATAATTTATTAGCATATAAATATGCAAAAAAATTTACAAAGGGTAAAACAAATTTTACACAGCATCTCTCAGGGGATTTTTAAAAAAAATAAAAAAAACTTATGTAGAAAAAAAAAAATAAAATAAAAAATAAAATAAAAAAAAAATATTTAATAAAAAATGATTGTGCATGCATTACACAAAAAAAACTACACATATTAGGTATACACACAACCGTCATAACCTGTAGAATTCATCTATTGAATTATTAAGTGTTAAATGTGAATGGTGTAAAGAAATCTTAAAAAAACAAAACAATTGAATTTTTTTTAAAAAAATTCTGCAATCATTTGTAAGTGATTTAAAATTTTCCCCTTCCAAAAAGTAGAATTTTCCGAATAAAAAAAGGGCCCAAAAACCGCGTCTTTGAAAAAAAAAAAATTTGGACGTTAAACACAAGGGAAAGCAAAAACTAAAAAAAATTGGGTCCTAAGTACTTTCGGGTTTTTCGTTAAGGATTAAGGAATTTAGCCAATGCTCAAAATTTTTTTTTTGGCAATTACAACACTTTTACATTTACTATAACCCCCTAAATGGGTTGCCACACAAAAACATAGCTTTCAAAATTGGGGGAACCAAAATGAAGACGTTTTTCAAATATATGCATTGTTCATCTTTTTTTTTAAAGGACACAAGGGTTTTTAAATACCTTCTGGGGGCTCTCAGGTTTCCGAAGTGCCCGACTGTTACTCCTTATCCCCGGCTGTTTTTCTATCTGATAGTGGGATGACGTTTACAACGGGTCGCATGGGCAGGGGAAAGCTTGGTGTTATATGATTTTTCAGACAAAAGACAATAACTCTACTGTTACATTTGCTCAAAGCTTCTCCAACCTCAGGAAGAAATTTGGGAATCTAACTGATAAACAAGAGGTCTAAATACACAATTCATTCTAATTACAGCAGCTTGACCGGGAAGGACAGAGAAAAAGCTTTATTTAATTTCAGTTTCCTTTTTTAAATGTTTTATTAACCTCCTACAGCAACGTTGAATATTGATTACAAACATGCTTTTATGGGTTTTAAAAACTTTTACCGATGAACCCTTTTTTTTTCCCCTTTTTTTCTTTTAAACAAACAAAAATATTAAACAAATAACGATAGGCTTTTGATCCATCTCGTTGAGCAGGCGTCTTTTTTTTCCAGCTTTTTTGGGGTTTTACCAATGTAGCTAAACCCATGCTTTTTTACAAAATTTCCGCATGAGATTATTATAAATAGGTGTCTAAGCTCAAACAGATATCCTTTAAATTTTCAAGATTTTTTGATAAAAAAATAAATCTTAAAACACTCTATTTTCCTTCACACAAACCTTTCATGTGCGGGAAACCTTAACATGCAAAAAGATCAGTAAAACTTGTAAAACAATTTTTACATTTTCATAGAAAATTTAAACTCTTCAGTTTTTATCTATTAAACACAAAAAAAGTAACTTTTATTAATCTAACTTTAACCTTTACACACTATTTAAAAACCTGATCTCATCCTCATATTTAACCCCTTCTTCTGAAGAGGGGTAATCCCTTTCTATATCAAGTCTGGTGGAACCCACCTAATAACAGGAACCTTTTATCTAACAAAGTACTAGCTTCATAAGGGGTCCCCCCCAACTACTTTTGGGGGTCGTCCCCAATCTCAAACACAACAAATAAGGCCCCCCTTTTACACCCTGCAGCAGGGGCACTTTAAAGAGGTTTAAATGATGGATAGGATAGGTTTTTTAAAAAGGGTGTAAGAGGTTAAAGTTTAAAATAAAAATTACGTTTTAGTGTTTAAAAATAGAAACTGATAGAGTTTAATTTTTCCTATGGGAAAAAAAGTAAATATAGTGATCAAAATCACTCTTAGTTTTTTCTTGCGAGATTCCCCCTTTTTTGGGGATTATTGACTTGTCAAACAATGACCCTTTTACCATTTTAATTTGAGAAGCAACGGGGGAGCGACGCCACCCCCAGCCCCCCCTCTATTTTGCTGGATAATATATAGGCGGTTCCCAGAAATTTTGTTAACATGTTGTAAGACCCGAAACGTCTTTTATGGCCTTTGTATCCTATCCCCTAATAAAAGGGGTAAAACTACTCCATGTTCAAAAATTTTTTGTATCGATTCCTTTTTTTGTAGGGGTCTACCCATTCCATTTAGATGGAGGGGGCTTTTCCCGAACATTTTGAAGGGCGGGGGAGTGTCGGTTCCGGTGTTTGGATTTTTTTTAATCCCCGCTGCGTATAGTATAAAGCTTCCTACTCCCCCGGGGACAGGCTTTTGGGGGTTCCCCATTCCAAATATCCCATTTTTTGTTGTTAGGACGTATTTTGTTAAGTGTTTTCCCCTTTTGAAGGGGCATCACCCCATCCAGAAACTTGGTACTGGGGAATCCCAAAGCAGTGGTATATTTGCCCCTTTGGGGGCCAGCGAAACACTTCACTCTCAAAATCCCCATCCTGAAACCCCTGTTTGGGATATATAGTTGGGTAAGCTGCAGGGGAATTTTTGGTATCTACAGCCATAAAAATTTGCGGTATTATTTTAAAACCCCTTTAAGGATTGTAATCCCAACCCGGGGCATCCGTTCCCTTTTTTTAATTTCCCCTATTTGTTTGTGCAAAATCTAAGGGGGATTAGGAACTATAGAGATGAATGTCATCCCCTGGAGGAGGTCTATAACCCAAGTTTTCCCAAGGGCCCGGGTTCCCTTGTGGAGGTTATCTGTGTCATAAAAAAAAGGGGACGGGAAACTACGGGGGCCCAAGTATGAGAAAAAAGAGATTTTACCCCCCGGAACCAAGCCTCATTCCCCAAAATAAGTAGTCTTTGTCTTCTTTATTAAAGATGAATTATCCCTTAAAACCCCCCTTTCCTCCATGGTCAAAATCTCATGGGGTTTTCCTCCCTAAAATCTGGATTACCCCAAAAGGACGCAAAAGCGATGCCTGGGGTGTAGATGATGTTCTTTTCCATCCTCTGCCTTGTTTCTAGAACCTCCAATAAAGGGTTTTGATTTACCAGGGGGGAAAGGGTTTTACGGGGTAATAAAAAATCAGATAGGGACTTCCCCCAAGCAGGCCTATCAGATACGGGGTTTCCCCAAATACTGCCCTTCCCCTCACCAATCCAGTGCCAATCTCAACAAGCTGCTGATTATACGCTTGACATTGGGTAGATTAATTCCTCCATTTTTTTCTGGGCGCTGAAACCCAACCCCGGGGTCCGAGGGGCCCCCCCCCCACCCAAAAAAACCG
The DNA here is from genome assembly GCA_025379985.1 of Phyllomedusa bahiana. Taxonomy (NCBI): domain Eukaryota; kingdom Metazoa; phylum Chordata; class Amphibia; order Anura; family Hylidae; genus Phyllomedusa; species Phyllomedusa bahiana. Next base: position 20,504 of record JAODAL010002621.1, read on the forward strand.
GGGGTATATTTCAAATTTTTCACACTTGTGTGTTATATAAAATCGGGGGGGTGTACGGGATAAAGTTTTGGGAACTGAAACTTAAAAAGATTTCCCCCTTTCCCACTATACAATGGGAATTTCCTCCATGCTCCAATCTCTTCCCCCAATTTCCCTAAGTATGCGGGGGGGAGAAGTTTTATTCATGATCCTATGAAAAATTTTTTGGGTGAGACAACCCCCTTTTAAAATTAAAAGACTCTTTAAACTACATTTAACATTGTATTTGCATGAGAAACAGAAGTTCACACTAACTAGTTTCTTGACCAGTCTCCTATAGGCAAAATGCTGCAACTCAGAAAAATATACAGATCCTGTTTTCTAAAAGCATTTATGGACCTGTCTTGGTCTAAGACTTTCTTTGTTGTCCATAGCAACCAATCAGAGCGCCCCTTTCATTTCATATAGTGCTCGGAAAAAATGAATGGGGAGCTAAAATTGGTTGCTATAGGCAACAAGGAAAGTCTTAGACAGTTTTCATAAATGTCCCTCTCAATGTCTGTTCACAAGCAACTCAGCTTATTAAATAATTTTGAAACATCCTACAAATGAAATTATTTTACTAACCATTGCAAAATATAATTAAATCAATTAGCAAGGATAAACCGGGGAAATTTAAACATCCCTTTAATTATAATCGTCTTATTATCCTATTCTGAAGCAACTTGATCCTTCATCACCTATGTACGGTATCCCGGGCTACATCACCCGTCGTTAGGAGTCTTTTAGAAAAATGCTTCACATTTGTGTGAAAATTCATCTCTTGGGGGACAATTTGCAGGCCTGAGACAAAGAACGTTTTTCTGTTCAAATTATCTACTATGCCCTTTGAGTATTAAAGCACTTGTATTAAAAAAATGAATAGAACTCACTTCCACAGTTCAGCCATGTGTCTCATTTAGAAAAGGTTACTTCTTATAAAAAAGACAATGGCAATAAGCCGTGGATACAAAACAATGCTAACATTATCTAACTAAATTGGCAAACCAGGAGTCCTGTAAGTTTCTTAATGAGTAAGTATCAGTGGTTTCATTTATGCAAGAAAAAATTAAACTGAAGAAAAGCCTATAACAAATTGAAGCTGAGGAAGCAAAAACAATGAGGTAAAGAATACGTTATACAGCTTAATTGTATCATACCTTGTGAGACTAGGTACATTAATAACAAATGAGATGAGGAGTCAGAATGTGACAGTCAAGATTAGATGTCTTAAAATTCATTACTCGGATTCATAACAGTTATATGGGGACATATTTGTAGAAATGAACAAACAAAGCTCATTCTCCCGACCCAGAAGTGAGGATTTATGAGATAAACCTGTTCATAAGATATAACCAGTATTTGAACTATAGTAGCAGCTGCTTCATAGTCTTTTAAAATGATGTTACAAGTGTAATCCCTTCCTCATATTTATGTTACATTTGTTTTTTCCCATAACTTTTTTTGTTCTTCCACATAGCAGTATGAGGGCTTGTGTTATGAGGGGCAAGATGTTCTTCTAATAGTGCCATTTATCACAGCATATAATGTACTGGAAAACAAAAAAAACTCTTTGTGAGGTGGAACATTAAAAAACGCAATTGTGCTAATTTCAGGGGGAGTGGAGTTTACTGTGCATGATAAATGCTATATTACCTGTATTCTGCAGGTCAGGTCGAATCCAGCGATAGCAGATTTATAGCGTTTTCATTATATTTTGCAATTTTTGAAAATAAGTTTTTTTTTCAATTTGCTTTGCAGCGCCATGTTGAGACCAAAAACCTTTTTAGCTTTCCATTTGAGGACTTGTGTGAGGGCTTATTTTTTGCAGGCTGAAGTGTAGTTTTTATTGGTACCTTTCTGGCACTTATGCAATGCTTTGATAATTTTTTATTCCAATTTTTTGGGGATGGGAAGTGATCACAACAACATAAATTGGCGTTGGGTATTTTTTTCTACAGTGCTGATAAATATTGGTAAATTGCGTTATATCTTAATCAGATCAGACTTTTACAGGTGCCTTGATACCAATTATGTTAACATTTTTATTTTTTCAATTGTAAAATGACCAAAATATATAGATATTTTTATATAAGTATATATATATATATATATATATATATATACACACATTTATTTATTATATATTACATAGTATATATACTGTATTATATTCATTTATTTTTTTTACTTGGCATTTTAGTCATAGAATGATTACTTCTATGATAATCTGGAAAACAATAGAATTGCAGAATAGCATTCTAATATGGCTCACCCTTATGGTGTAATAAGAGTACTAAGATGATAGCCATGGAGGCCATTATTAGGCCCCCAGCTGCCATGACAACTGCTCAGCATCCAGTAATTGTGTTGCAGTACTTTATCAGAATTCCAGCAGCAAAACACCCTGTAATCAAGGGTCTGGAAAAAGCAATTTTGGACAACCTATTAAACTGTATTCTAGGTGAATATTGGTAACTTTGTTGTATAACTCCTTTACATGGTACCTTGAAATGTCCTGGTTACACTTTCCTTTTTGGGTGTTCTTTTATCTACGTTGTTGCAAGGACACTGATTCATCAGCAGCTTGTCCTTTTAAGTACAAGTACATTTGCATTACAAACCCTTAAACTACTTCCACACAGATTTCTATTTCACTAAATTTGTGACTTCCAGTTGCCTATTCCAATGATGATTTAGATATGTAATTGGGGGTGAAGGGTTATACATTCAATTATTTAGCAGTAATGTTCTTTAACAAAAATTAATTATGTTGTAGAGAAGTGTTTGATATTAGAGGATCCTTTCCTGATGATCAGTTCAAAAAGCTTTCAACCGTTCTCTGTGAGTCAAAGATTTTATACAATAAAATATAAAAAAAAATTAAAGTTACTTGGCGCCAATGCAAGTAATAAGGCCTCACCTAACATAAACCATTTATGACTCTTGTGTCTTCTTATGTAGCCAAAGGGCCCACTCAGACACTAGAGCACCCCCTATAGCTACACTCTAAGGGCGCATCCCCACGGCATTTTGCGCCCGTCCCCACGGTCGCGGGGAGGGGGCGGCTTTTCTCCACGATGAGCGTAGAAGAGCCCTCCCCCCGCCCATTGAGAAGCAAGGATTCCGTCTGGAAACCGGACGGAAGATAGTGCTTGCCCAATGTTTTGCCGCCGGACCGGAAACCCGTGTAGTGTGGACTGCACGGGTTTTCCATAGAGCACCATTGTGCTCATTTTCAGCCGGTTTTTCAGGCGGTCTGAAAAACCGCAAACCGGCTGAAAAACCGGCCGAAAACCCTTGCCGTGGGGACATGCCCTAATAGAAATGGCTAAGCTCAATTAAATACAGTTAATTTTTGGTCCCTTTGTATTTTCCTACTCTATCTTTACTGGTCTTTCTGAGTACTAAATGCTTTAAAAACTTTGACCATAGGCAATGGGTTGTTAAAAATAATAATAATAATAATAATAAAAAAATAAAATAATAAAAAACAGCCACTTCTGTGATGCTGGAATAGTTTCATTAGTAATTGTCACCCATCTTGTGTGCAAAGCTTCAAGTACAACATGCATGGGACTTTCTAACTTTTTTAGGCTGACTGCATCTGGAATATATGTAAGGTACTTAGGGGCCTAATTATAAATTATAGTGCCCCATAGTACAATGATATGGAACCCTATCAGCCTCATAAAAGGAAACTGTAATGATGTTGGTGGACTCCAAACAACAACAAATAAGCTAAAATGGACCTAAATCTTCACTTAAACCTCATCCTACGGTTGTCCCTGAAACCAGAACCTTTATTCCTAAAACTGGCCTCAAAGTTATCCCTAAAGAATGTACCTACCCTATAACTGACCCTAGCACAGAAAGTGGCCAAACTGATATTCTCAAGGAACATAAACTCTGCAACTATGTCAAACAGAATTTAGACAAGAAACAACAATATACCAGAACCTGACAAAAGTGAACTAGACAACAGATTTAAAGAAACAATAATTTCACATATCAGGACTAGATAGGAGACCTTTAATTATACTAGACTAGACAGTAGACATAAGAACTAGTAACTGCACACAAGAAAAAGATACAAATGAACAGACCTTCTGCAGCTAAATAAGGAACTTTATAGAGAGATTAGAAATTAGCCAATTCTTCTGCTAATGAACAAAGCTGATAAGAGCATGTGAGCAATTACCATGCACCCTCTCCAGATATAGCAAACAAGAGAAGATAAACAAAACATAGACAATTAGGTGACCACTAATTTTAGCACCACTGATCACAACAGAAACTTAAAAGTATGGATAATAGCATCATACATGAGAGAGCCACCAACTTGTTATTCCCTACAAAAAGGTACAATATTTTTTCACTGGAACGGGCTTCCTCAAGCTCTGAGCCCATTAGCATCTGCTATGACTATAGTTATGCACATCATGCCCAAGTCTTCTATGGGACAGCACCATAATGATGTATTGGCTTGGATAAAAATTTGGCCATGTTTCAAGACTCCTTAATGGGTTGGATGTGACTGTACGTGACATTGAATAGGGGATGCTAGAAATCCTAGCTCTTTGTTCCTCTAAAGGGCTTGTTCACACGGCGTTTTTGTGATCCGTTTTACGGATCCGCAAAACGGATCTAACAATTGTCAGTGTGATTAACATTGAGTTGAATGGCAAAAGCGCATCGCTGTTCCCACGGGAGATCAGCGATGCGCTTTTGAGGGCTCTCCTGCGCTGCGCTTTTCGCATCCGCTTTAAGAATTGACATGTCAATTCTTATTGCGGTTTACGCAAGTGAAAGCCACTAGGAGATAATGGAGTCCGCTTTTGGCACCTGTCCAAAAGCGCTCCACACTCCGGGGACGTATCAGCTGCGCTTTGCATCCTGAAAGCGGATGCGAAAAGCGCACTGGGAGATTGGACGGGGATCGGTGGAGAGGTGGGCGGCGGCAGCGGCCGGAGCGCAGGTGACGGCGGCGGCAGCGCAGGTCGCAGCGGGGTGTGCGGCGGCGGCAGCGCAGGTAGTCGGCGGCAGCGCAGGTCGCAGCGAGGTGTGCGGCGGCGGCGGCAGCGCAGTTCGGCAGCGGAGGTGTGCGGCGGCGGCAGCGCAGGTGGGCGGCGGAGGTCGGCGGCGGCGGAGGTTTGCGGCGGCGGCAGCGCAGGTCGGCAGCACAGGTGAGCGGCGGAGGTGTGCAGCGGAGGTGAGCGGCGGCGACAACGGGGAGAGAGAGAGAGAGAGAGAGAGGCGAGAGAGAGAGAGAGAGAGAGAGAGAGACTCTGTTTGTGGAAAAACTCATCCGGAAAGCGGATGAGTAAAACGCAGATGAAAAAGAATTGAAAACGGATCCAAATAAAGTATCCAATGCTGCGTTGTGCGGATGCGCATTTCAAGTGCGAAAAACGGATCCGTAAAAAGGATCCAAAACACCGTGTGAACAAGCCCTAAGTCTCCATGCACCTTTATGTTGCTTTCCCCAAAGAGAAACTTTACTCATAACAAAGAGCTACATCAAAGGCCTCTCATGCAGCCAGACTCTGCTCTTTACTAATGGGCTGTAAACATCTGTCACAGCTGTCTGCAGAAGGCAAATTTTTCCTTAACCCCTTAAGCCAAACACTTGAAAAGTAGTTAATGACCAGAAAATTTTTTTTAGTTTTTGCCTCCTTTCGTTTCAACAATTGTAACTTTTTTATTTTTTCAATGACGTATTTGTATGAGGCCTCGTTTTATTCGAGACGAATTGTACTTTATGGGGGAATAGTTTAAGTTCACATAAATAATTGCAGAACTTTTTTAAATTGAATACACCATTCACATTTCACACTTAATAACTTGTTAGATTAATTCTACAGGTTATTACGGTCGTGTGGATACCTAATATATGTAGGGCTTTTTGTGTGTGTAATGTATGCACAATTATTTGTTATTAACCCCTTAACGACCTTGGGCGTATGAGTACGTCCCAGGGCCGCTAAGGGGCTTTGCAGGGGGATCGCTCGGCGACCCCCCGCACAGCCGGCAGATGTTAGCGGCAAATCGCCGCTCACACCCGGCAGTAACAGCGCCAGCGGGTGGCTCCGCCCGCTGGCGCTGTTTTACCCATCAGGCACCGCGGCAAAGATGGCCGCGGCGTCTGAATTAACGCCGATCAATGCCGCGCACCGATCGGTGCGGTGATCGGCATAAGCGCAGCTATGCTGCGCCGATCCGATCACCGGGCATTGTGGTGGGGAGCCTTGTGAAGGCTCCCGTCACTTACCCTGGCCGGTTTGCCCCACTTCCGTCCGCAGACAGGAAGTGGGGAAACCGCCATCTTTGTACACCCTAATGCATTGCCTATGCAATGCATTAGGTTGTATTAACAATCGCGCCACCTAGTGGTCAAGTACCACAGGTGGCCTCAATGTTACAGTTAAAAAAAATAAAAAATTAAAGTACAAAAAAAAAAAAAGTATTAAAAGTTCAAATCACCCCCCTTTCCCCATTTTACAAATAAAATCATTAAAATAATAAAATAGTTACACATATTTGGGATCGCCGCGTCCAAAAAAATCTGATATATAAAAATATAACATCATTTATCCCATACGCTGAACACCGTAGAAGAAAAAAAATTCCAAACGGCAAAATTGCGTTTTTTTGGTCATTTTACGTCACTCAAAAAATGGAATAAAAATGATCAAAAAAGTCGCATGCATTCCAAACTGCTAGCGATAAAAAGTACACTTCAGCCCGCAAAAAATTCCCCCTTACTGACGTCCGTAGGTGTTAGTACAAAAAAGTTATTGGTCGCACAAAATGGCGCCGTGGCGCAAATTTCAAAAATAGAAAATGTTTGGAATTTTTTTACGGTACCAAAACATAACGGAAACCCTATATGTTTGGTATTGCCGGATGCATAACAACCTGAAGAATACAGATAAAACATTATATTTACCGAAGATTGAACGCCGTAAAAGCAAAACCCCCGCAAACATGGCGAAAATAAAAAAAAATTCACAATTTATCCCACTTGGAATTTTTTTGCGGTTTCCCAGTATATTCTATAGTATAGTGAATAACACCATTAGAAAGTACATCTTGTCCCGCAAAATAAAAGCCCTCATGTGTCTATGTATCCCCCGTTCCTCTGTGCTTGCAGGAGCTGTGGCGGGAACAGGACTGTGTAGTACAGCCCCGTTTCCAACGCTGCTGTGGCGCCCGGAGCCGCAAACTCCGATGTCTGCAGCGACATCAAAAGACGTCGCTGTAGACGAACGACCTGAAATGCCCGACGTCAAAAGACAGTGAGAGGTCGTTAAGGAGTTAAAGGGGTTCTCCAGGAAAAGAAGAAAGCTAAACAAACTACATGTCATGAAGAAATGCCTAAATACATTTAATAAGACAATTCTGTTTCTTATGTCAAGGGGAAAATCAATATAACAGAAAAGAAAGGTTTCCTGGCTCCTTCGTCAGCAGGGTACAGACAGTAGAATGAGCTCTTTGAGTTACTTCCTGGTAAGGCTGACTGACAGAACTGAGCATGCCTGCTGTGCTCAGTCAGTCTGACAGACTTCTGTTGTGAAGGACGGCTCCACAGTGTAGAAAGGAGGACAGTACACACACATACACATATATATATATATATATATATATATATATATATATATCTGGTGTGGATATAGCATATAGAATCTACAGCTCAGCTGGAAAGAGGCAGCTGTTGTGGGAAATGTAGTTTTCATAGAGCGCACCTAGCAACTGTAGCGTGGAACATGGAAATAATATACAATATAACAGCATCTGTAAGTAGTTCACACACTGTATTGTGACATAGATTTACTGCTTATCTTTAGTATTCCTCCATTATATGTTCTTATTTTTGGGGGTTTCTCACACAACCCCTTTTAGTAGAAGCTACTTGCCTGGCTTTAAAATCCCAGTCATGCTTCAAGGCTCTTTAATGGGTCAGATGTGAATGTAAGGAGTTCTACTCAGTAGTGCAGGAAATCCTAGTTTTTATTACTTAAAGTATTTGAAATGTGAATTTTCCTAATCTTCCTATTAGCATATATTCACCTGATAGAGTATTTGAAAATATTTTTATGATGGCACCCACTGGCAAAAAGAACATTGAAATGTAACAGTATATTACGGAAACACAAATGAAGACATTTAATAATTTAGCAATAAAAATGTTTCAGAAGTGGAGTTTCACGTGTCCACAGAATTCACAAAACATTTACCTGCTGTCTGCATATTATAGCAAGTCAGATTCCAATGAATAATGTACATAATGTTGCTATACAACATGCATGTGTAATTTTCCTGTTTGCCATAAAACCATCTGAAGTCGGATTGCTCAGCTCAGTTTCTGCAAAGTACAGTAGTTCTTTTCTAACTGTTGACACTTATTGCTCAAAAATGATAATTCTGTTCATTTCTTTTTTTTCACATACTCAAAGAACTCACAACAACTGCTGTAAATTCTTCTAAAGTAAATCCCAGAGGTCTGAGAGCACTGCATTTCATACATTTTATGTTCATTTCCAAATATTAAGAAGACACAAAGGAATGGAAGGCATCTGTTTACAAAATTATACCATATGGAAAAGGAAATTAAAATTATTTAATTCTTTCTGGCACTGTAAATTTTCACTTCTGTTTCATATCTACCATTTTATTGGCAGAAGTTAATATTTTACTCATCTCCAAAATCGCATTGTCGGAGAAAAGTTCTAGGGAATTTGAACACGGTATTCATAGTGAACGGATATTTATAGTCATATTTTATCCTTTAAGATATTCATAAGGTGGTCAAAAGGCTCCAAGGATCAAGCAGTTGAGTCTTGCAATTAAAGTCTCTGGAGGTGATAGCTTGAGAATTATAAAGCTCTACCTGATGGATTCAGTCCAGATTGTAGGGAAGATTTCCCTAGTCAGCCACAGCTATTATGCCAGAAGTAGATGTAATGTATGTCCACACTAACAGTGCAGCAATAGAATCAGAAAATCCCTCTCAACAAACCTCCATACAGTACGTGAATGCACCTTGTTCATAGTAAGGCAAAGGTTTGGCAATGACAGAAGGGAAGTATTAGGAACGATATTACGGTAAAGAATAAGTCAGGTGAAATAGACTAGACGCTCTGGTCACTGTACAATCTACAATGGCTCAGATTTACACAACATGTAGTGGTCTAGAGGGCACTACAAGGTTTTTCATATGTAATTTTTTACACTTGCATAAGGTTATATTATATGTAATACACTGCCACTGTAAGATGACATATGTAAGCCCATGCAGGAGTTACCAAAATATTCGGGGACCATAGAAGACATTAGAGACAATATAGCACCCTTGGTGGGGAAGGGCAGTGGAGCCGAGTTAGTTGAGTAGTATGTAGTGTTCGTTTAGTTGGAGTAAGTGGAGTTGTTCCTGGACCTAGCCCTCCTGCAGCCCAGAGATGGGCTTCCCCATGCTATCTGCTACAAAAGAGAAGCTTGCAGAATCCAATACTGAAAAAGCTGAACTAACAGCCACCTAAGTACTGGTAAGACTCATCTCGAAGACACCTGGAACACCATAGATGGGCAATGGTTGTCAGGGCCAGGAAAGGGGTTTCCATATAGACTTGTAGTGAAGACAGAGATGGCAAAATTCAGAGACTGAAAGAAATCATGGTATTGAGAGTACAGGGTTTGTTGTACCCTTGGTAGCTCAGAACAGGGATATTAATGGACAAGGTCTTGTCCTGCACCTAGAGATGGGAGTTGAGAAATGGAGTCCACTCCTGCATTTGGCATAGAGAAGAAGGTACAGAATATGAATCTGCAACTAATTGCATTGTGTTTCTATTTTATGGAAGAGTAGCTGTTTGCATGAAACCTCAGAAACTAGCTATCACCTAATCTTCTGTCTTTTGTCTCGCTACAAACACTTAATTAGCCAGGTTAAAATAGGCTAGCAGCTAAGTGAAACACACAGGAACAATCCAGGATTTTAAGAAATAGAATACATGCTAACAGGAAGGGGTACGGAAGATGTAAGGGACAGGGATTATTAAAAAATCATTATAGAAGATCCCTTCCTGCATTTCAGGGGACAGCAGGTCTGACACTAGCCTGTGCTGTCCACAGCAAGAAGGGCATAACCTATGTGACAGGTTTCCTTTAGAAGTTAGGTCGTTATGCACGCAGCGATACCTGATATGTGTACATTTCTATTTTTTAGGGTGATTGGTATTTATAATGGGCAATGGGCGGTGTGCGTGTTTTACTGTATTTTTAATTTTCCTTTTTTTTACACTTTTTACTTTTTATTTATATTTTTTCACTTCTTCCACTATGGGACTATACTCTAACTCTAACTATACTCTAACGATCGCTGGTATTACACATTACAGCACATTAGGATGAATGAAAGTTGGCAGTGTATCATGCCAACTGTCATTCGGCCTGTCAGGCTCCGCCTCCAGGACTACGTCATAGACCAGGAGTGTCAAACTCATTTTCACTGGGGGCCACATCGGCCTCACGGCATACTTTAAGGGCCAACGTAATTTTAGAACTGTATAAATGGAACTTCTCCTTAACAGTTAAGCTATTAAGGAGTAGTTACATTTGTACAGTAATACTATTATAATTAGCCTTTTGAGGGCAACCAGGGAGAGTATATCGCCCCCTGTAGATAATAGGTATATATGACCCCTGTAGGTAGATAGGTGGGTATAAAGCCCCCTGGAGATGACAGATATATCTACCCCATGTAGTCAAATATACAGCTCCCTATAGATAGGCAGGTATACAGACCCTTGTAGATAGGTAGATATAAGTGTCCCTCTGTAGGTTTACAGCCCCTGTAGGTATATATAAGCCCTGTAGGTAAACAGCCCCCTGACTGTACTCATACTGCAAACACAAAATGCAGGGTGGGCCTAGGAAGGGAAAAGAAGGATCCACCGCTGCTGTTAATAACACTCCTCCTGTTTGCTTATTCCTGCCAGTGTTCCACCATGTTTTCCCCCACTTACTGCTTTGTTGACACAGGGAGGAATGGTGGCACAGGCACTGCTGAGGCACCATGACCTACCTAAAGCTGCTTCGGTTCTCCGTGTCTCTGTCTTTGCACTCTTTGCATCTGCTCTCTCTGCTTCTGTTCTCTCTGCCTCTGCTCTTCTTGCCTCCGCTTCAGGAACGACAGATAGGGAACAAGTCTTCACGCCCGCCAAGAATGTAAGTAGGCGGAGACTAGTGGGGGAGGAGACGTGCCTGCCACTTCGCCGCTCACGCATTGGAGGAAAGCGTCAAGATGATCTGACATGGCATCTAGCCGCTTGCCTTCTATGTAAAAATGGGACTCGGAGCTCAGTCCAAGCTCAGCTCAGACACAAGTGCCGGGGCTGGATTCAGCCCATGGGCCTTGTGTTTGACACCCATGTCATAGATAATCCGGAGGCTGAGTTGTCATGAAAACCATCGGAAACCCTGTGATCGCGTCACAGGGCTTCCGATGGAGGACAGAGGAAGCTCCCTCCCTCTGTCAAACAACCTTAGCTGCCAGGATTGCTATTGACGACTGATTCTACGACATTTCAATGTATTAGGGCCGGACGAAATCCAACTGCAAAAGCCGCGTCAAAAACCATGGTACGGCAATGTTAAAATACCATCAGATTTCCGATGGCATTTTAACATTGCCGTGTAGACATAGTCCAACATTGTAACTGCAGCAGATACTGCAATGGATATTTAGCATTAGATAGTGACCATTCAGGTGAATGGCTGACCATGTGATCCATGGATGGCTAAAGTCTTTCCCAGCAAAAGACACTTTTAAAGAGCGACTTTCAGTTCTGACTCATGTAGGGCGGTCTCCTCTCTATTACATCAATATGCTCTAATAGTGCATATGGACAGAAGTTGTGTTAAGAAAACCAATTTATGTTCCTTACCTGCTATATAATCACTGTAATTTACAGTTTAAAGATCCTATACCCACTGTTACATCTTCAAGATCAAACATTTTAACATCTGTGAGATAAAATAGAAAATTGTGTTTTACAAATTGAGTAATGTTTGTTTTCATAACAAATTTGACACAGTTTCCTTCACTCTGTTGATTTCACCTTTCACTGTAGATCTGGAATGATGTTGGAAAGTTTCCCAAACTAATCTTTTTGTAATTCTCTAGAGAGAACACGATAAAAGAAAACTGCATCCTTTGAACATGCTGACTGATGTCTCTGAACCCGTGCTTCAAAACTGTGCAGGCATTTTGTGTTTGATATGCTAAATTAGAACTATTGGTTTTAGGAAATAAGTTTAAAGTTACCTTGAAATCTGCACATGACTTTGTATTTCACCAGAACAGTCATATGTGAATGGCAACTCCTGAGACAATTTTTTATTTTTTCTTCTTAACTTTCTAGACATATGAATCCTGTCCAGACTATTTGGTAAAGGGTGACGTGTTCGATATGTCCCAACCAGGGCTGAACTAAATATCAGGCAGCCAATCACAGCACAGGGGCATGGCATGACCCCAGGCTTCAGGTTTAGCTCTATACACTTACAGATTAGCTAATAGCTGCTATACTAAATTATTTTAAATTATCTGCATCATTACAGATATGTTCTCTGTCGCAAGAAAAACCCTTTAAAATATAACTGTAAATAAGATAAATATATAAAATTACAAAAGACCCTATACAAACCCTAGAAAACCTAGAAAAATATACTACGTTATCTATCCACAAAAAGAGGGGGTAACCTCCCTGACTAGGCTATTATAGATCTAGTTATTCCCTGCTAATTACAGCACGGGGACTTAAAGAGCCTGAAGCCCAAAACAATGGCTACATAAAAGTAAATATATATATACTGTATGTATATATATATATATATATATATATATATATATGCTGAGGTACCGATCGCTGGTAACCGGGTGTGGATTCACTGTGATCACCGCAGGCAAGATGGTAGATAGAGATCCACGCCAGGGAGCGGAGTCTAAGGGGCCCATGGTCTTCACCGGAGCCCGCCGCAAAGCCGGACAGACTCAGCAGGAATAAACGTATGAATCAGCAGGACACAGCAGATAAGCAGATAACTGTACAGGTGCAACGGCAGAATACAGCAGGTAACTGGGCAGGTGCAACGGCAGGAATGCAGCAGGAAACTGGACAAGTGCAAAGGCAGATTACAGCAGGAACTGGACAGGTCCAAGGACCGCAGAAACGACAGCAGGGTGGTCAGGAGCTCGAATGGACTGCAGGAACTGAACCAGGCATCTCAGGGTTAAGTCCTGAATAGCAGAAGCCAGGAGCTGGTCAGGAGCTCAGATGGACAAACACTCAACAAAACAACAACAACAATGAACTGACCCTGAAGAAAGGACAGGAAGTTCCTCTTATAGCCAGGAGTCACAGGCCAAGAGGAAGACCACAGAGACACAGACCCAATAAAGGGCAGGAAACTGCCGCGCGCACGCCTTAGGAGACGCAGCACACGTACAGGACCCCAGAAAGCAGGAGTGAAGATACAGGTACAGACACTCCACAAACAGAGACAGGAACTAGGACGGACAGCAATACAGCAGAGGACACAGGCCGTCACTGCCAGGACATGGCAGGCACCGACACGGCGACGGTCCCAGGCAGGGGATATATATATATATATATATATATATATATATATATATATATATATATATATACACACATATGCATGTTTTTCTCACTATATGATGTGAAATTAGGGTTACCAAAATTATTTATATTTGTCAATTGCCTGAATAATGATAATTTTAAGGCATTTTTATTACTTTCTGCAAAGTCAAAAGTTTAAAGACTCCTCCGCACATACGCACCAACTTGCCGAGATTTAAAGGGATAGTACATAATTGTCTGGCGAATGACCTTTCTTCACTTGGGACTTAAGGAACTTCCTGCCTGTGCTCTGGGTCAGTTGGTTGATGTTCCTACATTGAGCCTGACCACTGGTTGCTGTCTGCTACCAGCATTTACTAACATCCCGGTTCCTACCTTACCTATACTGGTGCTAGCTGCAGTTACGCCAGTCTGCTACCTGTACTGCTGTTACCTGCCACTACACCAGTCTGCTACCTGCCTAGGACTCTTCTACCTGTCATTCCTTGTTACCTGTATGTGATCCACCACCTCTGCTTGTTCCCACTGTTTTATGTCTGGCACTTTGGCTGTCACTACAAGTAGCCACATCAGGGGTAGCGACCAGGGGATTCCCGCAGTTAATTCCGTTCAGCCTTGCGACAGGCTCATGTGAAGACCAGGAGTCCCTTTGACTTCACTTCCTGGTGTGGTTTGCATCTCCATCTCTCATGGTGACCTAGAGGATCCACATATTCACCCGTTACAATATATATATAAGTTTACATACACTATATAAAAAGACAAATATGCATGTTTTTCTCACTATCTGACATGAAATCAGAATAAACCTTACCTGTTTTAGGTCAATTAGGAACCAAAATTATTTATATTTGCCAAATGCCAGAATAATGAGAGAGAGAATTCTTTAAGGCATTTTAGTATTTTCTGCAAAATCAAAAGTTTACATACATGTCATTAGTATTTGGTAGCATTGCCGTTAAACTGTATGACTTGGGTCAAAATTTTTGATATCCTTCCTCAAGCTTCTCACATTAGTCTGTAGGAATTTTGGCCCATTCTTCGTTACAGAACTGGTGTAACTGAGCCATGTTTGTAGGTCACCTTGCTCGCACCTGCCTTTTCAGCTTTGCCCATAAATTTTCAATAGGATTGAGATCAGGGCTTTGTAATGGCCATTTCAAAACATTGACTTGGTTATTCTTAAGGGGATGTTCCTACAATGCATTGTGGTTGCTTCAGCATTTCCATGAAGACTATTTAACTAAGCAATCCTGGCTTATGTCATTATATTTGCTTCATTACAAGTCCTACTGTTTTCTTGAGCCACTATGTCTGTTGTAATACTACATCACGTCTGCCACAACCCTGCTATAGTGACACCACCTGTTAGTTGGTGTGTCTTATTTCAGCTTCTGGCTTTTCACTACAAATGCTCAACACTTGGAGCAGGGGTAGTTAGAATGTTAGCTTTCGGCTCCGCACAGAATGCTCTGAAGAAGAGGGAGGTCTTGGATTGCGTCTGTGTGGATTGCAATTCAATCTGCTATGGATTAACCCTGGTGTCCCTCTTCCTGCTGCCTGTTACAAGTAAGTATGTTCATGAGTGAATACCCGACTGTATACTACAGATCATGATATTCTTTGGATTACTGGTGACATGATGACCTAAACCTTATCTTAGAATCAGGAACCATCTTTTGAATACTATTATGCTACATCCCGATATTAGTGAGACATTCCTTAATGTTTAGTAACTCACCTTCGGTATCAGAATTTGCATGGAGAGTGGAGACTTGAAGCTAATGCCTTGAACTTGGATGACTTAGGAAACCATGATTGCACCCTGTTCTCAGTCATTAAAACCTCACAGTGAGTCTTAAGAACCTTCTCATAAAGATAGCCCAATTCTGTAACAGACAATAGGATTGGTAACACAGTACAATCTCTGAGAGCACCCGCCTCCGCATTCCCCTCGCTGTATAGAAGATTGACAGCCTGATTGCCAATGGACCTGTTGCTGATGGGAGGGGGGAGAGGGGCAAAGAGACAGACCGAAGCACGCCGAACTACGTCAAACTTTGGTACTAATAGAAATCTTTAAGCCACTTTTTAAACACAGTTTTGGCAGTTTTGCTTTCAGGTCATTGTCCATTGAAGACTCATTTCCACCTAAGCTTTACTTCCTGGACCTGTGTCTTAGATGTTGATTCATTATTACAAACATAATCTTCTTATCCTCATGATGCCATCTATTTTTGAAGTACACAGTCCAGTAACTGCAGACAAAATCAACCCCACAGCAATGATGCTATGACACTCCTGTTCACATTGGCATGGTTTTCTTAGATTTTCAAGCTCTCCCTTTTTCTACAAATGTAACAATGTGTCAATATGGGTCCAAATTGTTAATATTTTTAGTTTCGTCATGCCCACAGGACATGTCTCCAAATTTAGTCTTATTCCTGTGTAGCATTGGCAATTATTAATCTGCTTTTATTATGTTTTCTTTGAGTAATGCCTCTTCTAGCATGTGTGCCTTTCAGCCCAAATGATTGATACAGTACTTCGTCTTTATTGTGGATTAATAAACACAATCTTATCAGTTTCCACCAGCATCTTCACAAGGTATTTTGCTTTTGTTCTTGGGTTGATATGCACATGTTGGACCAAAGCACGTTTATCTCTGTGACACAGAACCCATCTCCTTCTTGAACAGTATGATGGCTGGACATTCCCATCTTGTTTGTACTTGTGTATAATTGTTTGTACAGATGAACATGGCACCTTCAGGTATCAGGAAATTGCACCAAAGGATGATCCAGACCTGTGCAAGTCCACAATTCTCTTCCTGATATCTTGGCTGATTTCTTTAGACTTTACCATGATGTTGCATACAGAACCAGTGTGTTTCTGATGTGCATTAAAAGACCTTCACAGGTGTGCCTCTAATTAACTCAGATGTTGCCAATAAAGATGTAGCAAGGTTTGAACACTGAAAATGTCCGTGATTGGATAGGACACATATCAATCATCCTGAGAAGTCCGAGTGTTCCGATTGACCATTGACCATTGATTGAGTAGTAGTGATTGACCAATGCCAATGATTGACCAATGCATGACTGTTACACTGTGATGAAATAAACAGCCCATTGGGGATACAAAGATATACTTCTGAGGAAGCGCGGGTATTCCGCGCGAAAAAAACGTCAAGTACTTTGTCTTTGTCTTAGATTTTTAATCACACGGTGGTAAGAATCCATTGTGTTTTTAATAATAAAGGCTATGTTTATTTTACTACCCGCGAGGGATTGATAACTTTACGAATTGCGCCGGATCCAAGCTTTCCCATATTGGGACCTGCTGTTTTTATATATATATTATATATATATATATATATATATATATATATATATATATATATATATATATACAACATACAACAATGTAAAAGCAGACCAAAATGTCACACTTTAAGCTTCCATCAGCTAATGGAGGTCTATGGATACATTTACTGTATCTGCCAGGTTAATTACTATAGTGAATATTATAGGCAATACTGCTAAAAGTATCCTAAGTGTAAAGTAAGTAGTAGGGTAGTAATTGTAATATTTGGCTATTTTCTGTATTTCCCACAGGTAACAATAGAAGATAACTACCCCAACTTTAGCCTAGTATCTGCCATGGTTAAACATTAAAGATATTAAATCAATCTACCTTACATTTCTTTCATGATAACATTTCTTTTAGTTACTCTTTCTATGCTCTATTAACTAAGCATTATGTACCTGGCAGGACTTTCTAAAATGATTTATATAGTACTTGTCGTCTTTGGAGTGTTTCAGGCTGTGTAACTACAAAACACAACCTTAACCTATCTTAAATGACCTTGCCTGCAGGTTTAACCTTGGGCCTGAAGAGACCATTTTGACTTAGTTGTTATTATATAAATGAGCACGGAAATATACAACTTTTAAAGTTACACCTGTGCTTTCATTTACACATTTATAGAAATGTGTCTGGAGATTTGATATAGTAGTAATTCTTAGGGCAGATATTTTTCTAAACTTGTCAGTGATCCCATTAACCCTTAAGGACGTAGCCAATTTTGGCCTTCAGGACGCAGTCCCATTTTTCAAATCTGACATGTCACTTTATGTGGTAATACCTTGGAATGCTTTTACTCATCCAAGTGATTTTCAGCTTGTTTTTTCTTGTCACATTAAACTTTTTTTTGGTGGTAAATTATGGATGACATGTTTCCTGCTTATTGATAAAAATATAATATATGAAATTTTCAAAAAAAAATCTGAAAATTAGCAGTCTTCAAAAAAAGAAATTTTCGAGTTTGAAAGTGGATATTGATACCACAAAAATTAATAAAAAATATTTATCATATGTCTTCTTTATGTAGTTATTAATATTAGTGGTTTTAGGATGATATAAGATTTATAAGATTTATAATTCCTATCTAAGAGTTTAATAAATGAAATATACTTGCAGGAAATGTTATAAAATAACAAGACAACCATTACTTACCTGTCAAATCCAATGTTGTTGCAGCAGCAGCAATGTTGCTGGTCCCCACTGATCTTTTTGTACTTGTCCTGCAGTGACAAGTGACATTATGAACATTCACATGACTGTGGCTTCTATACTTCTATAGTTACATGCCATTTATGTTAGCATCACTTTTCAGACCAGTGAATGGCTATAGATGACATATCTATTTACGGCATGTCATAGCTACAGGAAATACCAGCAGGAGCCATTAGAGCAGTACTGAATCTGATTGGGGAGTCATTGTTTTTTATATTTTTCAACTTTTCTTTAAAGAACTTTTTTTTTATTAAACTCTGAGACAGCCCTTTTAAACTTTCAATAGTCATTTATTGTTACCAAAAAATAAATAAGGTTAGGGGCATATGTTAAGACTCATGGACCTGATGCAAAACTTTAGCTTTTCCTTCTCCTACCTGGGCTTTCTACTCTTCGTGTCTGTGGACCGCTACATTTTAACGGCAGGTTCTCTATTTAGCGTGCTTGTAGTGTATCGTGGAAAATCATTTTCACTTAAATAATTTAAAAAACTTAATGAAGAAAAGGAACTACTCACCAATTGTATATGATACACCCCAATTACAGGCCACACCTCATTTTAACAGAATGAACATAAATTACACTTGCCAGTTAAAAACACGAAAAAAAAAAAAATCACATTTGGTAATTCTACTAATATTTTCAATGTCCCACACCCCAAAACAACTTCGTAGTAGTACACAACGGTAATAAACTTTCGTTTTCTTTCTCTTTACTTATATATTCATATATGAGTTAAATACACAGTTAGGTCCATATATATTTGGACACTGACACAAACTTTGTTTTTGTACCTGTTTACTGAAACATATTCACGTGATATAAGTCCAGACTTTCAGCTTTCATTTGAGGGTATCCACTTTAAAATTGGATCAAGGGTTTAGGAGTTTCAGTTCCTTAACATGTGCCACCCTGTTTGTAAAGCGACCAAAAGAAATAGGACAAATTAAATAATTGTAAATAAAATATTAGTTTCTAATACTTGGTTGAAAACCCTGTGTTGGCAATGACTGCCTGAAGTCTTGAACTCATGGACATCATCAGATGCTGTGTTTTTTAATGCTTTGCCAAGCCTTTACTGCACCGGTTTTCAGTTGCTGTTTGTTTGTGGGCCTTTCTGTCTGAAGTTTAGTTTTTAACAAGTGAAATGCATACTCAATTGAGTTGAGATCAGGTGTCTGACTTGGCCATTAACAAATATTCCACTTCTTTGCTTTAATAAACTCCTGGTTTGCTTTGGCTTTATGTTTTGAGACATTGTCCATCTGTATTATGAAACGTCGACCAATCATTTTGGCTGCATTTGGTTGGATTTGAGCACACAGTAAGTCTCTTAACACCTCAGAATTAATCCAGCTGCTTCTGTCATGTGTCACATCCTCAATAAATGCTTGTGACCCAGTGCCACTGGCAGCCATGTATTTTCAAGCCATCACACTGCCACAGATGATGTGGTATGCTTTGGATCAGGAACTGTACCCCACCTTTGCCATACTTTTTTCTTTCCATCATTCTGGTACAGGTTGATCTTTGTTTCATCTGTCCAAAGAATGTTCTTCCAGAACTGTGCTGGCTTTTTTAGATGTGTTTTAACACAGTCCAATCTAGCCTTTATCTTCTTGAGGCTTATGAGTGCCTTGCACCGTGCAATGAACCCTATGTTTTTACTTTCATGCAGTCTTCTCTTTATGGTAGATCTGGATATTGGTACTCCTAGATCCTGAATAGTCTTCAGAGACATACTGTGTGCTCAAATCCAGCCAAATGCAGCCAAAATGATTGTTCGGCATTTCATAACAGATGGACAATGACCCAAAACATACAGCCAAAGCAACCCAGGAGTTTATAAAAGCAAAGAAGTGGAATATTCTTGAAAGTCAGTCACCTGATCTCAACACAATTTAGAATGCACTTCACTTGTTAAAGACGAAACTTCAGACAGAAAGGCCCACAAACAGCAACTGAAAACTGCAGCAGTAAAGGCCTGGCAGAGTATTAAAAAGGAGGAACCACAGCATCTGGTGATGTCCATGAGTTTAAGATTTCAGACAGTCATTATCAACAAAGGGTTTCAACCAAGTATAAGAAGTCATCATTTTATTTACAATTATTTGATTTGTCCAATTACTTTTGGTCCCTTTAATAACAGGACAGCACATGTTAAGGAGCTGAAACTCCTAAACCCTTCATCCAATTTTAATGTGGATACCCTCAAATGAAAGCTGAAAGTAAGGACTTTATGTCCATGTCCATTATATAACTATAACTTGAATATGTTTCAGTAAAAATGGACAAAAACTAAATTTGTGTCAGTGTCCAAAGATGTATGAACCTAACTGTATACTCATATATAGTTTACATCCACATGATAGCATTTCATAAAAAAAGAAAAAGTAGGTATATATCACAAACAGATTCTTTCCTGTCTTTTTAATCCGTATACAGCCGCTATGAGCTTCGCAGGGAGACGCTGGGCAGTGAAATGCTATCATCATGTGGATGTAAACTATGATGTATTTATGAGTAAAGAGAAAGAAAACTAAAGTATTACATAGTCTACTCGACTTGTGTTGGAAAATACAAGATTAATCAATTGAAAAAAGTGTTCATGCATTCAAACCCGCAAGTAATAAAGAAAATGAAAATTTGTAATCAGGAAGGGGTGAATTGATGCGTCGCATGGGAGCGTGACGTTAATGAGGAGGGGAGGGAGAAATGTTTTCTCCCTGACTTGAGTACAATTTAAGGAACGGCCCTGCTCGGGCATTAAATGTGATCCTGTTTTATCATCTTTATTCCATATCTACAATTGTTGACTGAGAAGGGACGTGAGTTTATTACTTCTTGCTACATTGGTTACTGACGTGCTGTTGTATTTCCATGATGAACCTATATTTCCATGATGAACACGGGGGAAACGCGTTAGAATTGTTAAATTAGGAAACACTTTTTTGTCAGGAAGGGATATATGAATAAATATTTTACTAACATTGTAACATTCTTTTAATATATGCTGATATATATTTTTCATTTCTCCATAAAATTATACACTACCATTCAAAAGTTTGGGGTCACTTAGAAATTTCCTTATTTTTGAAAGGAAAGCACAGTTTGTTTCAATGAAGTTAACATTAAATGAATCAGAAATACACTCTATACATTGTTAATGTGATAAATTACTATTCTAGCTACAAATGTCTGGTTGTTAATGCAATATCCATATAGGTGTATAGAGGCCCATTTCCAGCAACCATCACTCCGGTTTTCTAATAGTACATTGTGTTTGCTAACTGTGTAAGAAAGCTATTGGATATTTTGAACACCCTTGAAACCCCTTGTGCAAGTATGTTAGCACAGCTGATAACAGTTTTGCTGATTAGAGAATCTATACAACTGATCTTCCTTTGAGCTAGTTGAGAATTTGGAGCATTACATTTGTTGGTTCGATTAAACTCGCAAAATGGCCAGAAAGAGAGCTTTTATGTGAACTCGACAGTCTATTCTTGTGCTGAGAGATGAGGGCTATTCCATGCGTGAAATTGCCAAGAAACTGAAGATTTCCTACAATGGTGTGTACTACTCCCTTCAGAGTAGAGCACAAACAGGCTCTAACCAGAGTAGAAAGAGAAGTGGGAGTGCACAACAAGACAAGTACATTAGAGTCTCTAGTTTGAGAAATCAATGCCTCACAGGTCCTCAACTGGCAGCTTCATTAAATAATACCCGCAAAACGCCAGTGTCAATGTCTACAGTGAAGAGGCGACTCCGTGATGCTGGCCTACAGGGAAGAGTGACAAAGAAAAAGCCATATCTGAGACTGGCTAATAAAAGGAAAAGATTAATATGGGCTGAAGAACACAGACATTGGGCAGAGGACGATTGGAAAAATTGTGTGGACAAACAAATCGAAGTTTGAGGTGTTTGGATCACACAGAAGAACATTTGTGAGACGCAGAACAACTGAAAAGATGCTGGAAGAGTGCCTGATGCCATTTGTCAAGCATGGTGGAGGTAATGTGATGGTCTGGGGTTGCTTCGGTGCTGGTAAAATGGGAGATTTGTACAAGGTAAAAGGGATTTTGAATAAGGAAGGCTATCACTCCCTTTTGCAATGCCATGCCAGACCCTGTGGTCCGCGGTTGATTGGAGCCAATTTCATCCTGCAACAGGACAATGACCCAAAGCAGACCTCCAAATTATGCAATAACTATTTAGGGAAGAAGCAGGCAGCTGGTATTCTATCTGTAATGGAGTGGCCAGCGCAGTCACCATATCTCAACCCCATTGAGCTGTTGTGGGAGCAGCTTGACCGTATTGTACGCAAAAAGTGCCCATCAAGCCAATCCAACTTGTGGGAGGGGCTTCTGGAAGCTTGTGGTGAAATTTCTCCAGATTACCTCAGCAAATTAACAGCTAGAATGCCAAAGGCCTACAATGCTGTAATTGCTGCAAAGGGAGCATTCTTTGATGAAAGCAAAATTTAAAGTAGAAAATTATTATTCAAATAAGAATCATTATTTCTAACCTTGTCAATGTCTGGACTATATTTCTATTCATTTTGAAACTCATTTAAATAAATAAAAGTATGAGTTTTCAGAGAAAACACAAAATTGCCTGGGTGACCCCAAACTTTTGAACGGTAGTGTATATATCAGAGGACATATATTGATTTCTCAAACTAGAGACTCTAATGTACTTGTCTTGTTGCTCAGTTGGGCAGCGGGGCCTCCCACTTCTTTTTCTACTCTGGTTAGGAAATCTTCAGTTTCTTGGCAATTTCTAGCAATGAAATAGCCTTCATCTGTCAGAACAAGGATAGACTGTTGAGTTTCACATGAAAGTTCTCTTTTTCTGGCCATTTTGCGAGTTTAATCAAACTAACAAATGTAATGCTCCAGATTTTCAACTAGCTCAAAGGAAGGTCAGTTTTATAGCAACTGTAATCAGCAAAACTGTTTTCAGCTGTGCTAAAATACTTGCACAAAGGTTTTCAAGGGTGTTCAAAATATCCAATAGCTTTCTTACACAGTTAGCAAACACCAAAGTACCATTAGAACACTGGAGTGATGGTTGTTGGAAATGGGCCTCTATACACCTATATAGATATTGCATTAACAACCAGATGTTTGCAGCTAGAATAGTCAGTTATCACATTAACAATGTTTAGTGTATTTCTGATTCATTTAATGTTAGCTTCATTGAAAAAAAAACTGCTTTTCTTTCAAAAATAAGGAATTTCTAAGTGACCCCAAACTTTTGAACGGAAGTGTAAGTGATATCCTTTAGGGTACTTTTGATTGGATATTGCAGCAAGCTGTTCTATTCCATAGAGCTGAGTTTAGTTAAAAAATTAAACCATACGCTATACATTTTCTAACATTGGACCCTATGGATGATGGAGGCCAACATGTAATAGGTCCTAGTTTTGTGTCATCACACAGAACAAAATCCCAAAACTTTTGGAGCTTGAGGTAACAAAACTTTAACTTTTTGGGCCTAATGTTCACCTGTATATATGAAGGAAAAAGAATAAAACATAGGCTAAAGAGAACACCCTGTTTACAGCAAAGCGTGGTGGGGGCTCTATGATGTTAAAGGGCTGCTTTGTTTCCTCTGGCGCTGGGAATCTGCAGCATATAAAGGACAAAAGGATTCAATTGAGTACCAAGAAATCCTAGGAAAAAAATGTCATGTCTTATGTGAAGGTCTGAAGCTTGGACTTTATTTAATTTCCAAATTGAATGATGATTCTAAGCATACCTCAAAATCCACTTTGGTTACAGAAGCAGTTTGGAAGATTCTAGAATGGTCATCTCAATTGTCAGATTTTAACTCCATAGAAAAATCTTGGTGGGATTTAAAGAAAATAGATGCAGCATGTTCCTTCTATCATTGTATAATTACCAGAACCTAGGTATGTCAAGTCAAATCAAGCTTTCAGAGAAGTACTAACACCTAACAGTATCATAACATTATTTTTTTAGCCTTAAAGGGTTAGTCTCACTATAAGGATTGCTTTTTATGTTAAAGATCTTGCAAAAACAAGTCACTTTGCAATATGTGTCCATTAACGGTGTCCTACCTATTCCTGGATATCCCCTTGTGTATGGCTTTATTAGTTCCTCAGGTCGCTATAGCTACATACCTGTTCTATCTCTCCTGATAGGCTGCCAGTGCTGGTTGCTATAGCTACAGACCTGTTGTCCTCAGCAGCTCGTCACTGCAGACCAGAAGTAGCCAGTAAACACACCCCTGAATTCAAAAATGAAACTGTGAAAACAGGACTGAGATAAGATGAATCGATGAAGTGAGACAACCCCTTTAACCCCTTATCCGAACGCCTGAAAAGTAGTTAATGACCAGAAATTTGTTTTTAGTTTTTGCCTCCTTGCGTTTCAACAGTTGTAACTTTTTTATTTTTTCATTGACGCAGTTGTATGAGGTCTCATTTTATTCGAGACAAGCTGTACTTTATGGGGGAATAATTTAAGTTCACTTATAAATAATTGCAGAATTTTTTTTTACACCATTCACATTTCACACTTAATAACGTGTTAGATTAATTCTACAGGTTATTAGGGTCATGTGGATACCTAATATGTTTAGTTTTTTTTGTGTGTGTAATATATACACAATTATTTTTTATTAAATATTTATTTTTATTTTATTATTTATTTTTTATTCATTTTTTACACTTTTCTGGGTTTTTTTACTTTTTTTTTTTTTTTTTTAATCCAATAAAGGAAGAAATGTTTTAAAAAATTTTTTTACTCTGATTAATTTATTAGCATTTTTTTATATGGTAATAGATTAAAATCTGTGTCAGTCTGACACAGGCAGTGATCAGGACAGCACACAATCTGTCCTGGTCACTGGCTTGATACACAGACAGCTCTGGGGCTACTCTAGGTCCCAGGGCTGACTGTGCAGCCATCCCCCGGGCTCTGTCGGGTCACTGGGTGTTTCGATCACCCAACAGGGCAGGGAAACCCTTTGATTGCGCTGCGGTGACGATCCACCGCAATCAAAGGGTTAAAGCACCAGGGTGCGGCGGTTTCCCTGCTCCCTGGTGCTCGTAGGAGATGCTGTACTACACAGCCCTGATCTCAGCGCTGCTGCGGTGCCCGGAGCCGATGTCTAAAGTCGGCGGGCGGTCGTTAAGTAGTTAAAGGGGTTTCTCAGAACGGTTTTTCCATTGATTCACAGGCAGTTTTGTACTTACTCTGTCTCCTTAGGCTGTGGGTGGTTTTATAGCAGTAATTAGCATATTTAACTTCAAGCCCTTACTCTGACAAAGCAGGAGATTGTTATCTCTCATGAGATTACAGATAAAGCCATGCTTTTCAGTCCTCACAGCACTTGTACCTTTTTGTTTAGTAAAGCTAATCTTATTAAATCAAATTAGTTCACTCAGATCTCAATCCCATCAGTCCCTCTGTGGGGGTAACTTCACTCCCTGCTCACTGCTCTGTCAGCTAATCAAATAACTGATGTCCATCTGGTACGCAGGTTACCATAGCAACCTGTGTGCTCTCACATAGCTGATAAAATGTCTCTATATTATGACTAAAGTAAAATCTATTGACCAGTGTATTTATACAAAGTCTTCATTTCATCCCCCTTTATGTTGAAAGCTAAACTTTGTAGTGAGAAAATTCCATCAAGTCATCTCTGCGTTAATCTCCAGATACCTCCCCACACGCAGTCTCCGTTCCTCACAGGAACTTCTTCTCTGCTCTCCTATTGTCAGCTCCTCACACAACCGTCTATAAGATTGTTCTCATGCATCCCCCATCCTCTGGAACTCACTACCCCAACACATCATACTCTCTGACTCTTTCAAATGCAACCTGAAAACCCAGACTACAATTTACAATATCCCTGCTGCTATTACACCATAATACAGAGATCTCCATCCCTGGCCTGCTGTTTTCCCCTTCTCCATTGTAGATTGTAAGCTCTCGTGGGCAGGGTCCTCTTTCCTTCTGTATCAGTGTGTTACTTAGTGCTATTGTATTTGTATTCTATTATAAACCTTGTACAGCAACCTCGAATTATCGGTGCTCTAAAATAGAGGATAATAATAATTATATACAGTCTTATGTTATTATGTAATGTTAAATATTTTTAGCTATTCCAATTGTTCTTGCTTAATTGTATTTTGAAAATAGCTGAAGGTTTGTATAGTTTGCAAACAAAGCTGACTTGCAATGGAGGTTAAAGGGAACCTGTCACATAAGTTATGATGGCCTTGCTGAAGACAGCATAATCTAGTGACAGACATGCTATTTTCAGTGCTGTGTCCCTTATTGTGTAAGATATATTAGTTTTAGAGCATTTAATGCTCAAATCTGGAGCCTGCTTCATCAGACGAAGCATTAAGGCGAAACGTGCGGCGGGATTGGCTGTGGGTAACTAGTAATGTAAATGCATTATTTATTGCACTTGCACTTTATGTATGTATTTATGCTATCTATATAATTTGGTGATGTAGTGTATGAACTTACCATTGTATTGGTTTCTATTTGATACACTTGCCCTTTTACTTATGCTGTAAGCACTAATCATGGTTTATTAATACTAAAGATGCACTTATTTGATTTTTCATTTATTTGTTTCATTGCTATTGTGCCCACATCTATTTTTTCCGGTAGTACCGCCAACATTTTGATTTTTAGCTTATTTATTAAAATATTTTTTTAGAATTTAAGTATAATTTGTGTGTACTTTATATATACACTCACCGGCCACTTTATTAGGTACACCTGTCCAACTGCTCGTTAACACTTAATTTCTAATCAGCCAATCACATGGCGGCAACTCAGTGCATTTAGGCATGTAGACATGGTCAAGACAATCTCCTGCAGTTCAAACCGAGCATCAGTATGGGGAAGAAAGGTGATTTGAGTGCCTTTGAACGTGGCATGGTTGTTGGTGCCAGAAGGGCTGGTCTGAGTATTTCAGAAACTGCTGATCTCCTGGGATTTTCACGCACAACCATCTCTAGGGTTCACAGAGAATGGTCCGAAAAAGAAAAAACATCCAGTGAGCGGCAGTCCTGTGGGCGGAAATGCCTTGTTGATGCCAGAGGTCAAAGGAGAATGGGCAGACTGGTTCGAGCTGATAGAAAGGCAACAGTGACTCAAATAGCCACCCGTTACAACCAAGGTAGGCAGAAGAGCATCTCTGAACGCACAGTACGGCGAACTTTGAGGCAGATGGGCTACAGCAGCAGAAGACCACACCGGGTGCCACTCCTTTCAGCTAAGAACAGGAAACTGAGGCTCCAATTTGCCCAAGCTCATCGAAATTGGACAGTAGAAGATTGGAAAAACGTTGCCTGGTCGGATGAGTCTCGATTTCTGCTGCGACCTTCGGATGGTAGGGTCAGAATTTGGCGTCAACAACATGAAAGCATGGATCCCTCCTGCCTTGTATCAACGGTTCAGGCTGGTGGTGGTGGTGTCATGGTGTGGGGAATATTTTCTTGGCACTCTTTGGACCCCTTGGTACCAATTGAGCATCATTGCAACACCTTGTTGAATCTATGCCACGAAGAATTCAGGCAGTTCTGAAGGCAAAAAGGGGTCCAACCCGTTACTAGCATGGTGTTACCTAATAAAGTGGCCGGTGAGTGTATATCTAACCTAGCATTTTTTTTTTCTATTAGGTTCAAATCTTCATTACTTGTTAAAAGGACACCACTTTCTCCCCAAAAAAATGTTGGCATATAATGACTATTACAGGCAGTCCCCAGGTTAAGAACGGGATAGTGACTGTAGGTTTGTTTTCAAATTCAATTTATCTTTTATTTGTCTTATCTTTTATTTATCTTATCTATTATTTATCAGAACAAGTACATTTATTAAATGTAACACCAGCAAAAAAATATTTAGTGCGACATGTATGTACGGGGCTGCACCAGTATTCTGGTGTCCTTTCAGCCCAAAAACTGGCACATTCCTGTTCTCCAGATACAGTGGGGGAAAAGTATTTAGTCAGCCACCAATTATGCAAATTCTCCCACTTAAAAAGATGAGAGAGGCCTGTAATTGACAACATAGGTAGACTTCAACTATGAGAGACAAAATGAGAAAACAAATCCCGAGAATCACATAGTTTGATTTGGAAAGAATTTATTTGCAAATTATGGTGGAAAATAAGTATTTGGTCACCTACAAACAAGCAGAATTTCTGGCTCTCACAGACCTGTAACTTCTTTAAGAGGCTCCTCTGTCTTCCGCTCATTACTTATAGTAAAGGCATCTGTTTGAACTTGTTATCAGTATAAAATACACCTGTCCACAAACCCAAACTCAAAATTGTAGCCCGGCACTAGGCTGGGAAGATTGAATCTGCAATAGGCAAACAGCTTGGTGTGAAGAAATCAAGTGTGGGAGCAATAATTAGAAAATGGAAGACATACAAGACCACTGATAAACTCCCTCGATCTGGGGCTCCACGCAAGGTCTCACCCCATGGGGTCAAAATGATCACAAGAACGGTGAGCAAAAATCCCCAAACCATATGGGGGGACCTAATGAATGAACTGCAGAGAACTGGGACCAACATAACAAAGGCTACCATCAGTAACACACTACACTACCAGGGACTCAGATCCTACAATGCCAGACGTGTCCCCCTGCTTAAGCAAGTACATGTCCGGGTCCGTCTGAAGTTTGCTAGAGAGCATTTGGATGATCCAGAAGAGTATTAGGAGAATGTTATATGGTCAGATGAAACCAAAGTAGAACTGTTTGATAGAAACAAAACTCGTCGTATTTGGAGAAGAGAGAATGCTGAGTTGCATCCAAAAAACACCATACCTACAGTGAAGCATGGGGGTGGCAACATCATGCTTTGGGGCTGTTTCTCTGCAAACGGACCAGGACGACTGATCCGTGTACATTAAAGAATGAATGGGGTCATGTATTGTGAGATTTTGAGTGCAAACCTCCTTCCATCATCAAGGACATTGAAGATGAAACGTGGCTGGGGCTTTCAGCATGACAATGATCCCAAGCACACCGCCAGGGCAACGAAGGAGTGGCTTCGTAAGAAGCATTTAAAGGTCCTGGAATGGCCTAGCCAGTCTCCAAATCTCAACCACATCTAAAACCTTTGGAGGGAGTTAAAAGTCCATGTTGCCCAGCAAGAGCCCCAAAACATCACTGCTCTAGAGGAGATCTGCATGGAGGAATGGGCCAACATACCAGCAGCAGTGTGTGCCAACCTTGTGAAGACTTACAGAAAATGTTTGACCTCTGTCATTGCCAACAAAGGAGATAGAACAAAGTATTGAGATGAACGTTTGTTAATGACCAAATACTTATTTTCCACCATAATTTGCAAATAAATTCTTTAAATATCAGACAATGTGATTTTCTGGATTTGTATTCTCATTTTGTCTCTCATTGTTGAGGTGTACCTATGAAGTCAATTACAGGCCTCTCATCTTTTTAAGTGGTATAACTTGCACAATTGGTGACTGACTAAATACTATATTTCCCCACTGTATATGAGCAGGTGCACTCTAAAATTAGGCACATTATGCAGCGCCCGCGGCACTTTGTAATGCGCTCAAGATGTAGGGGCGTTCTGCAGGCGTGTCGCACCACAACCGCATGACTCTACACATTTATGATGGAAGGACGGCAAAGCTAGACGCATTACTGCTGGAACTAGCATACCAGGTTAACCCCTTAACGACCCTGGGGGTATGAGTACGTCCCAGGGCCGCTAAGGGATTTGCAGGGGGATCGCTCCGCGACCCCCCCCCCCCTCCTGCTACCCACAGCCGCGGGTGTTAGCGGCTAATCGCCTGCTAACACCCGCGCAGAAACAGTGCCAGCGCGGTGGCTCCGTGCCGCGCACCGATCGTTACGGTCATCGGCATCGGACACGGTGGTGGGGAGCCCTGTGAAGGCTCCCGTCGCTTACACTGGCTGGTTTGCCCCACTTCCGGCCGCAGACAGGAAGTGGGGAAACCGCCATCTTTGTACACCCTAATGCATTGCCTATGCAATGCATTAGGTTGTATAACAATCGGCCCCTAGTGGTCAAGCACCATAGGGGGACTAAATGTTACAGAAAAAAAAAATAATAAAGTTTTAAAGTACAAAAAAAAGTATTAAAAGTTCAAATCCCCCCCCTTTCCCCATTTTAAAAATCAAATCATTAAAATAATAAAAAAGTTACACATATTTGGTATCGCCGCATCCAAAAAAGTCCGATCTATAAAAATATAACATCATTTATCCCGTACGCTGAACACCGTAGAAGAAAAAAATTCCAAACGCCCAAACTGCGTTTTTTGGTCATTTTATGTCACTCAAAAAATGAAATAAAAATGATCAAAAAAGTCGCATGCATTCCAAACTGCTAGCGATAAAAAGTACACTTCAGCCCGCAAAAAAATGCCCCATCACTGACATCCGTAGGTGTTAGTACAAAAAAGTTATTGGTCGCACAAAATGGCGCCGTGGCGCAAATTTCAAAAATAGAAAATGTTTGGAATTTTTTTACGGTACCAAAACATAACGGAAACCCTACATGTTTGGTATTGCCGGATGCATAGCAAGCTGTAGAATACAGATAACACATTATATTTACCGAAGATTGAACGCTGTAAAAGCAAAACCCCTGCAAACATGGCGAAAATTAATTTTTTTCACAATTTGTCCCACTTGGAATTTTTTTTGCGGTTTCCCAGTATATTCTATAGTATAGTGAATAAAACCATTAAAAAGTACATATTGTCCCGCAAAATAAAAGCCCTCATGTGTCTATGTAGGTGGAAAAAAAAAAAGTTATGGCTTTCAGAAGGCGAGGAGGGAAAAACGAACGTGTCACCAAAAAAAAAACGCCGGGTCCTTAAGGGGTTAAAAGTGGTTTACCGGAGCCAGAGTTGTTATTTTGGAGTTAGAAAGCACAAATCTATGACCCGCAGTAGAATAGGCACATTCTACACTACTAATGCATGCAATAAAATTTATGTCTGGGCACCAAAAAACATACATGTCGCCCTTAGTTTTTTATTAACACCCCTTTTACATTTATTTTGCTGTCTGTGACCTTGTTTAGAAGATTTCGCCTAACTTTCTGTCTCTCATGGGCTGCTATGGGATGGTGGCACTTGTAGTCCCACAGCTACTAGCTGCTGTGGAACATGGAACGACAAGTACCAGCATGCCACTGCAGCACTTGTTAAACACATATACTAATCAGCACCCATACAATTAGTACGTGTGTGGTGTAGAATGCTGCCACTTGTAATTCCACAGCCACAAATGCCAGCATGCCACACATGTACTAAATGTATGGTTGCTGATATAGTACAGTACTGGATAGCACATTGGAGGTGGGTGGAGCCATCGGGAGCAGTAAAAACAGACCTGCTGTGCTGAGGTCAACAGCACAACACAGGAGCAGTGTGAGGGAGAGCAGTTGTGCCGGCCTGAAGTAGGAGGTTCCCAGAAAAAGGCAGGTGGGTGGGAGGAAGGTAAAAAAGAGCTTCTGTGCTCTGCTTCCTGGTCTGTCTCTCTGACGTCCCCTCTGTGTGCATTGATAGCAAGACAGAGAAGATTGCTTGACATTCTCTGATATGTAAATTTATGACCCAGATACTAGGAAAAGTGTGTTATCAGCAGGTTCTCCAAGTGAGGAGAACTGGAACCTTTCTCCTAAGTGCAGAAAAAGATTAACTCTTCATCCTGAGGCATCCTATGTGCATTGCTGCTGACAATCTGCAAAAGGTTTCCAGATGCAGAACAGAAGCCTGCAGCCTTCTTTCTTTTTTATGCATCCCCTGTCCCTCCTGAGCCGACCCATAAGCAGTCATTTTGTTATTAGCCTAGTTTGACCCCTTCATAAATAAGGTATTTTTGGTAATGGTGTTTTTGTTTGCCTGCCCAGCAATAGCTATATTTTTTTTCATTGATAAAGCCATATGTGTGCTTGTTTTTTTTGCAACATAAGACATATTTTTTTTGATGCAGCAATTTTTGGAGACGTTCATATTCTCATATGGCTTGTTTTTTTGGGACAAGTTACATTTTTATTGACACCATTAAATGTCCCCCATAATGTATTGGGAAGTAAAAAAAAAACAAAGAAACAATGATTTTCTGTGGGTTAGTACAAAAGTAAAACCTGTTTTTGATTGACAGAGGGATCTTAATGCCACTGCTGGTATTGACTGCAGTATATAGGGGTATAAATTGCAGGGAATAGAGTTATCTCTGACACTAGTCACTGCAGATAGTTGTCAGCTGTGTATCAAAAATGGCAACATTGCAGATGGCGTGAGTACAGCTTCAGGGCCCACATCATCCACTGGAATTAAAGGGCTGTTCCCATCTCACTTCTTTGATGGCATATAATCGTCTGGTTCAATTTAAAGGGTTTGTATCATTTCATTAAATGGTCTTCAGAATAAGGGGACATTGAAAACAAGCAACTTTGCAATTGGATGTCATTTGCAAAGCTGTCTTGTTTTCACTGTCTCCCTTATCTTCTTTTTGTGTAAACACTGTTCACCAGTGGTGGTCGGATCCCACCTCCTTGCATTTCATTGGCTGCCAGGTCTACTAATTTACATTCTGTTCCCAGTCGTATTCACGGGAGCGTGCATTCCTGCCTCTCTCACTCAGAATAAGGGGCCGGCAACAATTTCACTTTGTACAGCTAGCAGCTCCTCATTGACATTGCAGCTGCTTCTACAATCAGAAAACAGCAGACAGAATTGTGCCTTGGTGCCTAATGCTCCTGCGTTTAAGGAGCTGGCAACATTTCACTCTGCATAGCCAACAGCTCCTCAGTGACACTACAGCTGCTTCTACAATCAAAAAATAGCAGAATTGTGTCTTGGTGCCTAATGCTCCTGCATAGAATGGAGAGGGATCTGTGCTTTGGAGGAGTTCATAGAAGACTGGCTTCAACTGTAACAAACCTCCAGCTGTGAGAGGAGAAGAGATCAGTGCTCTGAGTTCATAGAAGGCTGCCTAGACTGAATGCAGGGCTGTGGTATGTAAACAGCTCTTACAAAATAAGACTGCATAGGGAGAGGAACAACACCGTGACATGTGGAGGGGGGGTTGAACACACTGACTTGGGAGCGAGCATGAACAGTGAAGGGGAAGGATGATGTCATCCCTCTTCAGTTAAGAAACACCCAGCTGGGAGGAGAAGAAATGCCCCTGGATTTCAGGAACTGAGAAAATCAAGCTACAAGAGAACAGCCGAACTGATTAAGCGATACATCCCCTTTAAGTATAGCAAATGGTAATCAAACCTTTCCACTGAACAGTAACCATTTTACTCTAAAATCAGGTTATAGGGAGAACTTTAAATATTTTGAGTGTACTGGTCATTGCAGAAGCAGAGATCAGCCCATACTACTAGGGTGAATAGATCAGCTACATGAAAATAGGTTATGGTAGTAGAAGGAAGTAGATATTTAGTTCCAATTGCTGGATAATCAGCTGGAATCGCATTACATCCATTGAAAATTTAAAACTGTCTATACGGTTGCTGCTATTGTGTAGGGCATCTAATGATGTCATCCAATATCTGTAGGCTGTTTAGAAGACTAAAATGGCACCGTTGACTTAATTTTATGCTGATTTGTATCAGACAAGAGAACAGTGCTATGTTGCTAAGTATAATGGCTTTTACTTGGCTAAAACATCTGACATATTTAAATAATCAGGCTAGTGAAAGATCCTGTGTATTGGCTCATGTAAAATTGCAGCATGGCTTTTTCTTTATCCTGAGATGGTCTTGCTTGTGGCTATGACACTGACAAAGTTCTCACTGACTTTGAAGACATCTGGTGCATCAGTGGAATCACATTTCTGCCGTCTTTATTTAGATGTAGTTCAGGTTTACTATATATATAGTACTTCTGAATGATGTATTAAAGTAGAAAGTGATCTATAATAATAACAACATCCACTCTGTCATGGCTATAATAAGATGTGCAGCCTAGCTATTTTTAGACAATGAAAATCACAGTGCCATTATAATCATTATTTTATTCTGGAACCAGACCAAGTTAACTTGGTTCTGACTTTGCAATTTAAAGGTCTTGACTTTCACACTTAAAAGAAAAGAAATGCTGGCAGTTTTTTTTTTTGTTCCTATAATGATTATCTGTTTAATGCATGAGATCAATGTATGCTGAGTAGTAATTTAGTTTGATTTCCAGCAATTTGTTTTTCAAATTCTAAACAGTTTTTATATAGCTGTTTTCTGCAATATTTGCAACTCAGTCTGCATTGAAGCTTTGTGCATGCTCTGACAGCAAGGGCCAGGCTGGCCTGTCAGATTACTAGAGGATACTCTGGTAAGCCAAGGGTCTTACTGACATAATATTGCCCCACCTCAACAACTACCTGAAGATAATGCAACCAATTGCCCAGGATGCAGTGGTGCTGTAGACCAATCAAACTGCCCCTGCTGCCCCTGTCCAATGTTATTGGCACTTAAGCATCAATAGACCAATACTGGACCAATAGCAGGAGGTAGTCTAGTCCCAAAAGTTACATATTCTTTTACATATTGCAGACGACCTGGTGTATTCACCTGAAAAAGAGAGGGCGCTAGGTTGCACTGTGGAAAGAAAGCAAATCTACAGAAGCACTTTATGCTCTTGATCTGTTAAGGACTAAGGTCCAAGCATTTATATTGATGTTACTTAGACAAGTGCATGAGAGTACAGCACTTACCTGCACTTCCATTTATTTGTAGACTTTGGGCGCTATGTATGATTTATGGCACTTAGATGCCAATTTTTAAGCACATAAGAATAGTATAGAATGCGCCTGAATTTATGAACTACTGTAGGTAATAAAACAGGCGCATTCTAGCACTAAGCTGACACTTCTGGCTTAGGTAAACCCCTTTTAAAGTGGTTTACGTGTTCCAGCAGAAATGCGCCTGGAATTGCCGTACTGAAGCTATAAATCTATAGCTTCGTACAGTTCTAGTGCGCCCCGCCTCCTGCACGCCCAACGAAATCAGGCGCATTATAAAGTGCCATGGGTGCTCTGTAATGTGCCTGATATTGGCGTGCAGGTGAATTAAAACTATAGCGAACGGGGCTGTGCTAGATATCAGGCTGAAAAGACGCCAGACTTCCGGCACATTCTTACGTGTCGCCCTTTATTTTTAAATCATTTCATCATAAAATAGATCACAGGCTCTATTCAATAGATCCAGATTCACCAGACGTTTTGGACTTAAAGGGGTTTTCTTACTATGCAATTTCACTGAGCCACAGACAGTTTTCCACTCACTCTGCTCTCCTCAGGCTGTGGAGGGTTCAATAGCAGTGATTAGCATTTTAGTTTCTTGCTGAGCCATTATGCTGACAGTGCAGGAGATTTTTGAATCTTCTGTAAACACAAGATAGGCGTGCAGTAAGGACTGAATACAATGCCTTTATTGGTAAACAGAAGCTAATCTTTTTAGTTTTTAGCTCGGTCCCATCAGTCCGTCCATGGGGTGACATAACTCCCTTTTTTCTGCTCCCTCACCTAATCAGATAGAGTTATGGATTGGTATGCAGGTAACCATAGAAAGCTGTGTGCACTCAAGCGTATAAAAATGTACTTATCTCATTAATAAAGTAAAACCTATTGATAAATGTATTTAGAAAAAGTCTTCATTTAACTGTCCCTTTATGTTTAAAGCTAATCTTTGTAATGACAAAACCCATTTAATAGGACCTTTATCAACAGATCAAGTTTATTTGTAGAAATGATTTTAGAGTAAATGATCAGTGGATTTGGATCTATCGAATTGAGCCTGTGATCTATTTTATGATGAACTGATTTATAAAATAAAGTTTACAAATAAATGGAAGTGCCATTGAGTGTCTAGTATTGTGATTTCGACCTGATGGTTGTTCAACTGGCACCTACTTGCTAATAGGTTTTATATGGAGTACAGAATACTTGATTTGACACTTACCTAAATGGTGTTGCAGACCAAGTGCACCCTTCATGGCAATGGTACTTTGTTATGGTAATAGCCTCTTTCAGAAGGATAATGCTGACAGAGGTCACATTGCAAAAACTGGTGTGACTTACATGACAATGAATTCAAGATGTTGACTTGGCTTTAAAATTCCCCAAATTTCAATCCAATTTATAATCTGTAGGATGTACCGAAAAAACAAGTCTGATCCATGGAGGCCCCTTTTTGCAACCTACAGGACCTCGAAGATCTGCTGCTAACATCTTGGTGCCAAATATCACAGGATACCTTCAGAGGTCTTGAAGTCTGTAGTTTTAATTTTAGTGCTGATTTAAGTATGTACAGTTTATATATATTTTTTACTATTTTATCTTTATGTATTGATACTTGCTTGTTATTCCAGCTGTTTTTTTCTTCTATTTATTCTTTGTTGGTGCTTTTTTCTAGTTCCTTTAATAAGTATATTTTTGAAAAAGTTAAGATAAGATATTTGTTGGCAGACTTACGTGGTTAAATATTCATACAATCTAATATCTATGTTAGACCACAACAATAGACTGCTTGCTGAACCCATCAAATTGTCTGTATCTGTTGCCAAGGTTATGCGGAGGAGGTAGATGTTGAATGGATGCAGATCCCAGGTGTAGGCAAGTGTTCACACCTGGGTAGTGAGTGGATGTGGATGTGGGGCCTACAAGTGGAGAATTGCTGGTAGGTGTAGCACTGGAATCTCTCTCTCTCTCTCTCTCTCTCTCTCTCGGCAGATCTCATTAATTTCAATGTAAAAAACGTATCATCATTCACACAATGCGTTTTTTACATACGTTTTTGTATTGTGTAAAATGGATGCGTTCAAAAAATGTACATATGTTTCGCATGTCAAATGTCCATAAGAAACAATGGGGTACATTTTCGGAGGCTCAAAAACTTACCTCGAAACGTACCACACTTTCTGGTACGTTTTTGGATGCATTTGACATATTGTTCCAAATTTGAATGTCTGATAATAATAATAGGGTTTTATTGGTTAATTTGAAAGAAAACGTATTGAAAAAGCATCCGGAAAATGGATCTAAAAAGCATTAAATATGTATCCAAAAATGTATTGCAGATGAGTTTTTGAATACATTTTTTGGGATGCTGTTTTCAATACGTTAATTAACGTATTGAAAAAAAGTACCGGAGACATATCCAACATGTTGTGTGAACATACCCTTATATGGAAAAGTAAAGATATCTCACCACCTTCATGCATTTCTTTTCTTTTGCCTCCTTATTCATCTATCATAAGATCAGTGAAATGTCCTGCTTGTGGGAGGGTCAGTAGTTCCCTAGCATTTCTTTCCTACAAGTCCCAGAATCCATTGCAGTTACAATCTAGGACTTCCCTGCACCCACCCCCTAATCCTCCCAGCACAATTCAGCCCTGTACACCCTTATATAATCATTCTCAGAAATGTACACCACATGCCCCTGCATCTCTGCTCCAGTTTCATAGTTTCATAGTTTGTAAGGCCGAAAAAAGACGAGACGTCCATCCAGTTCAGCCTGTTGTGCTAAGGTGTTGATCCAGAGGAAGGCAACAAAACCCAATGAGGTAGAATCCAATTGTCCTCATTTTAGGGAAAAATTCCCTCCCGACTCCAATCTGGCAATCGGAAAAATTCCTGGATCAACGACCCCCCTCCAGAATCCTAGACACTATAACCTGTTATATTATTACGCTCCAGAAATGCATCCAAACCCTTTTTGAACTCTGTCAGTGAATTCACCATGACAATTTCCTCTGGCAGAGAATTCCACAGTCTCACTGCTCTTACAGTAAAGAATCCCTTTCTATGTTTATGTAGAAACTTTCGTTCCTCAAGACGTAGAGGATGCCCCCTTGTTCTAGATACAGCCCTGGGTATAAATAAATCTTGGGAGAGATCTCTATATTGACCTTTGATGTATTTAAACATATTTATTATGTCCCCCCGAAGCCGTCTTTTCTCTAAACTAAATAACTCCAATCTTGCTAATCTTTCTGGGTATTGTAGTCCACCCAGTCCTTTTATTATTTTTGTTGCCCGCCTTTGTACCTGTTCAAGCTCTACAATGTCTTTCCTGTGCACTGGTGCCCAAAACTGTACACAATATTCCATGTGTGGTCTAACCAGTGATTTGTATAATGGGAGAATAATGTTCTCATCATGTGCCTCTATGCGCCTTTTATTGCACCCCATGATCCTATTTGCCTTGGCAGCTGCTGTCTGACACTGGCTGCTACAATTAAGTTTACTGTCCACCAGGATTCCAAAGTCCTCCTCCATGTCACTTTTACCCAGCCTTTTTCCATTTAACATGTAGTCATGTAACGGATTTTTCCTCCCCATGTGCATAACCTTGCATTTATCTGTGTTAAACCTCATCAGTCATTTCCCTGCCCAGGCCTCCAACTTATCCAGATTCCTTTGTAATAACACATTATCCTCTATTGTGTTGCTTACTTTACAGAGCTTAGTATCGTCTGCAAAGATCGATATTCTACTGTGTAATCCCTGTGTAAGATCATTAATGAAAATGTTGAAGAGGATAGGGCCCAATACTCACCCTTGTGGTACCCCACTAGTAACAGCAATCCAGTCTGAGTATGTACCATTAATTATTACCCTTTGTTTTCTATCAGTGAGCCAGTTGCTTACCCACTTGCACACATTTTCCCCCAGTCCAAGCATTCTCATTTTATTTACCAACCTTTTATGTGGCACCGTATCAAATGCTTTAGAAAAATCTAGATATATGACATCCAGTGCCTCACCCCGATCCAATCTAGCACTGACTTCCTCATAGAAGCTGATGAGATTAGTCTGACAGGATCGATCTTTCATAAACCCATGCTGGAACGGCGTTATACATTTATTTTCAGTGAGATACTCCAGGATAGCATCTCTGAGAAAACCTTCAAACATTTTACCTACAACAGAGGTCAAACTTACCGGCCTATAGTTTCCTGGATCTCTTTTTGACCCCTTTTTGAATATTGGCACCACATTTGCTATTCGCCTATCCTTTGGGACATACCCCGTTATTAGACAGTCCATAAATATTAAGAATAGGGGCCTATCTATGACATCACTTAACTCCCTTAGGACACGTGGGTGTATGCCATCTGGACCTGAGGATTTGTCTATTTTAATATTCTTAAGACGGAGCTGCACTTCTTCCTGGGTTAGACAAAAAACTTTTAAGTTGGAGTTTACCTCATCCCTCTGTTCAACAGGAAGCTCATCCTCCTCGGTAAATACAGTGGAGAAAAAAGTGTTTAATAGGTTTGCTTTTTTCTCATCGCCCTCTACTGTCTCTCCCTCAGTATTTTTCAAAGGGCCAACATTTTCTATTTTAATCTTTTTACTATTTATATAGTTAAAAAATATTTTGGGGTTAGTTTTACTTTCTATAGCGATATGTCTTTCCATCTCCAGCTTTGCTTCCTTTATCTTTATTTTACACACTTTATTTTTTTCCTTATAGCTTCTTAGTGCCTCTTCACTACCCTCCTGTTCAGTTCATTTCCTGGTTGCCTACAGCAGGCTGTGTGTATAGTGCAGTGTAGCAATCAGTTTGTAATATGTTCAAAAAAATTATTTCCTCATCCCATGATATATGTAATACAATGTGTGATTTGGTTATATACAGTTGTGCTCAAAAGTCTACATACCCCGACAGAATTTTTGCTTTCTTGGCCTTTTTTCAGAGAATATGAATGATAATACAAAAAACTTTTTTTCCATTCATGGTTAATGGTTGGGCGAAGCCATTTATTGTCAAACTAATGTGTTTTCTCTTTTTAAATCATAATGACAACCAAAACATCCAAATGACCCTGATAAAAAGTTTACATACCCCAGTTCTTAATACCATGTATTTCCCCCTCTAACATCAATGACAGCTTGAAGTCTTTTGTGGTAGTTGTGGATGAGGCTCTTTATTTTCTCAGATGGTAAAGTTGCCCATTCTTGGCAAAAAGCCTCCAGGTCCTGTAAATTCCTGGGCTGTCTTGCATGAACTGCGCTTTGCTTGAGATCTCCCCAGAGTGGCTCAATGATATTGAGGTCAGGAGACTGAGATGGCCCCTCCAGAACCTTCACTTTGTTCTGCTGTAGCCAATGACAGGTCGACTTGGCCTTGTGTTTTGGATCGTTGTCATGTTGGAACGTCCAAGCACGTCCCATGCGCAGCTTCTGGGCTGATGAGTGCAACTGTGCCTCCAGGATTTGCTGATAACGTGCTGCATTCATCTGTCCTTCAACCTTGACCAATTTTCCTGTGCCTTTGTAGCACACACAACCCCAAACCCTTAGCGATCCCCCTCGGTGCTTTACAGTAGGAATGGTGTTCCTTTCATCATAGGCCTTGTTGACACCTCTCCAAATGTAACGTTTATGGTTGTGGCCGAAAAGTTCCATTTTGTTCTCATCACTGCAAATTACCTTATTCCAGAAGTTTTGAGGCTTGTCCCTGTGCGGTTTGGCATATTGTACACAAGATACATTGTGGCATTTGCACAGTAATGGCTTTCTTCTGGTGACTCAACCATGCAGACTATTTACTTCAAGTGCCTCCTTATTGTGCATCTTGAAACAGCCACTCCGCTAGTTTTCAGAGAGCCCTGTATTTCAGCTGATGTTATTTGTGGGTTTTTCTTTGCATCCCAAACAATTTTCCTGGGAGTCGTGGCCAAGATTGACCGTGGTTTGGTTTTTACAGAGCCCCTGTTAATCACAGTTTGAACACTGCTGACTGACATTATCAATTTCTCGGATATCTTCTTGTAATCCTTTCCTGTTTTATACAGTTCAACTACCTTTTCCCGTAGATCTGTTAACAATTCTTTTGCTTTCCCCGTGACTCACAATCCAGAAACGTCAGTGGATGGATGAAAGATGCAATAGTCTTTCTGGATCCCAGAAATTCACTCAGCTTTTATGCACACACACACTGATTACAAGCAAACAGGTCACAGGTGAGGATGTTACCTTTAGTAGCCATTCAAACCCATTTGTGTCAACTTCTGTGTGTTTTATCAGGCCAAAATCACCAGCGTATGTAAACTTTTGATCAGGGTCATTTGGATGTTTTTGGTTGTTATTATGATTTAAAAAGAGAAAACACAGTAGTTTGACTATGAATGGCTTCACCCAACCACTAACCATGAATGGAAAAAAAGATTTTGTGTTATCATTCCAATTCTGCTGGGGTATGTAAACTTTTGAGCACAATTGTATTTCTTTGTATGTGCTGTACATCCCCTACAGCTATCCCATCACTGTAACTCTGATTGCTGTGGTATCACCCAGCTTTCCTGTACACTGGATAGGCTATTTAACATCCAAGAAGGGTGGGCAATGTCACATCCCCACAGCAATCAGTTTTTGATCATGGGAAAGTTGTGTACCTGCTGTAGGAGAGCACCCCTGTACCAAGTGATATCAGGGCAGAATCTCAGAATCTTTACCCTGACACCACTACTATATGAAGAGCTGTAGGCAGACTTTTTTCTGACTGCTGCTGGATAATCTCAGAGGTCGTAATGCACATTCAGCCAATCAATCAATGCAAGTCTTCTGGCCAGGTGAAAAGGTATATTTAGCAAATTCATCAAAAAGACATTTCCTCCTATCAGGAGAGGTACAAACAGTAATAATGAAGGCACTTAGACTCTAGCAGCTAGCAGAGATGAGTCACTATGTACACATAGTTATCACTGTATGTGTATAAAACTCTCCCCGTCCAGCTCTGTACTGATTACATTCTTGTCAGCACCTCTGTTTACATAGTGACTGATGAGTCACTAGAGGCAGCCAGATATTTCTCTGCTCAGGTCACACCCACTACAGGGTATTGTTTCTGAGCTGAGCATGGCTTCAAAGCACATCCACTGAGTGATGACAAAACATCCATTGAGGCCATGTAATCAATGGACGTCACATGTTATGCAGGTAGTAGAAAGTAGGGAAGTAAAGGGCTCTCTGCCTGGTTTTGCAAAGAAGAACAGGTAAATAATTCTAAAGAGTATCAATTACAAAGTTAGTTAAGTATAATCAAGTTGTGAACTCTATAACAGATAAAAAGATAGTCACGGAAAACCCCTCAAACAATTTAGGATGTCATAAACACACAAGGACCAGCTCAAGGAATTTTCCACCATATTTGATCTGTAAAAAAATGTAATAAATTAATATAATGTAATTTGTTTGAGGTTTGTTTTAAGAAGTCAGACTGTTCAGTTATTAAATATACATAATTTTGTATCATATCTATGATATGTGTATTTTCTATATGCTAATAGACCAAACATAGTAAAAAATAAACAACATATGATCTATTAAAAGACATGTTGTGGTATATTTTGAATAACCTTCTGAAGGTATTCAGATATACAATTGAAGTCTTACAAACACCGTATCCACATTCATTAAAACTCAGTTTTTCCAAATTCATGACATTTGATGTTATTCCATATTTACTCTCTTAGGTCAGTTAGGATCCCTACTATATTTCAGGCCTGTGACATGTCAGAACAATGCTAGCAACAATGATTTATTTTAGCATTTCTTTATTTCATCACATTACCAGTAGCACAGAGGTTTATAAAAAACAAATTGACTGTGCCTTTAAATTGCTTTAAAAACTACAGAAAACAATGTCTTGGCTTTAGAAGGTACTAATAGGCTTAATATTATCATTTGACGTAATTGTATTTTAAGTCCTACATCCAGGGCCTAATTACCTGAAACTCCAGAAATTTGGTACATCCTTAGGAGCAATTTCCCAACGCCTGAAGGTACCACATACATTTGTTCAAATTATAGGTTTCAAGTTTAAATACCTTGGGAACACACAGCCATTGTACCATTCAGGAAATAAATTAGTTTTGTCTCCTAGAGATGACTTTGGTAAGAAAAAATGTAAACCAATCCAAGAACAACAGCAAATGACCTAGAGAAGATGCAGGAGGAAAATTGCACAAAAGTATTTTTACCAAGGGTAAAATATGTCCTATATTATTTCTTGACCTAAAAGGCTGCTCAGCAAGGAAAAAATACTGCCAAAACTGCCAAAAAGCCAGGCTACAGCTTGCAACTGCACACGGGGGCCAAGATCTCAGTAGGACAAATGTCCTCTGGTCTGATGAAATTATGACCATCTTTACGTATGGAGAAAAATTAAAGGTCTGCAAGTCAAAGAAAAATATCCCAACCATAAAGAACAGGCATCGCAGTCTCATCTAGTGGGGGTACTTTACTGCAGGAGGAACTGGTGCACTTCACACAATAAATGTCATTAAGAGGAAGGAAAATTATGTGGAGATATTGATGCAACATCTTCAGACACCAGGCAGGAAGTTAAATTTTGGGAAATAATCATTGTTTCAAACCGACAATGACTCAAAGCACATTTCTAAAATTGTGGTAAATTGGCTACACAAAATGCTTAGCCCAAATTAAGTAAATACTTACCATATGTATGTAAACTTCAGAGCCACTGTGAATGTGACTTCTGTGATGAAAAGCTTAAACACTAGGGGCCACATGTATGA
The DNA here is from genome assembly GCA_025379985.1 of Phyllomedusa bahiana. Taxonomy (NCBI): domain Eukaryota; kingdom Metazoa; phylum Chordata; class Amphibia; order Anura; family Hylidae; genus Phyllomedusa; species Phyllomedusa bahiana. Next base: position 64,325 of record JAODAL010002621.1, read on the forward strand.
AGCTCGCCACGTCGGGGCGCACCTTTTCGCCAGTTTTCTGGCTAAATTTGCGGCTGATTTATGTCGGTGCTGGGGCGCGTTCATACATAGCATGTAAAGTCCGCCGCACCTCTCCAGTGTGTGGGGCGCAGTGCAGGAACTTAGGCGCAGTGCGGGGCTGCGCCTATGATTCGCCGGCCAAGGTAGTGCGCTCATACATAGCATGTAAAGTCTGCCGCGCCTCACCAGTGTGTGAGGCGCAGAGCGGGGACTTAGGCACAGTGCGGCGCTGCGCCTAAGATTCGCCGGCCGAGGTAGTGCGATCATACATGCGGTGTAAAGTCCGCCGCGCCTCGCCATTGTGTGAGGCGCAGTGCGGGACTTAGGCGCAGAAGGGACTGCGCCTAACATGTATTCCGATTCGAGACAGGCTGGAAAACAGCGAGAAATCATTAAAGATGTCCGTGCGGAGTATGAATCAAAAAATCGCCTTTATAAAGGCGTAAAACATTCTCTGAAAAAGAGCTGAAACCTACTAAAAAAATACATAAATAAAATCACTTTTCAAAAATCCAGAACGGCGCTACATCGGGAATTAGGATATTGAAAATTGCCGGAAAATTGCCGGAGCGACAGTGACCCATTAAAACCTATGGAGAAGTTTGGACCAATCAAAATCAAAGGCGGGACAGTTCAAAATACAGTAAAAAGGCAGAAAAGAGCTGATTGGTTGAACTAGCGGGGGCTTGGCTATCCCGGCCAATCAGAGCGCGAGCTACGTGTCCCATGGGAGTCTCTGGAGAGATCAGGGCAATGAAATCTCGGCGCTCAACGCCGTGCGGCATGGAGTATGAATAAAAAAATCGTTTTTATTAGGTGTAAAATATTATCTGGAAAAGAGCTGAAACCTTCTATAAACATAAATCAATTAAATCCCGAACAACTCGGTTGTCGCCGAGACCGGCGCTACATAAGGAATTGGGATATAGAGAATTGCCGGGAAATACAGTAATTCAAATTGTTTAAGCTCTTCTCATTGGTCGGCAGAAACCAACCAATCAGAATAGGAGCGACAGTGGCCCATTCTAACCTATGGAGGAGTATTGACCAATCAGAATAGGAGCGACAGGGACCCATTCTAACCTATGGAGAAATATTGACCAATCATATTCAAAGGCGGGACAGTTTAAAATACAGTAAAAAGCCAGAAAAGAGCCGATTGGTTGAGCTAGCGGAGGCTTGGCTATCCCGACCAATCATAGTGCGAGCTACTTTCTCATAGCGTTCTATGGGGAAAAGAAATGCAGAGCGAACTCTGTTTGTGATTGGCTAATTTAAAAGAGGCGCGGTTATTTGGACCAATTGGAGAGCGAGCGACGCTCCTATGGGTTTTCTAATGCAATCTGTAATAAAACTGTACATGGCCAATCACAAACAGAGCTCGCTCTACATTTCTTTTCCCCATAGAACTCTATGAGAAAGTAGCTCGCGCTCTGATTGGTCGGGATAGCCAAGCCTCCGATAGCTCAACCAATCGGCTAGGGTTACAGTAAGGAAAAATTCCTATGGACCTTTTGATAGTTTCTTTAGTTGATAGTGTGCTACTGATATTGGAATGTGTATGTATATTGCAGCTACACCATTTTTTTCAAAAAAGTTTTTGGATGTGCAAAGCCAAATATTGTTTTCTGGTATTTAATTTAGGACTTGGTAGAGAATTCGAGTTGGAGTTCGTGTTTGGGATGGATTTAGGTTTAGGGTTGGAATTTGGATAAAGGTAAGGATTAGGGTAATGATAAGCATTGGAGTTAGGATTAGAGTTAGGTGTATAGTTAGGTTTATGATTAAAGTCAGCTATAGTATTGGAGTAAAGCAGTGTTTCTCAACTCCAGTCCTCAAGACCCACCAACAGGTCAGGTTTTCAGGATCTCCCACAGAATTATATCATCTGTGCAATGCTAATTATATTACCTGTGCAATACTGAGGAAATCCTGAAAACTTGACCTGTTGGTGGGTCTTGAGGACTGGAGTTCAGAAACACTGGAGTAAAGGTTAGAGTTAGGAATGGAGTTAGGGTCATGTTTGTAGCTAGAATTTGGGTAAGGGCTAGGGTTTGGTTGAAGTTAAGGTTAGGGTTGTATTTAGAGTAGGAGCTGGATTAGGGTAAGAGATTGTATCATGGTAGGTAATAATGTTTGAGATGGAGTTAGGATTGCAGTTATGGATAGGGAGAGGTTAAGAGTGAGGTTTAGGGTATGGGTAAAAATAAGGGTTAAAGTTGATGTTTGGATTAAGGTTAGGCTTAATATTAACCAATAGACTCCTGAATCTAACTTTCCTATTACTGCTATACCTAAGTCTCTATAGTACAATTACTCTACTTTTCTAGATAGGGATAACTACAGCTTTGCACATCCTACAGGTGTGACTAGGTATTAACTAATTCATGGACTAGTTAACCTTAAAACAGACAGTCTTTTCTACAAAAAAATAAATAATAAAAAATAACAATCCTTTACCGATGTAATACCAAATCAAAATGGCAAATAGTATTACAAGGAGTAATATGCATACCAAATAGATATCAGTGTGATATTTAAACTTTCTATCATACCTCATGTTTAAAAAAACACCTCATATACATTATAATGAAGTGAATAGGGCATAGCAACCTTGCCAAACATTCCAGCCCCACCTTGGTTTATTAATAGGTACAGGGTTCAGTTGCAGTTTTAAGTTAGGGTCAGAGTTAAGGTTTGGGTTTGGGTTATGGATGGGGTTAGGGCTAGGTTTATGGTTTGGGTTAGGGGTTGAGTTAGGTATATGGTTTGGGTTGGGGTTTTTAGTTAAGGTTGATTTTAGTGTTAGAGTTAGGGCTAGAGCGAGTGTTAGTTTTGGGGTAGTGTGAGAGTTGCAGTTAAGGGTGGATTTAGGATGAGGGTTGGGAATGGAGTTAGGATTAGGATTGGCGTTGTTGTTAGCATTCGAGTTAGGGTTAGGTGTCCTTCCCATATTTCCTTGATGTGTGGTGATATTACTTTGCAATTTGGAGGAATGTTACCGCTGGTCCCACGGCCCCCCGGCCGGGCTGCGGGCTCACCGGGACTCCTGCCCTCTCCCCAGCTGCGGCACTCGTTCCCCTGTGCAGCTAAACTTACCAGTCCGCACTCCTGCTTCTGTGCGGCTCCGCTGCCGGCCGCGGCGTGTGTCCCCGCTCCTTAGAACGCGCGCGTGCCGGCTTCCTCAGAATTAAAGGGCCAGCATGCCGACAATTGGTTGTTGGCCGGTCACTGACCCTATATAAGGTTCTCATTTCTGGAACGTCCCCGCCGGATCTTTAGTGCTTCTAGCCTATTGTGAAAGCGTTCTTTGAGTCTCCGTCTTTACCGTGTACCGTACCTCCTTGCTTATGCCTCTCGAGTACGAACCATTGCCACCTGCCCTGACCTTACCACCTGTCCCCAACTACGCCTCGTCTTACGATTCTGTACCTCGCTACACCTTGGCTGCCGCCGCAAGCAAGTCACGCCAGTGGAAGCGACCTGGTAGATTCCCACCGCAGCACCGCGGCAGGCTCTGGTGAAAACCGGGTTATACTTAGACTCCGCTCCCTGGTGTGGCTTACGCTATCGCTTGCGCTGGTCCAGCGGATTCACTACCGAGCGTCATGACAGCAAGATCCTGCCATGGATCCCGCCAAGGTGCCTCTCCCGAGTGAAGCGGACCTTGTAGCCGTCGTTGTGCAGCAGTCACAACAGATTGCGCAACAAGCTCAGCAGATAGACCAGCTGAGCTCCATGTTTCAGCAACTACTGGCGAATCAACAGCAGCCACCATCTCCACCCGTGGCTACGCCGCCACCTGCTGCTCCACCTGTGACTGTGAGCCCCAAGCTCCGGCTGCCGCTACCGTCAAAGTTCGAGGGGGACCCTGAGCTGTGCAGGGGTTTCATCGCCCAATGCTCCATGCACATCGAATTGATGGCAGACCAGTTCCCCATGGAATGTTCCAAGGTGGCGTTTGTTGTCAGTCTACTGGTCATAAATGCTTCTTTGGAGGTTTCCATGTATTGCATTGCCCTTTTTGCTGTGGCATGCCGCTGGTATTTGAGTGCGTGTATGTATATATGTGCCGCAACCATGCCAGTGGCACCCAGGTTCGCATTGTGTTTTTTCAGAGATGTTTTTTTTGTGCAGAACTATACGTTGTATTTGGCACATATTGCTTTTAACCTATATAGGAAGGAATGAATGCCTCCATTTTGGTTTCCTGCACCCCACCCACTTCCACAGGCTGTTATATCGGTGCATTATGCTAGCAAGGCTGGTGCTTTTTTTATTTTTTCTCTCTGGATTATGGAGGTTTTTTGACCCAATGAGAAGTCGGATGACTCTAGTGAGAGGTAAAAATAGAGTAGGACCACCCGCCTTGAGATCCCATTGAAGCCGGGGGTGGCTTAAGCATTTTTTGATCAAAAACATGTGAACTAAGAATCTCAAAGTTTTTTCAGATATTGTAGATAGCACAGATGCTTCTTTGGAGGTTTCCATGTATTGTATTGCCCTTTTTGCTGTGGAGTGCCGCTGATATTGGAGTGCATGTATGTATATATGTGCTGCAACCATGCCAGTGGCACCCAGGTTCGCATTGTGTTTTTTCAGAGATGTTTTTTTTGTGCAGAACTATACGTTGTATTTGGCACATATTGCTTTTAACCTATATAGGAAGGAATGAATGCCTCCATTTTGGTTTCCTGCACCCCACCCACTTCCACAGGCTGTTATATCGATGCACTATGCTAGCAAGGCTGATGCTTTTTTTATTTTTTCTCTCTGGATTATGGAGGTTTTTTGACCCAATGAGAAGTCAGTATGACTCTAGTGAGAGGAAAGAATAGAGTAGGACCACCCGCCTTGAGATCCCGTTGAAGCCAGAGGTGGCTTAAGCATTTTTTGATCAAAAATATGTGAACTAAGAATCTCAAAGTTTTTTCATATACTGTCCGGAAAGGCCTTGGCTTGGGCTACCCTTCTTTGGGACAAGAGCGACCCAGTGACTGCGGACCTGCAAGCCTTCCTCACGGAGCTTGGCAGTGTTTTTGAAGAACCAGCACGAGCATCTTCTGTGGAAACTGCACTACTGAACCTGCGCCAGGGCGATTCCTCAGTCGGGGATTATGCGGTCCAATTTCGCACCCTGATGAAGGATGCTCTAGCGGTAAGGGATTTACTATTCTCCCTAAGTGACTTGATACATCTAGCCACCCGCATAGACATACGCTTCGCCGAGGGGCAAGAGGAGCTTCGTCTTGAATGCGACCTTGCGCGGCCCCGCCATCAACCCCGTCTGGCCCCGGTGTTTCAGAGACCTCCGCTGCTGCTTCCTCTACTGTCCGGGGAAGAGCCCATGCAGGTTGACCGAGCCCACATATTGGAGCAGGAGTTCTCCCGTCGGCGCCAAAAGAGGTTATGTCTGTACTGTGCCAGCCCGTACCATTTTCGTATGGGCTATCCTCTCCGTCTCCAGCGTCAGGGAAACGGTCGCACCTAGGCCACATTGAAGAGGCGTCCCTAGGTGTGAATTCTTCCTCTCCACATCTTTCCATGCCAGTGGAAGTCACAACTGACTCTGGACTCGTGTTCCAAGTTCCGGCATTTCTGGACTCTGGTTCGGCCGGGAATTTCATCCACGCCGCCCTGGTGTCTCGGTATCAACTTCCGGTGGATCGCCTGGAGAGACCATTGGTGATATCCTCAGTCAGTGGGGAACTTCTCAGTGACACCATTCGGTACAGGACCAAGCCGGTGTCTCTCCACGTGGGGGTCCTGCACAAAGAGAGGATCTCGTTCTTCGTATTGCCCTGGTCTTCGTCAGCGATCCTGTTGGGGCTTCCGTGGTTGCAACACTATGCCCGTACGCTCAACTGGAGAACCGGCGAGGTTGTGCATTGGGGTCCCGACTGCCAAAATCTCTGTCTGCTGGCACCTTGCCCGATGCCCTCCGTTGTCTCTCAATCACCCGCCAGACCGCTGCCAGGTCTGCCTACCGAATACCAGGACTTTTCGGACGTGTTCTCTGAAAAACAGGCCGAGTCTCTTCCGCCTCACAGCCCCTATGACTGCCCCATTGATCTCCAGCCTGGGACCAGTCCTCCTCGGGGTAGGGTATACCTGCTGTCCATGCCGGAGATCAAGTCCATGTCGGCTTACATTCAGGAGAATGCAGAAGGGCTTTATTCAAAAGTCCTCCTCACCTGCCGGAGCCCTTTTTTTTCTTCGTACAGAACAAAGATGGATCTCTCCACCCGTGCATAGACTACTGGGGTCTAAACAAAATTACCATGAAGAACCGGTACCCTCTGCCCCTAATCTCGGAACTTTTCAACCGACTTCGAGGGGCCAAGGTCTATACTAAGTTGGATCTACAGGGAGCATACAATCTCATCAGGATTCGCAAGAGTGATGAGTGGAAAACGGCATTCAACACCCGAGATGGACACTTTGAATACCTGGTGATGCCCTTCAGGTTATGTAATGCTCCTGCTGTCTTTCAGGAGTTCGTCAATGATATCTTCAGAGATCTACTATACTCTTGCGTCATCGTATATCTAGACGACATCCTGATATTCTCTCCGGACCTACGGACTCATCGGCTACAAGTACACCAGGTTCTGCAACGTCTACGCAGTAACTGCCTATACGCTAAATTGGAGAAATGTCTGCTCCACCAGTCCAGCCTACCCTTCATCGGTTATATTGTTTCCGATAGAGGTCTTCAAATGGACCCTACTAAGCTGTCAGCGATCCTTCAGTGGCCATGCCCCGTAGGCCTCCAGGCCATACAACGGTTTTTGGGATTTGCTAACTATTATTGCCAGTTCATTTCCCACTTTTCCACATTGGTGGCTCCAATCATGGCTCTCACGAAGAAGAAGGCTAATCTGATATGTTGGCCATCAGCAGCCGAGAAGGCATTCTCCGAGTTAAAGGCTGCTTTCGCCTCTGCACCCATCTTGGCTCGCCCAGACCCGGAAAAACCGTTCTCGTTGGAAGTGAATGCGTCCTCTGTGTGAGCAGGTGCAGTCCTTACTCAGAAGGGGCCCAAGGAGAAGACACTCACTTGTGGGTTCTTCTCTAAGACCTTCTCGCCGGCAGAGAAGAACTATGCCATCGGGGACCAGGAGTTGCTTGCCATCAAGATGGCTCTAGAGGAATGGCACCACCTCCTCGAAGAGACCCGTCGTCCCTTCGATGTGTATACGGACCACAAGAACCTTCTGTATCTTCAATCGACTCAGCGGCTTAATCCTCGTCAAGCTCGTTGGTCACTCTTCTTCTCCCAATTCGACTTTCGTATTCACTTCCATCCCACAGAAAAGAATGTAAGGGCTGATGCCCTCTCCCGTGCTTCGGACATCATTGGAGAAGAATCACTGCCCCAACATATCATCTTTTCTGAACGCCTGGTTCATGCGGCTCCAGCCCATCTCCAACAGGTTCCTCCAGGCAAGACATATGTGCGGCCGTCGCTTCGTAGGAGAATCCTGAAGTGGGGACATAGTTCTCTGATGGCTGGGCATCCGGGGGCCAGGAGATCATATCAGTTCTACTGGTGGCCTGGTCTGGCCAAAGATACAAGGGAATTTGTAGAGGCTTGTACTACTTGCGCCCGGAATAAGGCTCCCCGCCTCTGTCCTGCCGGTCTGCTGCAACCTTTGCCGACACCCTGTACACCTTGGACACATGTGGTCGATGGACTTTATAACTGACCTTCCTTCCTCCTCGGGTAACACCGTGATCTGGGTCATGACGAATCGATTTTCCAAGATGTATCACTTTGTCGGTATGCCCGGGTTACCATCTGCCTCTCGCCGCGCCTCGCCACGCTCTTCTTCATGCATATTTTCCACCTACACGGCCTGCCACGGCAGATCGTCTTGGACCGAGGGGTCCAGTTTGTATCTAGATTTTGGCGCATTCTCTGTTCCCAGTTGCAGGTGAATCTAGATTTCTCCTCGGCATACCATCCACAGTCCTACGGCCAAGTGGAGAGTCAATCAGGTTTTGGGTGCCTACCTGCGGCATTTGGTCTCGGCTCGCCAGGATGATTGGTCCAACTTACTACCTTGGGCGGAGTTTTTTTATGATTCGTTGGACTCAGAATCTTCTGGTGCTTCACCCTTCTACGTGATCTATGGACAGCATCCCCGCCCACCTCTCCCATTGTCCTCTTCCTCCGAAGTCTCCGCAGTGGATGCAATGGTTCGAGATATTCCCGCTATTTGGGAGCAGACACGTCAGTCTCTACAGCAGGCAGCGGTCTGCATGAAAACCCAGGCAGACAAGAAGAGGAGACCTGCTCCGACTTTTGCTCCCGGTGACAAGGTGTGGCTCTCTGCCAAATTAGTTCGGCTCAAGATACCGTGCTGGGTCCATGGTTCCTGGGGCCGTTTGAGGTGTTGAGACGTATTAATCCTGTGGCCTTATAAACTTTGGCTCCCACCCTCCATGCGGATCCCAAACTCTTTTCATATCTCCCTGCTGAAGCCCGTAGTGCTAACCCGCTTCCCCCAGAGGATTACCCCCCTTCTCCTGAAGCAGTAACCTCCAATGTCTTTGCGGTGAAGGCCATCCTGGCCATGAAATCTATCAGAGGGAGAAGTCATTTTCTTGTCGATTGGGAGGGATTCGGGCCTGAGGAGAGATCTTGGGAGCCGGAGGAGAACATCTTGGACCGTGCCCTGTTGGTGAGATTTCTCCGGTCTAGGAGGAGGGGGAGGCCTAAATGGGAGGTACTGTTACCGGTGTTCCCACGGCCCCCCGGCCGGGCTGAGGGCGCACTGGGACTCCTGCCCTCTCCCTGGCTGCGCGGACGAGTGGCGCCGCGGTCCAAGTGTTGGGCCGCGGGCGCACTCATTCCCCTGTGCAGCTTAACTTACCAGTCCGTGCTCCTGCTTCCATGCGGCTCCTGTGCGGGCCACGGCACACGTCCCCGCTCCTCAGGTGTGCGCGCCGGCTTCCTCAGATTTAAAGGGCCAGCGTGCCGATATTTGGTTGTTGGCCGGTCGCTGACCCTATATAAGGTTCTCATTTCCGGAACATCCCCACCGGATCTTTAGTGCCTCTAGCCTATTGTGAAAGCGTTCATCTCCATCTTTACTGTGTACCGTACCTCCTTGCTTACGCCTCTCGACTACGAACCATTGCCACTCGCCCTGACCTTACCTCCTGTCTCCGACTACGCCTCGATTCTGTACCTTGCTACACCTTGGCTGCCGCCGCAAGCAAGTCACGCCAGTGGAAGCGACCTGGTAGATTCCCGCCGCAGCAAGTCCATCCCGCTTTGCGGCGGGCTCTGGTGAAAACCGGGTTCTACTTAGACTCTGCTCCCTGGTGTGGCTTACACCATCGCTTGCGCTGGTCCAGCGGATCCACTACTGAGCGCCGTGACAAGGAATTTGGCTGCTGCAGGTGCTTTTTAGCAGCTAGAAAACACACGCAGGATTTTCCCGAATCTGAGTATTGCTAATAGCATCTCCTCCAGCCAGAGACTTACTCTGCTTTGATGAAGGGAAAAACATACCAAAATAGCTGTCTGCAGATGGTATGCCTTTCTTTATGGAAAAGCTACTGGTTTGGCTTAAAATCCCCAGTCAGGCTTCGAGGTACTTTTATTGGTTGGATGTGAATGTAAAAGACATTGCTTTCTATAGATGGTGCTAGAAAACCTAGTTCTTTTTCCTTATTGCTTATATGAACATTAAAATTTCCCCTGGAGCACTGTATGACCTATAAGTCTCCATACACCTTCATGATGCTCTTTCTAAAGAGTTTTAACTTTATATTTATACTCATTCATAGACATGAACCCAGACTTAGAGATATGGGGCAATTTGTACTACTAACATCCGATTCACAGTCAGATATTAATTGTATTACAGGAAACAAGTCTTGGAAGTGTTTAATAGTTTTTGGAGACAGCTTGACATTGGTGCTTGAAATCAGTGTTTGTAAATAAGTTAACATATTACACTCCTTGTCTATTGTGTAGGGTTAGCGAGTGATTCTAAAATATTTGAAAAATTACATCTAAAAAGACTAGTTTAACTGTAGTTGTGATCTATTAAGTTATGATAAATTAAGTTTGGTTCTCATCACGTTAGTAATTCATTCTTCAAACTTACTTTGGAAAAGCTCCCAGCGTACTATTTTTTTTTATCTAGGGCTTTTGCATATTCCACATACACTGGGATTCATAAAACATACAGCTTCACCATTTACCACTTTGTATACTTTTTCCACTGTAAAATATTCAATGTAACTGTGCAGTGTACTATGATATTACTTACTTTATTTTTTGTGGTATACAATCAAAAACTGGCCTGACATAGACCAAAGTACACTCTTTTGTCATCTTTCAAGCAAATAAAGCCCTATGGATATGCATATGTGTACACTGAGCGCTTTTCCAAATGTATAGTTAGTGTAAATTCCTAACTTGATCTGAACACCCTTTACCCTAAATTTGTTTGTAGCTACTATTCAAATACAGATAAGTTTGCCACAAATGGAATGCTAACAAACCCATGGGAAAACAGACAAACTTGACACTTTTACTTTTAGGTTTAAGGAAACTTTTGTCAATTTCTTCAGAACCTTAAATAGGTTTTGCCACAAAGTAAAATTGATGTGAGAAGTTTGAAAATGAAATAATAAACATTTTCACCATTCATCATGATTAAAAATTCTGCACCGTTTTTGTTTTAGCTGCTCCTTTAGTGAACCTTTGTTTACAGCTCATCTCCAGGGCATACGACCAGGGCTGTGAGCTCCTCAGTCCTGGTCGCACATGCTCAGACATCACCTCTCTTCTCAGGTAGCTACTGAGTGTTCAAACCCGTGTGCTGTCATTCTGCTCCTGTCCTTTGGACTAGTTAGTAATAAGTCAAACAGTGCAAATAAAAAAAGAAACCTCAATCAGGTCTGTGCATTGATAAAGAGGAAAAAAAATCCACAGGTTAAGTTCTGCAGGGATTTGAACCAAGGACCCTTGTGCTGTGAAGCAAAAATGTTACCTCTGAGCTACAGTGTAGCTACTTACAATTATATACATAAACATACCTTTCTTTGACTATAGAGAGGAAAGGCCTGGTGATGTCATCCTGCTGGGCCACATGATATGCAATTCAAACAAATCACACACGCCCCCTTCTGAGCACATAGAGCTGAAGTGCTAGATGCAGGAGGTATGAAATGAGATTGTGGCAAAACCCCTTTAAGATGTAAATGACAATACAGCACACAGTTGGTATGAAATGTGCTTTGTAATTTGAGGTCTTGCCCAATTTGTATTTTCTACTGTTACAATAATGAAATCTGATAAAAAATTAAATAAGCTATTGGTAGAAAAATAATTGACAGCTTTATGTTCTTTAAAATGGCTATTTCTTTTATTGAGTGGTGTGTGACAAGTACCCGCCTGTATGATCTGTAAAAGGTTGTAACAAGCTTCCTTAATGTTATTCTCAAAATTACTCGGGCAATCAACTGTGCTGTTTTCAATGCACAGGGAACACATTCATCATTTTAGTCAATGTTTTCTTTAGCCTGAAGCTCACTATTATACCAAGTATAAAATTCACCTTATTGCCTGTGGCATGAAACACTAAGGGCACTAAGGTGTAGTGTCTTTTGATACGTACACATATATAACTAGTAACGCTATATGAGCATTGTCAAATATAAAAATAATCACAGTGTTCAATGTAGCATGAATTTTGAAAGTTTTTAGACTGAAAAAGGTGAGAAAATGTCACTTAATAAAAGCAAAGTGCCGATGTGTTAAATTAAATCCCAGTATGGGAATAAAGAACAGTTTAACATTTAAAGCATTTAAAACTGAAATGAAATAATATATGATTATTTGAAAGTGGGGAATTATAATCTGCATAAAGTGAACTACTCTCATTCATCATTTGAATTACCATGGTCTCCGCCCAGTTACATTGAGGGTTAGAAGCCCATTTGGAAGCACACCCAGGGCAGTTCCTAGGCTAAATTTCACTCAGGGCGAGGTGAAGAAATTTCGCCCCACCCCCCACCTCCACATCACCATAAACCAAAGGTAAAATATACAAAAAGCTTTACCACAATGTGCTATGTATAAAACTACTAAATAATAGTCATACAGTTACCAAATAACACCGCCCGCTACACCAACCAGAATCCCAAGACCACTAAGACCACATATCACCAACACACAGTGACCGAATAATACCACCACGGCATGACCACATATCACCACAATATAGTGACTGAATAATACAAACTGACCATTACTGAATACAAACCATTATACTTCAACCAATATTTCCGGCGTACAGTGACCATACAATGATGGATACCCGCTGAACACAGGCTCTGCAGACATATAAATGTTATATCTAGTGACTCACAGGTGACGTCTCTGAAGAGGTGTTCTCTTTCTCTTCTTCTTCTTTCCATCTGTCCCAGACGCCATGATGACTACTTACGACTCTTCACTGTAAAATTTACAAAACAAATATCTTAAGACTCCTCCCTTTATCAGCACTTCTCTACCAATTCCTATCTCTATACAAACTCCCCATCTATAGCACCTCCTATGGTAGCCATGTAATATGCACCCTGTAGCCACATAGTAGCCCCCTATAGCCAGATAGTAGCCCCCTGTAGCCAGTTGATGCCCCCTTGTAGCCAGTTGATGCCCCCTGTAGCCAGTGATGCCCCCCCTGTAGCCAGGTGATGCCCCTCTGGCCAGTAGATGCCCCCTTGTAGCCAGTGATACCACCTGTAACCAGCAGATCCACCGCTGTAACCAGTGATGCACCCCTGTAGCCAGTAGATGCCCCCTGTAGCCAGTGGTGCCCCCTGTAGCCAGTGATGCCCCCTGTGGCAAATAGATGCCCCCTGTAGCCAGTGATGCCCCCCCCTATAGCCAGTGATGCCCCCCTATAGCCAGTGATGCCCAATGTAGCCAGTGATGCCCCCTGTAGCCAGTGATGCCCCCCCTGGAGCCAGTGATGCCCCCTCTGTAGCCATTGATGCCCTCTATAGCCAGTAGATGCCCCGTGTAACCAGTAGATGCCCCCTTTGTAGCCAGTGATGCCCCCCTGTAGCCAGTGACATGCTCCCCTGTAGCCAGTAGATGCCCCCCTGTAGCCAGTAATGCCCCCTGTAGCCAGTAATTCCCCTGTAGCCAGTAATTCCCCCTGTAGCCAGTGATGCCCCCTGTAGCCAGTAATTCCCCCTGTAGCCAGTGATGCCCCCTGTAGCCAGTAGATGCCTCCCTGTAGCCAGTGATCCCCCTGTAGCCAGTGATGCCCCCCTGTAGCCAGTAGATGCCCCCTGTAGCCAGTAGATGCACCCCTGTAGCAAATGATGCCCCCTGTAGCCAGTTATTCTCCCTGTAGCCAGTGATGCCCCGTAGCCAGTGATGCCCCCCTGTAGCCAGTGATTCCCCCTGTAGCCAGTGATGCCCCCTGTAGCCAGTGATGCCCCTCTGTAGCCAGTAGATGCCCCCTGTAGCCAGTAGATGCCCCCTGTAGCCAGTGATGCCCCCTGTAGCCAGTGATGCCCCTCTGTAGCCAGTAGATGCCGCCTGTAGCCAGTAGATGCCCCCCTGTAGCCAGTGATGCCCCCTGTAGCCAGTAGATGCCCCCTGTAGCCAGTAATGCCCCTCTGTAGCCAGTAGATGCCCCCCCTGTAGCCAGTAGATGCCCCCCTGTAGCCAGTGATGCCCATGTAGCCAGTAGATGCCCCCCTGTAGCCAGTGATGCCCCTGTAGCCAGTATATGCCCCTCTGTAGCCAGTACATGTCTCTCTTGTAGCCAGTAGATGCCCCCCTGTAGCCAGTAGATGCCCCCCTATAGCCAGTGATGCCCCCTGTAGCCAGTAGATGCCCCCCTTGTAGCCAGTGATGCCCCTGTAACTAATTATAAAATAACAAAAAAAGTACTCACCTCGGTCCGCGTGTCCTGGTACGGAGCTGCTGAGCGGTGTAAGCGGCGTGACGTCATCACGTCGCTTACGCTGCACACAGCTCCCAGGGATCTTACATGGCCGGCAGAGCTGCCGACCGATGAGACCCAGCGTCGCAGGGGGCGTGGTGAAAGCTGTGCGCCCCCTGTGACGCTGATACAGGGGAGGAGACAGGATGGGAACGATCCGTCCCGTCTCCTCCCTGCACCAGCAGCTGCGGGCTCTGCGCGACTGTTATAAAACAGCCGCGCAGAGTCAGGGGCGATCCTCCGGGCAGGTGAGGCAGACAGCGCCCCCCTCAGGTGAGCGCCCCTAGGAACCGATTTGAGCGCACCAATCCCTTTCCTACTACAGCTATTGACTTCAATTTATGCCAAATTGCCACTTCGAACCCTACTCTCTATAGGAAACCTCTGCAGTCTTCCATAGGTAGATAGATTGGTCCTAGATAGATAAGCCCTAATTAGGTAGGTAACCCTCAGGTAGAGAGATAGGCAGGCCCTAGGTAGATAAGCACCAGTTAGGTAGGTAGCCCCCAGGTAAGTAGATAGGCCATAGATAGGTAGATAGGCCCCACATAGCTAAGTAGGTAGGCTGTAGGTAGGCACCAGGTAGGTAGGCTGTAGGTAGGCCCCAGGTTGCTAGGTAGGCTGTAGGTGGGCTCCAGGTAGCTGAGTAGGTAGGCTTAGATGGGCTCCAAGTAGTTAGGTAGGTAAGATGTAGGTGGGCACCACGAAGATAGGAAGATAGGTAGCCTGTAAGTGGGCCCCGCAAAGGTAGGTAGGCTGTAGATGGCCCCAGGTAGCTTGGCTATAGGTGGGTTCCAGGTAGTTAGGTAGGCTATAGGTGGACCGCACATAGGTAGGTAATATGGGCCTCATTAGTAAAAAAATAAAAAATAAATAACTCCCCTCTCCCCAAGGAGCAGAAGGCCTTATTTCTTTAGTCTGACAACTATTCTATATCATGTTAAGTCTTGTCAGCAAAATTACTATTCCAGTGTTTGCTACACAAGGTCATTGGCCCTCATAAGTGACTAAAATTTGATAACGATAAAGCATGTTTAGTTTTGCATCCCACAAAAAATGTGTTCTAAGCGCTGTCAAAGTTTTAATTGCTTTCTTTATCCTATTCAAATTAATGAGCAGTGCCATTGTTGTAGTACATTTGCTATTTCAGTGTTTTATTTTTATACCCTGCTTTATAGCTCAGCACCGATTAGAGCAATGCTGGAGTTTTTCCAGATTTTCTAGTTTCCATTTTTAAATATGAGATGTTTGCCAGTCCTAATGAAGAACCATCAAAGCTAAGTATTTTCAGCAAGAATCTTTTTTAGGTCTAGAAAAAAATATAGAATTAAAACATTGCAAATGCACAGAAAACTCCATACTTTCTAAAACAGAACTGTAATACAGTTAGGTACAGTATATTAACAAAACTTCTGATATGAAAGGGTTACTGTTTCTATTAGAAAACCTGTAGAAAAGCTCCAGACATATATCTCTGACGAAAGGTCATAACTTTTCACAGAAAAACAAAGTCCACTACTCTTTTTGCATTATGTCAACATATACAAACCTAAGGGGCCGTTTACACGGCAGTGGACAAATACCGGCCGGTTTGCCGGCCGGTATTTGTGCTGTTTTGCCTCCGTCCCCACGGCCGCAGGGGGTACGGCTTTTCTCCGCGATGAGCGGAGAACAGCCCTCCCCCCTCCCATTAAGATGCACATGTTCTGTCCGGAAACCGGACGGAAGATTGTGCATGTTCAATGTTTTGCCGCCGGCGACAAAACCGCCGGGCGGAGAACCCGTGCAATGGGGACTGCTGCACAGGTTTTCCATAGAGCACAATTGTGCTCATTTTCGGCCGGTTTTTCAGGCAGTCTGAAAAACCGCAAACCGGCTGAAAAACCGGCCGAAAACCCGTGCAGTGGGGACATGCCCTAAGGAAAACCAAAATGATCCTCTTTTTGCCTTGGGTGAATAAAGCCCCATGAATACTCTTAGGGCGACATGTATGAAGTTTGGTGCCCAGGCGTCAATTTTATTATAGTAGTGTAGAATGCACCTGAATTTATGAACCTGTGCTACTGCAGGTCATAGATTAGGTGCTTTCTAGCTCCAAAATGACAACTCGGGCTCAGGTAAACCACTTATAACTTGGTCTGCCTGTTCTAAATGTTTTGCACCCAGTTTTACCATCCTCCCGTCATAAATGTGTAGAATCATACAGTTGTGATGCGACACACCTCCAAACGTCCAAACATCTGAGGTGCATTACAAAGTGCTGCGGGCGTCCGATAATGCGCCTAATTTTGGAGTGCGCCTGATTATAAATCTAGGGAACAGGGCTGCGCCAGTTTTTGGACTGAAAGGACCCGAGAATTCTGGTGCAGTCCCATACATACATGTCGCCCCCTAAAGTGCACACTTGGCACTTTTGTTAAAGGGGTAGTCCTCTTATAATGTATATGATTACTTATTGTGAATATAATAGGGAATCATACAATTTTTTTATAAATATGTATTAAAAATTCTGCTCTTTTACCTCACTTATACCAGTGCAGTAAGTCCCTGTGAGGGTAATATTTATAGTTTTATATTTATATGATTTTGTGTATACTCTTTGTGTGCTTTTCATCAAAGTTGGAAACACTCAGGTCTTTGGAATATTAATAGACTCGCCCCCTCCTCCTCTAATATTGGAAACATATGGCCTGGATGTATAGCCCTATTGAATCAACAAGGTTTCTTTGTTCAATAAGACCCAGTAAGAGATGGGTCCATATTTAAATATAAACTTTAAACCAACGTATAGGAAATTAGATAAAAAAAAGTTAGGAAATACTGGGATTGGGGGGGCAGACATCCTGTCTATGCAATGTTATATGCTGTGTGTGTCTCCAATGCTTGCATTGACTAAATCCTGGATATTTTTACCTTCAACTGATTTTTAATTTGAAAACCCGATCAACATCTTAAAAGCTTTATTAAGCTACGACACCCCCATCTAGAAAAAAAAATAGTGTAATCCACATTCCTGTCCATAGTAATGACTACCATGTAGTGATTGTTGATAGAAAAAAGCAGTCATGTGACCACCACACATATGTCATGTGACCTCCTGGTATCCAGGTTTGTAGCAGTAGTTTATTACTACCTACAGTATTACTACCTCCAGCAGCATCTTATCATGTGACCACCACACGGGTCATGTGACCCCTGATATCCAGGTAACAGTAGATTATTGAGGAACAGAACCTCTCCAGTATTACTACCTCCAGCAGCGTCTTATCATGTGACCACCACTCAGGTCATGTGACCTCCTGGTATCCAGGTAACAGTAGATTGATGAGCAGAACATCTCCAGTATTATTACCTCCAGAAGCGTCTTATCATGTGACCATCATACAGGTCATGTGACCCCTGGTATCCAGGTAACAGCAGATTATTGAGGCGCAGAACTTCTCCAGTATTACTGAATCCAGTAGCATCTTATCATGTGACCACCCCTCAGGTCATGTGACCCCCTGGTATCCAGGTAACAGTAGATTATTGAGGAGCAGAAATTCTCCAGTATTACTACCTCTAGCAGGTCTTATCATGTCTGTTAGTGTCTGTGGAGAAGATGCTCACATATTTCCTGGCTTTATTTATTTATTTATTTATTTATTTTTTTGCTTTTTTTTTTTTACAGTAGTTATACAAGTAATCCCCACAGTAATAAAGTTGCTAGTATAACTATATTTATAACAATTATTCAACCATTATTTCTAACCCATATATGTCATGTAATCCTGTTACTAACTGAATGCCAGGAGGTCACATGAGTTATGCCATGTTTAGACCAATTAATTACTATGGACATAAGTGTGAGCTGTACCATTTTTTTCCAGATCGTGAGCCTACTGCATTGGTACAAATGAATACAGGAGCAGAATGTTTAATACATGTATATTAAAAAATGTGTAATTTCATATTACATACTTAATAAATAAAAGCAATATAAAGTGAACATCCCCTTTCAGTGTACTTGACTATCATGATGTGAACAGGTTACAGGCTGGATGATTTTTGATATTGCAACTTTACAAAAACTTGTCCGTAGTTTAAATTTTATCCTTCTTAACGCTCAGTTCTTAGTTTTAATATTGTCCGTTCAGTTTAGACCAAATGTAAAGAAAAGGAACACATGTAATCACCAGGTTTGCAATCAGGTCCAGTCTGCCATGATCTATCACAATTTTTTTTATCAATGAACTTGGTGGATGATGCCTCGGACATCTAATCTGCAAAAATAAAATCTATTTCCATTGATTTTTGGTTACTGGTTATGACACATCAATTTCTTTTGTATCTCTAACATTAAAGGAACAGTAAACCTAGAAACAAGTGATGAAAGTAAACAGAAACACTTTCCCATAGAAACCTCTTAAAACAGTCTTGTAAGAATTGTGCAGAGAACACATGTTAAATTTTTCCCTCTATTTTAGAGATAACTAAAAGTGCAAGACTGTGCTAAGCCTTTTACACAGCCCTTAAAGAGGTTTTCTCACCACCTCATTTGATCCTTGCTGTCTGCTTCTTGTGTTTTCAGTTGTGTTTATCATGTACTTGAGGGCAGGACTGCTGATGACGTCATCCCACCTCCTGGCATATTGTGCTCGCTCACGATACTGAGAGAGATTCACTCAGCACTGGGAGTGAAAACAGCTATAGATTTACACTGCAGTCACCATCTGTTCTGCTCCCCTTCCCTACAATGCTGCCTGACTACTGTTTTCTTTCCTTATCTTTCCTCCTGAGCCCGTACTGCAGTTTACGCTGATCCTCTGCTTAGTTAAGGCTATGTCTATACAGCACAGGTTTTCCATCGGATTCCGTAACTCAAAATATGGAATCCGCCGAAAATCTGACAGTACTCTGTGCTGCATAGACAGCAATAAAAAATCCATGCTGTAGTCTTTAAAATCCAGCAGAATATGCAACATGTTATATATTCCGCCGGATTGTCATTGTATTCCTGTACATTGAAATGTATGGGGCCAATGGCAAATCTGAAAATTGACCGTGGCTTTTGCGCAAATCTGCACCAAAAACCGCAGTCCTCCCGCGATCCAGCAATGTCAAAATGCCGTCGAATTTTGGACAGCATTTTGACATTTGCTGTGTAGACCTAGACAAATTCTCCTGTTGTCTCCAAAAGTAGGAACCAAAAGGAGAATAAGCTAACCAGAGGGTCAGCATAAGTTTCAGTGCATAGCTCAAGGCAAGCGGGCAGCATTGTAGGGAAGGGGAGCAAAATGGAGGGGGACTGCAGTGTGTAAAACATGTAAAAACTGTTATTGATCACAGCATGGAAATAAGAGCTCCATGTCATGATCTATAACATAGCATTAAAACGGCCTCAAAGGGAAACAGTGGAGACGGCTTGTGTAGACCACGCCTACACAATGCTGATGAGACTACTGCGCATGTTCTGAATCATTTCACAAGCCGGGGAGGAGAAAGAGATATCAGAGACAGAAAGGGGATCACATGTGCACGCCTGTGTTTTCGACCAGGGGGGAGGCAGATGACATTGGAGAGTCGGCAAGCAATGCCAGAGGGCAGGACCCGATCAGGGGAGTGAGAAAATACACTGTGAATACAGAAGGTAGGGAACTGCTGCTAAAGATAAAATTTGGAAAATAGAAACCTATTAGAAAGTTGTAAATTTTTATGGTCTCATTTTATTTAACTATGATCTTCGTAGTGAGAAAACCCCTTTAAGCCACATACTTGATAAATAGTAGGTCATTCAAGAACTAATCAGTAAAATTAATGCCAGAAAGAGATGCATCTGCTCATAAAGAAACACAATGAGTAACGTGTTGAATTAAAATGCTATTTTAAGCAGTAAACTTAAAGATACATGAGGTTCAATCAAGTATTAGTAATGGCCACTTCAACTAAATTAATATACATGGAGATAGTTTTCATCGTAACTGAGACTCTTCAGTAAAATGAGAGCTTCTACCAAATACCATACTAATGTAGTCATGTATAAAAAAAAAATTAAAAATCTTACTGACCTTCCCGATCCCCTGCCACTGCTGTCTTACCAGTCACCTACTAATTTCTATTTCTTGATCTCATGTTAATACACAGAAAATATAACTCAACTAATCATGGATTAAGGTGCATCATCGGGATAAAGCCTTTAATGCTTTTATTTGTCCTTCTTGATATATTTTAGAATTTTTTACTATCATGTACAATTCAAACCAGAAGTTTACATACACTATATAAAAAGACAAAAATGCATGTTTTTCTCACTATCCGACATGAAATCAGAATAAACCTTACCTGTTTTCGGTCAATTAGGATAACCAAGATTATTTATATTTGCCAAATGCCAGAATAATGAAAGAGAGAATTTTTAAGGCATTTTTATTACTTTCTGTAAAGTCAAAAGTTTACATACATTCCATTAGTATTTGTAGCATTGCCCTTAACTGTATGACTTGGGTCAAACATTTTGGATATCCTTCCACGAGCTTTTCAGACTAGTTGGTAGGAATTTTGACCCATTCCTCCTGACAGAACTGGTGCAACTGAGCCATGTTTGTTGGTCGCCTTGCTTACACCTGCCTTTTCAGCTTTGAAAAGCTCAGGGCTTTGTGATGGCCACTCCAAAACATTGACTTGGTTATCCTTAAGCCACTTTGTAACCAGTTTGACAGTACGCTTTGGGTCATTGTCCATTTGGAAGACCCATTTCCAAATGGACAAGTATCTGGAAATTGCAACCAATGATGATCCACACTTGTGCAAATCCACGATTCTCTTTACTTCTTTAGACATTCCTATGGTGTTACACAGAGAAGCAGTGTGTTTCTGGTGTGCAGTAAAAATACATCCTCACGTGTGTCTTCAATTAACTCAGATGTTGCCAATAAGCCTATCAGAAGTTTCCAAAGACATGACATCATCATGTGGTCTGTCCCAAATTGTTTGAAAGCATAGTAATCCTAGCGTATGTAGGTACGGAAAGTATTCAGACCCCTTTAAATTTTCACTCTTTGTTTCATTCCAGCCATTTGGTAAGATCAAAAATGTTCATTTTTTTGCTCATTAATGTACACTCTGCACCACATATTGAAAGGAGTAAAACAGAAATGTAGATATTTTTGCTAATTTATTAAACAAGAAATACTGAAATATCACATGGTCATAAGTATTCAGACCCTTTGCTGTGACACTCATATTTAACTAACATGCTATCCATTTCCTTCTGCTCCTCCTTGAGATGGTTCTACTACTTCATTGAAGTCCATCTGTGTTTAATTAAACTGATTGGAATTGATGAGGAAAGACACACACATGTCTATATAAGACCTCAGAGCTCACAGTTCATGTCAGAGCACATGAGGTCTACGGAACTGCCCAAGGAGCCCAGAGACGGAATTGTGGCAAAGCATAGATCTGGTCAAGGTTACAAAAGAATTTCTGCAGCACTCAAGGTTCCTAAAATCACTGTGGCCTCCATAATCCTTAAATGGAAGAAGTTTGGGATGACCACAACTCTTCTTCGACCTGGCCATCCAGCTAAACTAAGCAACCGTGGGAGAAGAGCCTTGGTGATGGAGGTAAAGAAAAACCCCAAGATCTCTGTGGCTGAGTTCCAGAGATGCAGTAGGGAGATGGGAGAAAGTTCCACAAAGTCAACAGTCACTGCAGCACTCCACTAGTCGGGGCTTTATGGCAGAGTGTGCTGACGGAAGTGCAAGACATGAAAGACCGCAAAGACCGCATAGATTATGAGAAATAAGATTCTCTGGTCTGATGAGACAAGAATTGATTCTTTGGGTGTAAGCGGTATGTGTGGAGAAAACCAGGCACCGCTCATGACCTGCCCTATACATTCCCAACAGTGATACATGGTGGTGGCAGCATCATGCTATGGGTGGGGGTGTTTTTCAGCTGCAGGGACAGGATGACTGGTTGCAATTAAAGGAATGATGAATGTGGCCAAAAGTACAGAATATCCAAAAAAACCCTCTTCAGAGTGCTCGGGAAAAACCAGATGGGCCGAAGGTTCACTTCCAAAAGACAATGCCCCAAGCACACAGCTAAAACAAAAAGCAGTGGCTTCAAACACCTCTGTTAACTTCTTAATGGCAACCAGGGGCCCTGACCAAAACCCAATTGGCACTCTAGAGTTTTTAAAATAGCTGTCCCCAACATTCACCAACCAACCTGGGGGAACTGGAGGGGAAATCTGCAAGAAAAAAGGGCAGAGGATCCCCAAACCAGTGTGAAAAATTTTTGGGTCTTTCCCCAAAAAGATCATGGCTGTAGTACCCTTAAAGGTGTTTACCAAACTGAGCAAAGGGTCTGAATACTTAAAGGCCATGTGATTTGTTTTTTTGTTTAATAAATTTGAAAAAATATCTAATTTCTGTTTTTTTTCCCTTTTCAGTGGGGTGCAGAGTGTACAAAAAGACAAAAAAATGAAAATTTTTTGGATCTTACTAAATGGCTGCAATGAAGGAAAGAGTGAAAAATTTAAGGAGTCTGAATACTTTCCATACTCACTGTAAACTTTTAACTTTGCAGAAAGTAATAAGAATGTTTTTAAAAATACTCGGGGCTCTCATTATTCGGCTTTTGGTAATAAAAAATTTTGGTTCCAATTTGACCTAAAGAGGTAAGGTTCATTCGGGTTTTCATGTAAAAGGAGTGAGAAAAACATGTGTATGTGTTTTTTTTAATACAGTTAGAAACCCCCGGGTTTCAAGTGTATGATCTTCATAAAAGTATTTTGGATGTTCTTGCAGCTTCCCATTAAAAAAAAATTGTATGGGATAAATCCACTGCCCACCATCTTTTTTGTTTTGTGTGAATCAGTTTATTTACAAACATATAAATGGGATAAAAAAACAGAGGCCAAAGTACGGTGAACCCAATAACCCCTAAAGTTTTTTACTAGAATATTTTATGAATAATATCTAGATGTCACGGGTATCGACGTTTCGGCTTTAAGGCCTTTATAAGAACACTTAAAGGAAATAAAGAAATTATGAAAAACAGGTACTGTGCTATAAAAAAAGGGAGAAGCACTAGAGGGCAAAAGGGAGGGGGGGGGAAAAAGTAGGAGGGAGGAGTGAACAAAAGGGGTTGAGAGAGAGGGGGTTGGGGAAGCAGTAAGGGGGGTTTTTATACATTGGGGTGTAAAAGGGGGTAGGGGTATAGTTTATAAGAGAAAGAAAGTTATAAAATGTGGGAAACAAGAAAGGGGCTTCCCAGAGTCATTTGAGATGGACTAAAAGGTTCATACCCAAGGGTTTTAAATGGAATAACTATGAAAGGACGGGAGTACACACTTATGAAAAAATGCAGCAATCTGACCGACCCCCACAAGGTACAGAGAACCCCGGGGGGTTACGAAAGCCCCCCTTAACCCACAATCTTCTTGGGTGACCTAGAGTATTGAAATTTAAAATTTAGAAATATCCAAATAAATCTCATTTGCCTAATATTTACTCAAGAAACCTTGCAAGATAAAGCGGAATCTTCGAGAACTTAAAACAATGAGCAAAAACTTTCCCTCATCCATTTCCTGGAAAGGTGGACCAAATTAAAGGAAAGAATTTGACCAACCATTTTCTGAATCAAGACTCCCAAACGAGAAAAAAAAAAGGAACAAATTCAAAAGGGGCACGGAGGATACCAAAGAACGGAAAACAATGGCAGGATAACCCGTTTTCCTATACCTTTCCCATTCAACCCCCAAACCGGGTAAAATTAATTCCTGGGGGGCTAGATAGCAAATTTATTTTCCCCACTTCACACGACAGTTTTTTTAGGGAGAACGGGGAAGGCGAAAAAGAGGGTTCTATCACCACGACCTATACCGGGGGAGGAGTAGGACCACCACCACAATATTCACCCGGTCACAGGGGTCAGCGTTAGATTCAACTATCCTCACGAAAACCTTTTCACCTTTGAAAGTTATTTTAAAAAGGGGCCTCCCCTTTCTCCCCCAATAGAGCTTTGCACCTCACTCTTAAGAAGCCCCTATGTCTGTCTTCCGCCCATTGACAAAAAGTCCATTTTTAATCCACCAAAACCATGTTTTCCTTCGATACCGACGACCGTCCCAATTTTTTTTCTATCAATGACTTAAATTTAAGACAGAAATTCCAATTAAAATCCCTCCATCTCCTATCCCCACAGAAACTTTCATTGTCGGGTAAAAACAGGCCCTATCTTCTCTGACCTAAACAGATTCCAAGGCCAATATGAACCATTCCAACCTACATTTCTGAAAACAAGCACTACTGCCCTATGCACTCCCCCGGGGCATAGTCTTTAAACCCCATATAAGGGGGGGGCCTCGTTGTGATGGACAGCAACATGTAAACAATAAATTACCGCCAACTTTCAGATGGGATACTTACAAACCTATCGACAAAACCCCACCCCAGGCCCATTAAATTCTCATTGAAAATTTTTTCAAAAATTATTACATTAAGTGTCTTGATAATCAAAAAAGCTGATTTTAGTAAACCAACCACCCCCATCATCCCGTTTTTTTTTTGTATTACCCAAAATAACAAGAACCCTACAAACCCACCGGCGGGCCCATAGTGGCCTCCAGGGCTCGATTTATCCCCCCTATCCATTCTTGGAGAAAATACTCCCCCTCTAGAAAGTTTTGACACCTTTCCCTTTCTCCTTGAAAAGGGATTTTTTCCTGAAAAAGATAAAATATTTCCCCTGTACAAACCTACCTTTGGTTACCGGGATGTGGACGAGCCTTATTCAATTGATCATCAGCGGTAAAGCGGCAGTTAATACTTTTTTGGAAAAAAACCAACTTCCAAAAAAGAAGCTAAAAATATTCCACTAAACCCTACCCCTGATCCTAAAACAATAACTTTTTTCTTTTCAGAGACCATTTTTTTAGCAATGCAAGGGACGCCCTGGGGGGCCAATGGCCCCCCCCTATGCCAACATTTTTTTTGGGCCCTATTCGAGCAAGAAATGTCACACCCATCCAGTTTCAGTCAACAAAAGATCTGGGTCCCAAATCATTGATGAAAACTTTTGTATTTTGGGCTGGACAATTCCTCAAAATCAGAATTTCAGAATATATCAAAACCCCCCCTCCGGATTAAAATTCACCATTCACCATGACACGACCGTTAAATTTCCTAATACCTCTCATGTCGAGTTGTGGGGAATCTAAGCTCAGATATGTTAATAAACCCAGGACCGAATATTTATTTCATTATCCAAATAAACCCCGCCCCAAAAACTAAGAAATCCCCTACCCCATCTAATTTTAAACGAGTACAAACGTATAGTACAAAATCCGACCTCCCTACAAATAGCTACAAGAAATTCGAAAACCCTTTTAAAAATGCGGATACCCACACACCTGTAAAGTATGGGGCCCATCTAATTTCAGTACGATGACGAGCCAAAAGACCTCCAAATTTTAACCCAGGGATTCCACTTTTCCTCAAAACCACCCATTATCCCCCAAGGTCCAACAAATCATCCGTAAACATTTGGGCCATCTACGCCACATACCCCCCAAACAAAATTGCCCCCCCCCTTACTGAAAAAGGGGTAAAAAAACTAAACCAAGGGCAACTTTCCCGAGGCTTAAAAAATTTCTCCCCCAAAAGAGGCCTTTTCCCCCCTGTCTCATTCCCGTCTCTCAAACCTTTTCCATCCCTTACCGGACATGATTTTCCCAAATTAAAGGCTTTTTCACCTGTAGTCCAATTTCGTGGGATACCTTTTGAAATGCCCCTGTGGGTCGGTAGTGGTCCCCAAAGGGTGGCCACGTATCCCAAAAACAAATATATTAGGTGTAAGGAGCCCTTCAAAAACCCGGGACTTTTTTTTTGAATCTAGGCATTTGTCCAAATTAATTTCCCAATAAAAGAAAATTTTCCCCTGCCCAAAAGCCGGGGGGGAATCGTGTCGCACTCCCCTTTTGAAGCGAGAAGTTTCCCGGATCCACACCCCAGGCACACTTGACCTGGAGGTCTAAAATCGTGAATAGTTTAAAGGATATAGTGATTCTTCCTAGATAGGACTTAAGTTATTTTCCCCTGTGTGGCATTTTCTTTACACAAACATATTTTCTGCCCACTACAAGTATTAGTAAATTTTTGGGGCCATGCCATATATTCTATGGATTTATTTTTTATTTACTGATTGCTTTTTTCTCGCTGGGGATAAACAATGTATATAGGGGTTTAGTATAATGCAATTTTTTGTTTTTTTTAAAAAACCCTTTCCGTTTCTATTTACGTGAAATGAAAATCAAACTGTTGGGGAATCTCTGTTCCTTTGTCCTTCCCACTCCCTCTAATTCCTATTTCCTCCCCCTTAGACATTTGCTCTTGTTGTCCATTTAAACTTCTTTTTGTCGCCCCTTTTCCCCCTAATTTTATTTTCCTTTTTGTTGTCCATTTTTCCCCAGCATATTATTCTTTCTTCCCTTGTCTGCAACGCGAGCTCCTTGCGATCCGGCGCATGCGCAATTGCGCTTGCCCTTATCCCTTACACGCGCACTTCCGTTTTTCTGCCAGCCCCCGGACTTTCCCCCCATCCGGTTGGGTAATATTGCCCGCGGGGCATCGCGGGAGACGCTGGCGGGAATTCCCTCATCTCCCACGTTTGGGTCCCACTTCTCCTATCTCCAGGTACAAACTCATTTTTTCCCCCTGTTAAACCCATACCCCGACATTGATTATAGATACTGACCTTGCGCCCTTTCCATTCCCTGTAAGAAGCCCCGATCCCGGGCACTGTGCCCTCAAAATCCATACTACTGCACAACTCCATTGGTAAGCAAGTGGTCCCCTCTCCCCCCTTTCCTACTCTTTCCCTGATTGTCCCCTGTACTCATATTAAACGTTCCTCTTCCAGCTGGGACCTTCGATATAGTTATTCAATAACCTTGGCATATGTTCCTTTTAGCCCCCCTCTCAAATGACTCTAGGTAAGACCTTATCTTGTTTACCTACATTTTTTAACTTTTTTTGTCTCTTATACAACAAACCAAAACCCCCCCTTCACCCTTCATAGTATAAGATCCCCCTTTCTGTCTCCCCAAACCCCTATCTCTAACCCCTTTCTGTTCCTCCCATCCCCTCCCCTTCTCCTTCCCCCCCCTTGTGCCCTCTAGTGCTTTTCCCCTTTTATATAGCTACAGTACACGTTTTTTAATCATATTATTTCTTTATTCCTCACAATGTTTTTGAAAAGCATATAAACCGAACGTCGATAACCCTGTGACATCTAATACATATTCATACAAAAATTCATGTGAAAAACAATTTATTGAGTATATGGCTTACACCCTACTTTGGCATCTGTTTTTGATCCCAATTATAGTTTGTAAAAAAAACGTATTCATCACAAAACAAATCATGATGGGTGGCAGGATTTACCTATATAGTTTAGACCCAAGTCTTTAACGTTGCACCCAAATTCTTAATTATTGTCCAGGTGTGCGTGACCTTTCTATTATTGTATATTAAAACAAATTGAACTCAACAGGCAAAAGTATACTTTTGTGGAGTTGTTTAAATAAAGAAACATACGAAAATGAGATGCTAGATAAACATAATAAAATAATCCAATATTATTTAGTACCTTTGCTCCATCCTTTGCTACAATGTACAACGGCAATTCCAAAAAATGATGATGGTGTGTAAAATGTATAGAAACCGGAATGCAATGATCTTGAAATCTTTTATGTTCCTATTTTATTTACAACAGAACATAGAACACATACTGTATAGGAAGAATTTCATTTGAAAATATGAATTAGAAATTAATGGCGGCAACACATTACAATACAGTTCGGGCAAGGTCATGTCTATCATTGAGTTGCATATACTCTTCTTTTTACAACAGTCTGTAAACATCTGGGAAGTGAGGAGACCGATTTTCACAGTTTTCATAGAGGAATGTTGTCACATTCTAGTATGATTCTGGGAGCTCAACAATCCTGGGTATTCTTTGCTGGATTTTTCATTTCATAATGCACCAAATGTTTTCCATTGGATGAAAGGTCTGGGTTACAGACTGGCTAGTTCAGCACTAAGGCTCTTCTTCTGCAAAGCCATGGTGTTGTGATAGATGCAGTATGTGGTTTAGTATTGGCTTGCTGAAATATGCAAGGCCTTCCCTGAAAGAGACGTTGTCTGGATGGGAGCATAAGTTGTTCTAAAACATGGGTTGCAGCACTTGCGACCGGGCCACTGAGCCAAGGGGGCCCACAGGCCCACCACACCACTCAACTGCATCGCTGGGTTATATAGATCCTATAATCACTGCCACTGTCTGCACAGTGCAGGCAGCGGCTTAGGCTTAACGGTCAGGGTACACTGATCTTGGCCATTCAGCCCACTGGAGGCCGCAGTAATGATGTCATTGCGCCGCTACCTATACTAGGCCCTAAGCCTATCGCTAGGCTTAGGGCCTAGTAAATGCTGGAAATGGCAGCTCCAGATTCAAAGAGTAGTATTCAGCAGGGGAGAGGTGAGTATTATTATTTATCCACCTGACTTACTACTGGAGAGAGAGAATCTATATCCACCTGACTTACTACTGGAGACAGAGAATCTATATCCACCTAGCTTACTACTGGGAGGGAGAGACCCTATATCCACCTGGCTTATTACTCGGGGCTCTATATCCACCTGGCTTACTACTGAGGGGAGACCCTATATCCACCTGGCCTACTATTGGGGTTGCCCTATATCCACCTGGCTTACTACTGGGGGGAGACCCTATATCCACCTGGCTTACTAATGGGGGCCCTATATCCACCTGA
The DNA here is from genome assembly GCA_025379985.1 of Phyllomedusa bahiana. Lineage (NCBI taxonomy): Eukaryota > Metazoa > Chordata > Amphibia > Anura > Hylidae > Phyllomedusa > Phyllomedusa bahiana. The sequence continues at coordinate 93,176 of JAODAL010002621.1, forward strand.
CTTACTTTTAGGGACCCTATATCTAGCTGGCTTACTACTAGGGAACCCTATATCCACCTGGCCTACTATTGGGGTTGCCCTATATCCACCTGGCTTACTACTGGGTGGAGATCTATATCCTCCTGGCTTACTAATGGGGGCCCTATATCCACCTGACTTACTTTTAGGGACCCTATATCTAGCTGGCTTACTACTAGGGAACCGTATATCCATCTCGCTTACTACTGGGGGGCCCTATAAAACATTGCTACAATTGGGAGACCTATTCACCAGTCACTCTGGGGACATATATCCACCTGGTTTACTACTGGGGGCCTACAACTTTGCCATAACTATGGTGGAGACATTATCCACTGGCTTATACATGGGGTGCCTATATACTTGCCTTACTACTGAGGGGCCCCTATATATACCTACCTAAGTACCGGGGGAAAACCCTGTTTACATCTACTTAACTACAAGGGGGCCCTATATACACCTACCTAACTACTTGGGGGGACACAATATACACCTACCTAACTACTAGGGGACAGTATATACCTAACTATCAAATGGGGAGCTATGTACCTACTTACCTGTGAGAGGCACTATATACCTACCTACTGGAGGCCCTACATTACCACCTACCTACTGGGGTTCCCTATGTACCTACATATTGGGGTTCTCTATATCTACTTGCTAGAGGGGTCCTATAATTTTACATACCAGAGAGGGCCCTTTATACCTATCTACTAGAAGGGGCCCCATATACTAATGTATCTACAGGGGGAACCTAAAAGACATTCCTTTTAGGTAGGTTAGAACTTAAAAAATAATCAGATAAGTAGGAAAACTCTTCTTATTAAGTAGGTAAAGCCCCCCTTCAGTAAAGGGTTCCCTTCAGCTACCTATTGGGGGCACTATATAGCTACCTGTCGGGAGGCCCCTATTCTCGCTATGAGGGGAACCTATATGAAGGGGGATTAAAACCTACTTAATGGGAAGAGCCGCTATTATTGACTTTTTGGGGGGGATGCCTATTAGGGGTGTTCTCCCTACTGGGGGCACAAATGGGGCCCTTGTTGGCTGGGAGAACTTTTACTGTTTGGAGACTAACATGTTTGGAGACTAACAGGGACGAGTTGTGATTGGGAAAATGTCCTGGTGGTTGGACAAAGGAAAAGAAAAGAGAGTGACTTAACAGAAAAGACATCAGCAGTGAGTATCTACCACTATATGGTTTCTGTGGGGGGTAAAGGGGGTTTTAAAGTGTAAGGGTTTTATCCAAAACGTACAATGGTTTTATTCAGTCTCTTTTTGGTGGTGATATGTGGTGATGATGTGACAGTATTAGGTGCTTGTATATTAGTGTTATTGATATTATTGGTCTTGATATATTGATTTTGTCAAAAACATTTGGGTATTAGAACTATATGGTGGTGGTAAATTTTGTGGGTTTTTAAAATGGCCCTTTGTTATTGTTGTTTTGGTTTCGCCTAAGTATACTGCTTTAGTCATTTTTCTGCTTTCGAATGGGCATGCCTCTACCCAAAACTAAGTACACCCTATCATACCCAGCCTCCTTCAACAGACCAGACCAAAACAACAAGGGTGTTGACAGGGCAGTCCTTTCCTATGGCCGGACAGGATGGGCACCCACCCGAGGCTCTGTCCGCACGGAGTGCTGGAGAGGGTGTGCTGTGCACGTGGAGAGATGAGGGGGTGGAAGTATGGAGCGGGCTCATGAGCTTAACCTGATCCATACATAGCGCTCCCTTTTTTTTCTAAAAACGAAACCAAGGTGGTAAACGAAAGAGCACTGGAGTGGGTCAGATTCAAGCCTTCCCCAGTGACCTTTCGTTCCTCTGGCAGCATTCTATGCTAAATGCTGTCAGAGGAACGACCCCAGTGCATTACTGGGAAGAGAGATAGGAGCCTCAAAGCTTCACCTCCTCTTCTCATTAAAACATGGGGCATGCCAGAAAACAGCGGCCTGCTGCTTTCAGGAAAAAATAAAATATTTCAGTTTTTCTCATTGCCTGCTAAGGGGGATGTCACCCATTTCCCCCGGTGGAACAATTTTTGCATGGGAAAGTGGGTGACACCCTCCCCCACGCGGGTAAGATAGAAAAAAAAGTTGTTGGGGGATTTTTGGTGTCCAACCTATTATATGGTTGTGTAGTGTTTCTGTGTTTTTACAGGTTTCCCTTTTGGACTACGGCAGATTCGTTGGTCAACGTCAGATCAAAATTGGATCCATATCTTTAATAAAATGGTCAATGAGGGATAGCGTTCAGTAGTGTTTATTTCAAGTTTTTTTTCAGTTTTGTTGGGGTTTTTTTTTTTTTTTTTTTTGTGGGGTTTTTAAAAGGAGGATATGACAGACACTCTCCCAAATATCGTGGGCTTGGCAGCCACCCTGGTTTCTTGTAACCCCCGCTGCATGCCCTGTCACTATTACCCTAGTCCAAATGCACCAAAAAGGTGCTGGAAGAGGGGTCAATGTTTTTAAAATCCTTTTAATCCTTAATGTTTGCAAAGCCCTGTGACAAGGTACCTACTACTATATGGCCCCGTATGGGGAAATTTTGTGGTATTAGATAATGGTTTTTACATGAACAGTTTGCAGTGTTTTCAGCACTTTTCCATGGTTTTAGTGGTCGGAGTGGCGGGGATTATTTGGGGCTTTGTTGCTGTAGATTTATCATTTTGGGGCTTTGGAAGGGTTTGCGCTAAAAGTTTTTGGTGTTTTTTTAGCTGTTGTGTGTATGTGGGTTTTGTTTAACTAAGACCATTAATGAGAGATGTCATCCATAGAACATTGTCTTTATTGCTATTTTTTTGTATCTTTTATATCAGTTTTTTTACTTTTTTTAAAATACATCTATTGACATGTAACATGGAAGGGAAAATTTCTGTATTGGGAAATTTTAAGGGGTGGTTTTTAAGGGGGTTTTTTTCCCATAAAAATGAGAACTTTAACTTTTTGGGGTGTAGGAAAATTTAAGATTTTAAAACTAATATATTCTCTTTTGATTATAGCCAGGTAGGGAAAAAGATTTTATCTGCACACAATTTTTAGATTCCCTTCCCATATTTTCTTCTGATTAGAACGAGAGCAAGGAGGGCGTCACCTGGTTGGAAAGGAGAAAAGTCTGTATTTCTGTCGGGTGGGGCCACCAAAAGACCAAAAGCAGACCAGAGATTTCCATCTTGCCCCCCCCAAAGGGGTAAAAAGCCACGCCAGGAAGCGAAATCTAAGAAGGTCCGGTTTTCACCAGGGGGCCCGCCGAAAAGCTTTTGGGACTTGCTGGGGGGAAGCACTACCGGGCGTACCCCTGGTGATTTGCTTGCGGTGGCACCGAGGTGTGGCGTGGTACAAAATCGTGAAGCAAAGTGTGTCAGGGACGGTGGTTTAAGGTCGGGAAAGGGCGGAAAAAAGTTCGGGGGTTCGAGGGATGGAGACAAAAGTTAGGGTACACAGGATTCGCTAAAGACAACAACAAGAACGCTTTCTCTCAAGGCACAGGGCACTATCGATTCGGCAGGGACCATAGGAAAGGGCAGGACTTAAATAGGATCAGAGCCCGGTGAAAGCCAATCACCGGCGCGCTGCATCTTTAAATTTAGGTGCAGTACCGTGTGCGCGCCCTAGGGGGTAAGCGCGCACTTGGCCAGTAACAGGAGAGCGCGTCTGGCCAACAACAGGAACGCGGTGAGGTGAGTATGGGGCAGAGCTGCGAGCACACTCAGCCCGAGGACCGGGACGCGGCGCCACTCGCAGTGGAAGAAGCTGGGGGTCGCAGGGACACCCGTTACAATTTCTAATAAGATTAGATTGTTTAATTGTTTACCTATGATAAACAATTGCTTTCACCCCTGAGAGGTCTATAGCTTTGTTTCCTACAGATTAAATTTCTTGGAGCCACCTCACTGTAACAGGCTCAGCTAGGAGAAGAAGAGCTGATATACTAATCACTGCTATAGAACCCCACATAGCCTTAACAAGGTGTATGAATCTGAAGCTGCCTTTAACTTTGGGAAGCCAAGCCATCCCAGCCAGAAGAGCAAGAAAGCAGAAAGCCAGATGCTAGGAGAAGCCACTAACTAAGGGTGAAGTCACCTGGCATTTACCAGGCTTATAGCGATGTGTACTGTGTGCACTGCTATAAGCCGGGTGTAAAGCACTCCAGCCCCCATTCACCCTCTCTTTCTCTGACGCATAAGCCCCTGTTACTTCTTTTGCCGGCCGCGAAGTATGCACCAGGGATTACGTTGTAATATCACAGCACTCAATGCGCATTGCAGCGCAATTGTGCCCTGAATTACGCCCCCCAAAAATGCTGTGTGAACATACCCTAAGAGCACTTGCTACTAATGATGTTAATGTTCATGAGTCCACCATTAAAAAAGCAAAACACAGACAGCAACACATTGCAGACAACAAGATATAGATAAACAATGAATATATAAACCATTATAAATTGCATTATTTGCTTATTAGTTTTAGACAATAGCTGAGAGGATCCCGATCCCAATTAGCACGATGGGGCGGCTTGATGAATCGCTGTGGGGAAAGGTACTGCTACAGGATCCCTGGGCAAGGCAACGTGACGGTCTTGTTGCCCTTGCCCAGGGAGTCCTGTAGCAGTACCTTTCCCCACAGCGCTTCATCAAGCCGCCCCATCGTGCTAATTGGATCGGGTGATCCTCTCAGCTAATTGTCTAAACCACTTTCCTGGCGTCCCTCGTGGCGCCGCTGGCGGGAGCGAGCGGGAGCTGCTGGATTGTATGCACCGATAAGGATTTATAGAAAACTCTAGTACGAGCTGTACCGGGTAGAACGTACAGCTGAACCAGGTGAGCACTGTTTCACAGTCCCTTTTCCAGGTGCTCATTTCTCCATAGAACCCCAGCTGCGCTGCTTTTTGTTGTAGATCATCTTCCTTACGGGTTTCGTCCACCACGAATACCAATAGGATTCTTTTTTGACTGCTATATGTAGCATACATGAAAATCTAAGCCTTTTAGTGCACACATTGACTAAATTATGAAGGCCTATTCAACAACGACAAGGTGACCTCATTTTAGATGAGAGCCTAGGCTACAAAGTCTCCGCCTTTCTCGGTGCCTAAGTTAGGCCTCCATACTTTTCAGGGCAAACAATTTTCAGATTTTTTGTTCTTTCTTTAGTAGGCCTGATATAAATGGGGGGTGAGGATTTAATAAGGGCCCCCCCTTTTCCCATGTTTTAAAATCAAAAAGAAAAATGGCCGCACTTAAAAAATGGAAAATTGCACGGGTGTAAGCTGCTACGGTTTTAATACAAATGCAAACAAAAACAAAATACAGCAGCACTGTGCAAAGATAAAGATACACATAAAGAGAATGTTTAGTTTACTGGTCTTAAAGGATCTCATTATTTTAGGTCTGAGGACAGTTCAGAGCCGCAGACAACAGGGAAATGGCTACACTTGCACGATTCTTCAATTCATTTCTATGGGAGCTCCAAATACGGAGATGAGAAAACCCCTTTAGGCTATGTTCCCCGGCTTATTTCGAACTTTTAAACGGGTTTGCGATGTAAAAAGTTCGAAAAAACAGTTGAAAATCAGTTGCAAATAAATGCCTAAGTGTGGCAGTATTTGTAATGATTTCCGCGGATTCACCATCTCCATTCTTTAAAGGGGGTGAATCCGTCCGAAATAAATTGACATGCACATTGTTTTTCTGTCCGGATTTTCCGTCGTCAACCGCGGCGGCAATCCGCAGGAAATAAGTGTATTGGTGAACGGCGAGGTTAAAATTTTTATTTAAATCAATAGAAAATGGGCTGTTTCTTTTTCTGATGATTTGCCGACGGGGTTGACGATGTCAAACCGTCGGCAAATCTGCGGGAAATAAGCCTGTGAACGAGGCCCTTTTAGTTATTCTCTTCTAATTTTTTTAGAGTTGCCTTTTAACTTTATTTTTTCCATTTTTATTCATCCCCAAATTAGCCTATTCTGAAACTATGGAAAAGAAAAATAAAAAAGTTTTTTCTTTTTTTTACTTAATTTACGTTTTAATTTAATTATTTCAGTTCTGGTAGCAATTTTAAGAAAAGTAATTGCCAACATCATTTACCGAAAAAAATAAAAAGAAAAAAAACTTGGAAAGTACTTCTAAAAATAATTATCAGTTTGCTTTTTTCAGTTTTTTTAATGTTACAAAATTTACCGTATATAACTGAGTTAAGCCCGGAGATAAGGGGCACCTACTTTTGCCAAAAAAAACGGGAAAAAGTTATTGACTCGAGTATAACCCTGGGGTGGAAAATGCAGTGGCTACGGTAAATTTTAAAAATAAAAACAGATACCAATAAAATACATAAGCAGTTTAAGTCCCCATGGGCAGATTTGGAAATTTTTGGATGCCCCCCATAGGATTTTAAATGTCCCCCATAGGCAGATATAGGGGATGGGCAGTTTAATGCCCCCAAGGCGGTTATAGGAGCTAATGTCCCTAGGCAGGTTAGGAGGTAATTGCCCCCTAGGAGGTTTGGAGGTATAGGCCCTCAAGGAGGGTATAGGCAGGAAAGGTTGTTTGGCTGGTTTAGGCAGGTATGGGCCCCCCTGGGAGGCTTAGGCAGGTACGGGCCCCCCCTAGCTGTTAGGAGGGTTAGGAGGGTTAGGTCCTCCAGGGGGATAGGCGGGTATGGGTCCCCCTAGGGGGTTGGGCAGGCTATAGGAGCTAGGGCAGGCTATAGGCAGTTTGAGCGGGTTGGCAGGTTTGGGGCCGGTTTAGGCAGGTTGGGCGGCTTAGGCAGGTATGGGCAGGCTATAACCCCCCTAGCAGGTTAGGAGGTTTGGGGGAAAGTTAGGCAGGCTTGGGAAAAGTATGGGCAGGTATGGCATTTTATGGGCAGGTATAGGAGGTAGGGGGAGGTATAGGAGGTATAGGAGGAAAAGGGTAGGCTATAGGTGGTATGGGCGGGTTTTGGCAGTTGGGCAGGTAAGGCAGGTATGGGTAGGCTATTTGGCAGGTATAGGCAGGTTGGGAGGTTAGGCAGGCTATGGAGGTTTTGGGTAGGAAAAAGGCAGGTAGGGGAAGGCTATAGGAGGTATGGCGGCTTAAAGGCGGTTTTGGGCGGTATTGCAGGTATAGGCCCCCTAGATATAAGTTATAGGCTTAGGGCAGGTTTTTAAGTAGGTTTTTTTTAAAACAAAAAAACACTTACCTGACTCTCCGCTGCTCCGTCTCCCTCGCCTCTCCGCCTCCTCGCTGTCCGGCCTCCCGCGCGCTCTTCCCGGCTGCCTGTGCCGGAAACTCCGGACAGCCGCGAGTCTGCGGCTGCCCGGAGTCCACTGCGGAGCACGGAGCGCTCGCTCTCTGCCCCGCAGTGGTATCTCTTCACCTATATGCGCTCCGGAGGAGTCGAATATAGGTGAAGGGATCGCTGACAGTGCCCAGACCACCGCAGTGTCCGGACACTGTGCGCTCACTCGGCCTCCAGTTATATGCGTTCCCTGAGGAGTCGCATATAGCTGAAGTGTCCCTGGCGGCACTCGGGCCATCGCAGAGCCCGAGCGCCGACAGTGACTCAAGTATAAGCCGAGGTTGCATTTTTCAGCACATTTTTTTGTGCTGAAAAACTCGGCTTATACTCGAGTATATATGGTAGATTAAACTTTAGGGTATGTTCACGCGGGCTAATTTCGGCGCGGATTTCACGGTGTATTTGCGCTCTAATACGAGCGAGATGTGCACCGAAATTACGGTAATCCATAGTTCCCTAAGCAACCAGCGTAATTGCGGCCGTACTGTACGCGCCACAATTACGCCGTGTGAACATAGCCTTAAAAAGTACCTATCACCTCCACACAAACACCTAGAATTGATAGTAGATGAAATTATAAGACTTTTCTCAAATACGTGTCATTAGCAATCCAGAGGATTTACCTCAGTTTTACAAGGGAACAGGTTTTACTTTCACTTTGTAACTCAGGAGATCCTTTACAGTCTGTTGGGGGATACCAACAGTGCAGGGGGATGCTGAGTCTCTCACTGCATACAGTACAGCAGGCACAGCACACTAAGGCTGTGTCTACACTGCAGTGGACAAAAAACAACCAAATACTAAAAACTGGGTTTTTTGTCCCCTGCCTATCAAAAGCAGCTGAAAAAACGGCCATTTATTGCTGCGATTTGCATTTTTTGGCACGTTTTTTTACGCGCGTTTTTTGCTTGTCTTCTGGATTTCAATGTATGCATAAATTAAGCCATTGGATGTAACTCCGCCCTTCAAAAGGGGATGGAAAGCACATTATTGCATTTATATGTAATCTTGTAGTCATTTTATGGATTTTAGCACTAATAGATTTATCTCGCTTTTGTCACTAAAATACGTTGTTTTTTTTTTACAGATTTTGGCGCTATTAAAGTTATCTCACTTGGTTACTAAAAATAATTTTTTTATGGTTTTTGTGCGTTTTTACGGATTTTGGTGCTAATAAATTTATCTCCAAAATCTGTAAGAAAAAAGGATTTTTAGCGCCAAAACCCATTAAAAAACTTATTTTCAGCTACAAAATACTTAAAAAAACCCTTATTTTTAGCAACAAAAGGAAGATAACTTTAGAAGAGCTAAAATCCGTGAAAAAACTTATTTTTAGCGGTAGAAGCGAGATAACTTTATTAGCACCAAAATATGTAAAGAAAAGTATTTTAGCACCAAAATCCGTAAAAAAACGGATTCTGGCGCCAAAATCCGAATAAAAACGTATTTTTAGTGTTAGAAAAGAGATAACTTTATTAGCTCCAAAATATGTTAAGAAAAGGATTTTAGTGCCAAAATCTGTAAAAAAAACCAAAAACGTATTTTTAGCTAAAAAAAATATGAATTCCGCAAAAATCGTTAGCTACCAAAGCATGATCATTTTATTACAGAAGGTACAAACAAGGACACATTGGACACTTGTATACAAATTTGATAAGGTATAACCTTTATTAACACCCACTATAGGTGGGACTTGGGTCTCCTGGATGGGTTTACAAAAAAACGCTGCAAAAAAGCGCCAAAAGACGTCTGGCGCCTTCCATAGACTCCTGTAGTAAATTTTCTGCCCGGCTCTGGCGTTTTTTAGAACATGTTGCAAAAGACGAGCAGTAAAAAATAGAACAGAAAAAAGAAGCTCAGTGTAGACCGCAGGAGGTTTTACAATAGAGATGCTTTCAGTTGTTTTTTTTCTGTGCAGTGGAGACAGAGCCTTAGGAAACAGTGTGACAGTTTACCTGTTGCTTCAGCCTCCTCCTCCATAGCACACAGGCATCTATAGTACACTGCTGCTGATGTGCACATGATGTAGACCTACAGGCTCCCCCTGCACTGTGGACTCTCCCAGCTCAGGAGCCTACAACTGTCATCCATCAAGCTGTCATGTGCTGACTTGGCCCGACTTCAGATCTGTCTTAAAGGGCCAGCGCTTTTTTTTTAAAACTGAAATACAGGTGGAAATGCTTTGATTTTCCTAATGAAGCTTATTTGAGAAAGTTTTTGTATTTTAGTCTTCTGTTACTTCATGAGGTTTGTCTGAAGGTGATAGGTACTCTTTAAGGTTATGTTCACACAGCTTATTTTGGAGCGCATTTTGCTGCGTATTTTGCGGCGTACTGCGCTTAATATGCGGGGAGATGCGCCCCATAATTACGGTAATCCATAGCTCTCATAGAGAACTATTGATTACACCTCCTCTCCCTGTTCGATCGTGTTGTACGCGCTGGGAGATAAGTGATATTTCAATTATTTGCGGTGATTACGCGCCAAGAGTAATGCATGTCTATGATCAGCGCGACTCCGAAATCACCCAGCATACTGCGGCACGTACTGTACGTGCCGCAATTACCCCGTGTGAACATACCCTAAGAGTGCTGGTTACCATTTTTTTTTTTTTATGTATATTTGATATTGAAGCCATAACGGTTAATAGTTTTAGATTACTTACAGGTAAAGACTCCCTCGGTACTGCCTTAGTGTCCTTTTCCTTTTTGTTCAAGTTTTTATAGTAGGAAATTTTAGCTGATAACAAACATCTTAACAGAGCACAGTTGTCTGTTTTCCCACCATCTATTACAATTACCAAAGTTCAAAACTTCCTAGTTATACGTGTTGATGCTGTTAAATGCTACGCTTTTATTCTCATGAGCGACAATCGAATAAAGGTAAAAAAAAATAATTCATACAAAACATGATCAAGAAATGACAGTTAAACTGAATATGGCTTATACAAGCCACTTAAAGGGTTTTTGCCGGTGGAATAAAATTCTACTTAAATGGGCCTAAGGCAGGGAAAAATAGAGAAAAAAAAAGATACTTACCTCTCAATCCCCATTTTCTGCAGCTGCAAAACTCCCCTGGGATCTGCTCTTATTCCCTGCTTTGTTCTCGTTTAGACACACAGGAGCGGTTTTGGTTCCATTCACTTACTATCGAATGTGAACCTCTACTGTGTGTCGGGACAAGAACCCATAAGTGAAGAGAAGCAGATTCAGGGGAGATCTAAAGCTGCAGCAGTGGGGGACCATAAGGTGAGTGCATTTTTTTTTTTTTGTATTTCTATATTTTTTTTTAAACAATACACTCGATTTGCTAGATTCCACTACTATCAATTGCGAAATCTTTATGCAAGTTGGAAGCAACAGCTCAACCTTCATAGAGCCCCCAACTCTTTTGAATTGTGGTGTTTGGGTAGACATTCTGAAAAACGTGCTCTCTCTGGTTTATACAGACTTCTACTTAACCCTTCTGCAACAGAGAGGCTTGTCTTTCAGAGGGGCTGGGAACGTGAACTTAATAGAACCCTATCAGAGGAGGACTGGCATAGGACGTTCCAGATCACACATAGGGCTTCTGTGTCTTCAAGGGCACATGAACTAAATTATAAAATTCTCACTAGATGGTATTGAGTCCCTGTCCTCTTGAACATCGCATACCCCACTTGTCCTAGTACCTGCTGGCGGTGTAAGTCTGGTAGTGGAACTATGACCCATATTTGGTGGGGTTGTCCGGTCCTACAACCTTTCTGGTGCAAGGTTATTGATCTCATTTTCAGAATAATGGGCATAAAACTCCGAAACGACCCAGCTACTCTTCTTCTCTTTGATATCCCCCTCCCTGTTCCTATTCTCAGGACACATCTTCTCACCTTCCTGATTTTGGCTGCTAAAATAGTCATCCCCAGGCTTTGGCTCTCCTCGACCTGCCCATCCATAACAGATTGGTTCAGGGAGGTACAGGCCCTCCAGAGATTGGAGGAGTTTAGAACAGATTCCCCGCTGTGTTATAGCAAGTACCTCCATGTGTGGGAGGATTGGATCTCTTTCTGTCAAACAGATCACTACCTTTTTAGCTCCTGATAGCTGATCATCCTGCATGTCTAGTCGTTTAGATGTTATTAGTGGAGTGGTGCAGATCTGTTTTTCTTTCTTAGGGAGAAGTGCCTCAACCGTGCCGTTCATAGGTTTTTGTGTTCTTCTTTAACTTTTTATTTATGTTCTCATTGTTTTCTGTAGAGTTTTTGCAAGAGCAATCTCTGAGAATGTAACTAAATGACCAGTACAAACTTTACTTATGCTCTATCTGTTGCGTCAGCTTAGACTTCCCTCGCCGGGACATTGAATGAGGTCACAAATTTAAAAGTTCGCGCTCCTGAATGCGATCCATCTAACCCTTTCCCCCCTCCAGAGGGCACGTCTAACAGATACAGTATCCAATTTAGAGATCGGTTATTCCGGTTTCTTTGCCAAATAAGTATTATGGTTTTATTAGTATTCGCTTGTGCGCAATACTTCTGTTTATGTATCATGGCAAAAAAAGAGTTTGGTTTCTTCTCTTTGTATTGCATATTTACTGCTTTCTACAGCATTTACATTGGTTCTGATTATGCTTGTTTATTGTACTTCTTGCAAGTCTCTTAATAAACGCATTTGAATCCGGAAAAAAAAAATACACTTACCCCCTTTAAGTATAGTTTTTTTAAACTGGACAACCCCATTACATTTTTTTAAATGAATCTAAAAAAATGTATTTTGGATTACACATCTTGCACATATCCTAAGCTTAAAGTCCAAGCTTTTACATCATTTTGTTAACAAAAAAAAATTATCTTCAATGTTAAGCTTAAAACTAGCATCCCATACCATGGTCTTTTAAAAAACACTAAAGTATTTGGAGTGGAAAGGGACGAAAAGTGCTCATGCTTTTAAAAGAAAGTGAATTACATTTTCAACAAATTATAAACATAAACACAAACATACCCTTTTATGTTCCAGCACCACATCTTGTTTTCAGCTGTTACCACAAGGAGTCTTGAACTTTTGTAACCCGCTTTTCCTTAGTTCTCTTTGGACTCCCTTTTGTACTGTGTTCTGATCCTGCTTGACTACTGGCTTGTTTTGACCACTTTTATGTCTACTCCATGTTACTACATCCTGATTCTATATATAGATATGTATAGAGAAAGACAGAGGTAGAAGGAGAGAGATATCTTGGGGGTCAGAGGGTAACCTAGGCTATCCTGTGAGTTCTGAATATAGCCAAGTATACTTGCTTGCTGTATTAAGAACTTCCATAGAAGTAGATGGATAGAGCTGCACGTGCATGGTCATCTCTCTGTTCTCCGCAGTCTGGAATACCCCTTTAAACCCTTACCAACATATGGCATACCCATACATCACAAACAGGAAGGAGTTCCCAAAAATATAGGTATTTCATGAGGATCGTACGAGCTCTGTTTGTGAATGGAGCATAGAACCAACTGTATATTGTAGATGGATCCATGCCCCTTTGGCCACAAATGGAGTTTGCTCCGGTCGCGGTCGATTAACTCCTTAGATGCTGCAGTAAATCGTGAACGTGGCAGCTAAGACAGTGTTCCCCAATTCCAGTCCTCAAGGTCCACCAACAGGTCATGTTTTCAGGATCTCCCACAGAATGCAATGACAATAATTAAATCACCTGTGTAACGCTTAGAAAAGCCAGAAAACATAACCTGTTGGTGGGCCTTGAGGACTGAAGTTAGAGACCCTGAGCTAAGGGAAAGGCAGAGGGAGTTCCCTCTTTCTCCATCAACATCCAAAGCAATGCGATTATGCTGCTAACTTCTATGACAACCCAGTAGCTTAACAAAGGCCAGTTTTCACCTCTATGATAGAGCCCTATTTTCTGTGGGAATAACTTTTTGATACTTTTACCTATATATGTTAATCAGAGATTTTTTTTTTTTGTGACACATAGGGCAACATGTCAGAAAAGAGGCGTTTCCACGCCAGTTTTAAGGCGCATTAAATGAGTGTATAATGCGCCTGAATAAATCTGTCAATAATCTGGCATCTGGTATGCCTTGTATAGCATATTTAATGCACCTAATTTAGGCGTATACCTAAAAAAAAGGTGCATAGCATATAATTGCGAGCATATTTGATGCACCTACTTTAGGCGCATTCAAAAGTGTCAAATTCGCCTAGTTTTGTGTACAGCAGTTCATTTATAGAGAGAATATGATGTCAACAGTTTTTGGTGCAAGATACACCAAAATATGGTGCAACATTGATAAGACATGTCACCCATAGTGCTTTAAGTAAGTAATACAGTTTGGCCAATACTATCCTTGTTTATTTGTGAAAAGATATCAAAATATCGATAACATTTGAAAAATGAGGATACTTTTAGGCACCGTCTCAAGTTTAAGGACACCATAAGATACTAAAATGTAATAAATACTTCTTAAAAGACCTTATTTGCTAAACTACACCCTTTAAGGAATATATCCAGCGGTGCAGTGAGTATATTGACCTCACAGGTGTTTCACAATTTTTTTTTTAACATTAGGCTATGAAAATGGAAAATTAATTTTTTTCCAATAATATGCAATTTTAGCTGAAAATGTTTCATTTTCACGAAGAATCTTGGAAAAAAAACACCTCAATGTGCAATTTCTTCCAAGTTTGGCACTACCCTATATGTGGGTTTAAACTGCTGTTTGGGCATACAAGGGAGGGAAGGTAGATTTTGCTGGGTGCCATGTCACATTTGCAAAGTCTCTAAAGTACTTGTACAGGTGAAACCTTCCAGAAGTCACCCAATTTTGGATTCGTCACCCCATAGGAAATTCATTTTGGGTGTATTGTGCATTTTGCACCCACAGGTATTTCACAGTTTTTTCTAGTATTGGGCTGTGAAAATGGAAAAAAAAACAGCAATTCCATCCTTGGTTTTTGGTTTCATTTTTACAGCGTTTACTATGCAGGTCAGTAGAATTACAGCAGTATCATTTTTTATATATATATATATTTATATATATTATATATATATATATATATATATTATATATATATATATATATATATATATATATATATATATATATATATATATATATATATTTATTATTTGTTTATGTTTTACTACTAATTGGGTTTTTATGTTGTCAAAGTCTGACAGCCATAACTATTTGATCGCTTTGATTGCTTTTTATCAATGATTTTGGGAAGCGGGATGAACAAAATACAGTAATCCTGGTAGTGTTTTTTCGTTTTTAGGGCAGCCACCATGCAGTATAATTGACATGCTTAACTCAGCAGGTCAATGTGCTTACAGCGATACCAAATTTTTTAGATATTTATATCCATATACCATATATACTCGAGTATAAGCCGAGTTTTTAAGCACAAAAAATGTGCTGAAAAATCCCCCCTCGGCTTATACTCGAGTCACTGTCGGCGCTCGGGCGCTGCGATGGCCCGTGCGCCAACAGGGACGCTTCAGCTATATGCGACTCCTCAGGGAGTGCATATAACTGAATGCCGAGTACAGCCAACAGCCTCCGAGCACTGCGGTGGCCCAGGCACTGTCAGCGATCTTCTAACCTGTATGCGACTCCTCCGGAGCGCATGCAGGAGAAGAGATATCACAAGCCTATATCTACCTATGGGGGACATTAAACTGCCTATACCAGCCTATATCTGCCTATGGGGGACATTAAACTGCCTATACCTGCCTATATCTGCCTATGGGGGACATTAAACTGCCTATACCGGCCTATAGGAGACATTAAACTGCCTATACCTGCCTATGGGAGACATTAAACTGCCTATGTAATTTTATTGGTATCTATTTTTATTTTTAAAATTCACCAGTAGCCGCTGCATTTTCCACCCTAGGCTTATACTCGAGTCAATAAGCTTTCCCGGTTTTTGTGGCAAAAGTAGGTGCCTCGGTTTATACTCGGGTCGGCTTATACTCGAGTATATACGGTATATTTATGTTTTACTATTTTTACACAATAAAACACTTTAATGTAAAAAAGAAAACACATTTTTGCATCTCCATAGTCTGAGAGACATACCTATTTCTTTATTTTTCTGTGTACGATGCTGTATAAGGCCTTGCTTTTTGCACGTTGATGTTTTCATTGGTACCATTTTTAGGGAGGAATTTACTTATAGATGGCCTGTTTTTGGGAAGTAGGGATGAAGAGCATACAGCAATCCTGGTAGTGTTTTTAATTTTTATAGCAGTCACCGTGCAGTATAAATGATGTGTTAGTTTTACTTCATGGGTTGAAACGAATACAGCAATACCCAATTTGGATCATTTTTTATATTGTAGCACTTTAGAAAAAAAAAACGTGTTTTTATTGTGTAATTTTATTACGGATACGGAGCTGAGTAAAAGCTTTTTGGGGGGGGAATGTAATGAAATTTTCAATTGGTACCACTTTAAAATTTATATGACTTGTTGATTGGTTTTTATTCCATGTTATGTGCTGCAGGATGAACAAATATCTCAATTCTGTCATTGATTTTTTGTTTTTTTATGGCTTTCTTTGTGCAGATTAAATAATGTGACAGAGTTATAGGCTAGGTCGTTACACGTGCGGCGATACCAAATATGTATACTTTTTTTCCTTTTGAGGCGATTGGCATTTGTAATGGGGAAAGGGTGGTGTATGTGTTTTATTTAATTTAATTGTGTTTTTGCTCTTTTTTCTATTAGATTGTTGCTACAATACTTAGCAGTATATTAATGTACTACTACATAATGTAGCTGTTAATTAACATGCCCGTCTGTGCCCTGCAAGCACGGGCAGGCGTGATGACGTCACAGGAACCCGAAAGCCTTTGTTCAGTCTTTCCCTTAGCTCTCTTGGTCATAATTGACCATGGCATCTAAGGGGTTAATCGGCCACAACCAGTGCAAGCTCCGGTCCTGGCCGACAGCGATTGGAGCCAGTTGTAATATACAGCTTTTTCCATGCGGAGATCATGCAGGCTCACAAGCAGATCTTCATGCCAAACCCATAAGTCTCTTTGCGGAACCCCTTCCCAACCATGATGTGTGGGTATGTCATATGTCGGTAGGTGTTAAAGCTGCTATGACACCACAATTATTTTAGTCAAGTAAGCACAGTGACATTACAAGTGGTGTCATTTAAGGTGTGAAGATATGAGAAATGGATTTAGTTGAGTAAGGTAAGTTTAACCTCTGTTGTAGGTAAAATGTTTGAAGGTTTTCTAAGAGATGCTATACTGCAGTACCTCAATTAAAATGAATGTCTAACGCCGTTCCAGCATGGGTTTATGAAGGATCTGTCCTGTCAAACTAATCTCATCAGCTTCTATGAGTAGGTTAGTTCTAGACTGGATCGGGGTGAGGCATTGGATGTCATACATCTGGATTTTTCTAATCCATTTGATAATGTTCCACATAAAGGATTGGTAAGTAAAATGAGAATGTTTGGACTGGGGATAAATGTGTCCAAGTAGGTAAGTAACTGGCTCAGTGATAGAAAACAAAAGGTGGTAATTAACGGTACATACTTAGACTGGATCCCTGTTACTAGTGGGGTACCACAGGGTTCACTATTGGGCCCTATCCTCTTTAATATTTTCATTGATGATCTTACACAGGGATTGCACAGTAGAATATCAATCTTTGCAGATGATACTAAGCTCTGTAAAGTAATCAACACAATAGAGCATAATGTGTTATTACGAAGGTCCTGGAGAAGTTGGAGGCCCGGGCAGAGAAATGGGAGATGAGGTTTAACACAGATAAATGCAAGGTTATGCACATGGGAAGGAAAAATCCATTTCATGATTAAATGTTAAACGGAAAAACGCTGGGTTAAAGTGACATGGAGAAGGACTTGGGAATCCTGGTCGACAGTAAACTTAACTGTAGCAGCCAATGTCAGGCTGCAGCTGCCAAGGCAAATAGGATCATGGGTTGTATTAAAAGGGGCATAGATGCACATGATGAGAACATTATTCTCCCATTATACAAGTCATTGGTCAGACCACACATGGAATATTGTGGACAGTTTTGGGCTGTACTGGGTGGACTGCAATACCCAGAAAGATTAGCGAGATTAGGGATTATTTAGTTTAGAGAAAAGACGGCTTTGTGGAGACATAATAAATATGTTTAAATACATTAAAGGTCAATATAGAGATCTCTCTCAAGATTTATTTATGAAACAGAATTGAAAACTGCATATTAGTGTTTATATGCTGCACAATTATAGGACTTAACCAAAGATTCTGTGGCTGAACCATTCACATACATTGACGAGACCAGAAAGGCTGTTGAGAAGTTCAAAAATGCTCTCCTCTCAGCCCTGGTGCTCTAGGCCTACTAGATTACACAAAGCCCTTCCACTTGTTTTGCCTTAAAGTCAAAGGACATGCACAAGCTGTGCTCAAGTCCCCAATAGATAGCTAGCTGCAGGGGTCAGTTAGACCCAGTGTGAAGCAGTTGTAGAGAGAGAATGCATGCATGCCTTAGAGCCATAGCGGCTGATGCATTGTCTGTAGAGAAAACCTGCCGAGTTTTGGTCACATTTTGAATGTCTGGGTTCCTCATTCTGTGTATGTACTCCTGAATTGTCAAATGTACTCACAGGCCCAATTCGCTAGGTGGGAGCCTGTTCTCCTCCAGCCTAGTCACATCCAACATCCACCACCTGCACAGGTGCTTTGAAGTGAACCTTGTTTTTTGTTGTCACATGAGGTTCAGAGAGAGGAGGTAGTGAGTCAGAGAGAGGCCTTTTGACAGACTTGAGGGGGCGGAGACCATAACACTGCCGCGCCCAGATTTAAGGGAAATTTGAGAACCCAGACTTAGTTACTTGCAAGCATGTGAGTTGTCTGAAGGAAAGACAGTACACATTTGCCCTGATTTATTTTTTGTAAAAGATTTTTGTTGTTAAACTTTTGAGCTACGAGCTATGCAAAAGAGATTACTGTGTTATTGGAAAATTCTATTCTAAAAGTAAAGCTGTTGTGAAATATTAAGCACATACTTCAAAAATAGTAACTGTGTCTTTACTTGAAACTTTGTAAACTTTGTTTTCCAAATTTGCTCTCCGTAGGAAAGGCCGATGGAAGGTTATGGGGTGCACCCAGATTTCAGATGGTCTAGGGGACAGTGAAGGAAAGCCAGAGACCCCAAAAAAATTTCCCTGACAACGCTAGCTGAAGGTACCCATTGTGGGAAGACAGCGATGCGAAATTTGGTCTCCACACACTGGTGTGCACAAGGTTTCACTGCAAAAGCGGAAGTCTGCCCTGCCAGATGTACCTCCAGCAGAGTGCTGGTGGAGCAGTGAGAGCTTTACCTTCACACCTCCCATCAACCAAGGGCCCTTTCCAAGATCCTACAGGTAGACAGGCTACCAAAGGTTAGGAAGATTATTGTATGTCTTGGTTTGTGTTAAATTTTTTCTGTACCATGGGGTTGCTTCAAGTAATCAGAGACTTACTTACACTCACTGTTAATGTATTACACACCATTTATGCTAAGTTTAAATGAAACAGTAGTTTTTTTTGTCGTACCCACAAGATTTTTTAGCCAAATGTTGCAAAGAGGACTGATATGAGGGTGGCCAGATGTCTTACCTCTTGTTTTAGGGGAACTACATACCCCCCCAGAGGGGTACTTCAACTTTCACCTTATGAATTCTGTTTGGAAAATTGCCTAATCACTCACTCTCCCCTCCAGGACTCAACATTAAATCTTTAACAACTCTTAATGTGGACTATGTGCTACAACTACAAAAACAATTAAAGGATTTGCAATCATCAAGTAGGGGACCTGCAACCTGTCCCTTACTCTTGCCTGTCACAACGTTCAAACCCGGGGAGATAATTTTAAAGATTCGCAAATTTTTACAGTTTGGTTCTTTTTCAAAAAGGTGGGCCGGTCCATTTCAATTTCCCTGATGACCACTCCTTCAAGTGTGAAAGTCAAAGGGAAGAGGAACGTGGATCCATGCGTCACACTGCAAACGTGTAACCCCATCGAGACGGAAGCAAGTACCATGCTGCTACAAACTACTGCTCTCCTGTCAAGCCAGACAGTGAACCAGAAGATATCCTGAGCTCTACCGCTCCAGACGTGGTTTGCAATAAGCCATCACCAAAGATGCAGCTGAGGTAATAAAAGTGTCCCCCTTCCATGCGTGAAGAAAAGAAGATCGATATGCCCCTCCTGTACAATAAATTATTTGCCCCTCAACCCAGCACAAGAATTTGGGCTAGTATGGTGGGAGGATGGTTGGTCGTTGTTCTTATTGCTGCCTTTTCACAGGAATTCACGGCTCTGCATCAGCCGAAGATTACTATGCCAAGGCAGGAAGATGCCCACAGTGTGAGAGTGAGATACTACGACTACTCAAGGATCTGAAGACGTACGCTGTTTATTACATTTTTAGGTTATTGCAAAATAATGGGTACAAGTATAAAATGCATAAAATGGTGTTATGAAAAATAGAGTCTACACATAAGCTACATAAACCCCCTTTTTAGAGGAAAGACAATAGTTAGTTAAATGAACACCAATATAGCTAAACCACTGGAGATGCACACAATTCAAACCCCACCAGTTCCTGACAACTAAAAAGGTCCATAAAAGATGTAGTTTTTAATGACAAACCCCAAGTTCTCATCCATATATAGTTTAAGGTTTTAACATTCTCAGATGCAATAGAGCACACTACAAAGCAGAGTTAGGGTAAAATTCCCATTAGTTTGGACACTTTAGAAATATATTTTTGCAAAAAAAAGGATTTTTTCTTACATTAATGTTCTTCCCTAGAAATAAACTTTTATTTTTTTCAATGCATTCAACTAATTTAGGAGGTGACCACATTGTTTTCAAGCAATAGGTTTTTTTCCTTAGGCACATGGGTTTTCTTGCCAAGACATGCAATAATAAGAAGAAGGGGGGATACCCCAAACCTTCGATCAAGTTTTAATCCCAGAACTCATGCATACACTCAAAGGAATACACAACGCACACAAACAATGAATAGTAAGGATCATTGACAACATTAGTGATCAGATTTTTTTGATTTCCCTTAAGATTTAAGGTTCACAGTATAGAATGGTTTTTACATGTGTTCAGGGTAAGCATAATGGAGGCCCGCAGGTAAAGGGTTTCCCTAGCTTAACCACTCCCAAATTTGGGTTTAGTGGCATCTCTGGGTGGTTCAGCGGAATAGCCCACACTCATCACCCCAAAATTTTTTTTATTTGCCTCATCATCTGGATCTTGATCAAAGGTATCGGTATACTCATGAGAAAAGTTTCAAAGGGGCCCAAAAAGGTCCAAAGGACAAAATGTCATGAATATTAAAAATTGATTTAAAGCTGTGGGTAACCAACAAAAAAACAGCCCTTCTTGATGAACATCAGGGGTTACTATGTTTTGGAATTAAAATTATTTAAAATTTTTCAGAGAGAGGAATGAAACAGAATTGAAAAAATAAGTTTTATAGTTTGATAATCATTTTAATTTATGGCATCCATCTTGTCTTCTTCAAACTTAAAACTTTGTTCAAATATGAAATTTTGACTAGGATACAAGGACATGTTCTGTTCCGCTACATATTTGGTCTAGAGATACGTCTAGAGGCCGTGGCATTTGAATAACAGGTCATAGTGCTGCTTATTTAAGGTTATTAGATTAGTGTAACTAAGACAGATTCAGAGTATTCATTTTTTTTTTGGTGATGGGAGGTGTCATGATTTTAATAATTAAATGGGAAACTTTACATTAAGACACTGAATTGGATTGTAACCTATACTTATGCTATATACTTATCTTTTATTGGATTGTAAATTTCCTACCTTCTCTGTATGATCACGCCTATACCCTTTAAAAAATCATGTCAGTCCAAAAATAAAGCATTCTAATCTTTTGAATAGAAATCACAGTGCAATTGTTTGTTTGAAGGTCCGTGGGAGACAGAGAGGTTGCTAAGAAAGGATATCTACATCAATTTATACCCAAGACTATCCAGAACAAGGGGGCATCCTCTATGTCTTGAGGAAAGAAAGTTTCTACATAAACTTAGAAAGGGATTCTTTACTGTTAGAGCAGTGAGACTGTGGAACTCTCTGCCAGACAAACTTATCATGGTGAATTCAATAACAGAGTTTAAAAAGGGTCGGGATGATTTCTGGAGCGTAATAATATAACAAGTTATAGTGACAGGATTTTGGAGAGAGGTGGGTGATCCAGGGATTTATTCTGATTGCCAGATTGGAGTCAGGAAGGAATTTGTTCCCTAAAATGAGGACAATTGGCTTCTACCTCATGGGGGTTTTTGCCTTCCTCTGGATCAACACTAGGATCAGGATCAGCAAAATAGGCTGAACTGGATGGACTTATGTCTTTTTTTGGCCTTATAAACTATGTAACTATGTAAAGTACTGTGACATCACAAGTGGTGTCATATAAAGTGTGTTGACATCACAAGTGGGTTTGAGTCAGGTAAGCTGCTGTGACACAAGTGAGTTTTGCTTAGGTAAGTTACTATGACATTACAATTATTTTAGTCAAGTAAGCTCCTGTGACATTACAAGTGGGTTTTGGTCATGTAAGGTGTAGTGCCTCACAACTGGGCTTCACACAGTTAAGCTGCTGTGAAACAAAGTGTTTTCAGACACAATAGCATATGGACCCTTGATTTCCAACTAATTCAATGATACAAATGGTACGGCTATCCCTGAGCTAGTCGGACTATAACTAGTTGTGATGTAACAATATGTGACTGAAACACACCTGTGATGTCAGAGACATGTCATATGTGACAGGTCTCTAAATAATAAGATTTACACAATTTTACACCATTTGCTTTATGTATACAGTATATTAGGCTTGCTACATGATTTCTGTCTTCTGCAGCTCTTGTTCTATATATTCCAATTATAAGACAAAAAATTTTGAAATGAAGAAAAATTTTCCAACCTTATGAGCTGTTTCTATGTGTATCTGTCCACCAGGATCTCACGATGCTTCTTTTTATCCATGGCAGACTTAAAGGAGTTGTCTCCCTTCAGAGTTTCAGAGAATGCATGAATGAAGTACTCTGCCACTTCCTGGTTCAGACTGACTAATTTGCATAAGCTCCATGCTTGTACAGCTCTGTGCTCATTTTTTGCTTTCAGTTGCTAATTAGATCAGATTAGCTTCTCAAAAATAAATGACAGACTCTTATCTGATCCCCAAAACAAAAGCCCTAATTACAGTTCTGTTTCTTTTACATAAATCAAGCTTTTTACTGCTGAGCAGCACAGGACACTGCCTTGACCTGTGTGAGGACATCACTCACTGTTATCTCATTGAACAAACAGCAGGGGGAGAATTGTTTACAGGTCGGTTACTGAGGGAACTGAAATAGCCAGGGAGGGCATAAATTCACTTGTATCTCCTTAGGGAAAACAGAGGAACAAAGCAATATATTTGGAAAATGTCTTTATTTTGTGTTCCCTACAATTTGAAAGCTATTCTTTGTAGCGAGACAACCCCTTTAAGCCCTTTTATGAATTATGTCTCTTCATCTCTACTTTGTTTTTTGTGCCAGAGACCAGCCCTATCATAGTTACTTAGTACAGCCCTGGCTTGGACAACATCACTATGGAAGTGAAAGGTCTTGTCATGCCTGACATGCAAAGTCTTCTTACCGTTTTCCAGGGAGTAATTTAAGAGTCTAGTGGAGCATTGTCATCCTGCAATGACATGCGTCTGGACCACTTCAATGTGGGCCAGTACATTATATTTACAACACTGCCTCTTGAACTCTCCTAGAATAATGTGACCACTTCCTATGATTGACTAAGGGCATGTCCACACAGCACGGGTTTTCGGCCGGTTTTTCAGCCGGTTTGCGGTTTTTCAGACCGCCTGAAAAACCGGCCGAAAATGAGCACAATTGTGCTCTATGGAAAACCCATGCAGCAGTCCCCACTGCACGGGTTTTCTGCCCGGCGGTTTTGTCGCCGGCGGTCCGGCGACAAAACATTGAACATGCACAATCTTCCGTCCGGTTTCCGGACGGAAGATTGTGCATCTCAATGGGAGGGGGGGAGGGCTGTTCTCCGCTCATCGCGGAGAAAAGCCGTCCCCACCGCGGCTGAGGGGACGGCCGCAAAACAGGACAAATACCGGCCGGCAAACCAGCCGGTATTTGTCCACTGCCGTGTGAACGGCCCCTAACAGTCCACATTGAAGATGAATTAGCCAGCTCTTCCTACCTAAAATAATATCAGATCTCCAAAAGCAGAAATCTGAACATACCTGATGGACTCCTTGCCTTGCTCCCAATTTTCAGGGGCTCCTCCTTCTGTCATTACTTCGTGATGAACCCATGCAAATTGGGAGACTTAAAATCACTTTTGAAGAACGTCAAAAGCAAGTGGAGTAACAATTTACATCTTTAGTGTGAAAGATAATTATCTGAGAGGCTGTTTTATAAGCCAGAGAATTCCAGTGCTAAGGGCTACTTGGACAAGATGACTTAGGCAGAAGCTGTTCCTCTCATCATACTACCATGCCCCCTACACTTGCTTCTGGATTACATTCCACAATGCAAACTTTTTTTTCCTAGCTCTGCAGGAAATTTCATATATTCATCTCTAGTGACTTTACATCAAATACCGGTTACCTGCCTCGAAAAATCACTGTCCATTGCTTCTGTAAATGGGGAAGCTTTGCCCAAGGTGATCCAGTTCATCACTTTAGATCAGAACATTACAAAAGCATGAGCTTATGCAGGTCTACAATTTTGTCGCTGGTGTCCTTAGACAGCTCTTTGGTTTTGGCCATGGTGGAGAGGTTGGAGTGTGATTGATTGAGTGTGTGGACAGTTGTCTTTTATTCAGGTAAAAAGTTCAAACAGGTGTAATTAATACAAGTAATGAATGAGTATGATGGCTTCTTAAAGAAAAAAAAGCCGGTCTGTGAGAGCCAGAATTCTTGCTGGTTGGTAGGTGATCAAATACTTATTTTATGCAATAAAATGCAAAGTAATCATTTAAAAATCATACAATGTGATTTTCTAATTTTTTTGCAGATTCTCTTTCTCACAGTTTACCTACAACAACAATTACAATTACAGAATTACAATTACAGAACTCTCCATTCTTTGTAGGTGGGAAAAACTTGCAAAAAGTGTATCAAATACTTATTTTCCTCACTGTAGATAACAATCAGACAATATTTTATTAGTAATCAATGCAGAAATAAAAGTAATTCCAAAGGGTTTGCTTACATTTTTGCAGTACATGTTGAAAATATTTTTTATACACATTTTTTTTCATTGCTGATAGAAACGTACAACATGAGTTCATAATAAGTAAGTCACAATAATATATTGAAGACTACATTTCGTCTTCCAAGTGATATTGCGGATGTTGGTCTAAATAATTTCTTTCAGCTTTAAAAGTCAGGACGAGTTTCTGTTTCAAATAAGAATTTCGACAGAGAACTTAACGCTATCAACATCTTTTATAGGAATACATGAACCTTTAATACAAATTGCAATTGAGTAAAAAATGGTTGTTATATAGCATTCACATATATCCTATAGGTTTATTTTTATTATTTAGCTATTATTATTAGAGTGCTGTAAATACATAAAAAGAGGTTTTTAATAAATAAGACTAAACAAGTAAAATAATTGTTAACTAAATGAGTGATGAACTAGTACAGAGGGATAAAGGACCCTGCCTGTGAATCTACAAGGGGTTAGAAAAGGAAACATAAGACATGTACAGGATCTGCTTGTATAGTAGTGTAGTGGCAGCAAGGTTATTGCAGCTTGAATGCTTTCCTAAAGAGTTGGATTTTCAGATTGCTTTATAGGGGTTGTCTTACCACGCTGTTTCACAGAGCAGCTTTCATTCATGCATCCTGCCTCTTCCTGGTCAGGCTGTGGGTAATTAGCATATCAGCTCAGGTATCCAAAGGTCTGCTAATTACTCTGACATTAGATAAAAATTTTCTGCTTTCAAGTCCAGAGAATCTCCAGAGCTAAAGTAAACAGAAGTAATTAGTCTCCTTTGTTTTAGGAAAGAAGGAGACTCGTAACACGAGTGAAATTAGGAGTTCCCGTGGCGCTTTCAGGGGCAAAAACAATTCAAAGAAAAGCCAACTTAAGCATCAAGCTGGTTTATTAAAGTAAATATAAAACAGGAAAGCTACGCGTTTAGCAGGGACTCTACCCTGCTTCCTCAGGCACCTTTTTTGGTATCCTGTACTTCATTTAGCCCATAAGGTGTAATGGTGTGAAGATTATAGATCCAGTAAATTTCTCTACTAGCCAACTTCCTATGGCGATCTGGATCCTCGCCATCCACCCTCTCAATTGGCTGAACATAGAAAACCAGTTCAACTCCCGGATGCTTCTCCACAAAATGTCTGGAGAGGCTATGCAACAGTTTTTTATGTCTAACATTGTAACGGTGGTTAATTAATCTTCTTGATAGTTTTAAAGTGGTCTTGCCTACATATTGAATACCGCATGTACAAGTTAGTACATAAATTACAAACGATGATGTACATGTCAAAAAAGATTTAATATTAAAATTTCACCAGTACTAAAATGAAAAAAAAAAAAACATCCCACATTTTACACAAGGCGTGACCACAAGAAAAAGAACCGACTTTTTTAACCACTGCCGTATCTACTTTTTCTTTACTCCTAATATTATGACATTTTAATTTTGAAGGAGCAATCTTATTTTTGATGGTGGGTGCCTTTCTAAAAATTAATTGGGGCCTCTCAGGTAAAACTGAACACAAAACGGGTCAACTTAAAAAAACCCCGTGTTTGTCAAAAAGATTTCAAAACCTCAGATGTTGAGAAAAAAAAGGGTGGTAATAAATTTAAAAGGTTTTTCCCTCCACCTTTAGTCTTTGGGGTCGGGAAAGCAGGGTAGAGCCCCTGCGAAATGCTAGCTTCCTGTTTATATTTACTTTAAAAACCAGCTTGTGCTTAATTTGGCTTTTTTTTGAATTTGTTTTTGCCCCTAAAGCCCCAAGAACCCCTAATTTACTCGGTTACGATTTCCTTTTTTCCTACATGTTCCCGGGGAGTCTGCGGGGCTGCAGATCGGGGTTTTCCCGGGAGCTGCCGAGAGGACTTGCAGCGATCAGCGGGGGGGTTTTTAAATTTGAGTTTAAAATGTGAGCTTACCTTACCTGTACAGCCAAAAAAGGTTTTAGCGTGATTCTAATTAGTTTAAAGTCCACCCTGTTTGTAACTGTAACCCATTGCGCTGTTTTTTCCTTCTCCCTGAGGAACTTCTTTGGTGGAGCTCGGGTATTTAAAAAATAGTCCCTTTTTTTGTGGATCAATAACACAAGCTTCAAGCGCTGCAGTTCTGTGTCCCAAAAGTGTTTTGACCCCTTACGGATAACACGGGAAAAGAGCAGGCAGGCAGTGGGGTAAAAAAAGAGTGCCCCCAGATGATAAAAACTTTTATTCCTCAAAAAAAAAAATAAACAAAGAAATATTTGTAAAACATTTTATTTATTTTCCCAACTGTTAAAGCAAAATTTTTGCAGTTTAAAAACCTCTTAAAAAAATTTTGGTGAAAAAGGGTTCTGAGAGAGGGGTAGTGAACTCCAGAGAATGAGAGCGTTGTTGCTTTATTTTTCCACGATTCACTACTTGTTGTTCAGTATTCATATTTGTATAGAAGTGTGCATATGCACATGCCAACGAAAATTGACAACTGACATCAAGTAAATGTCAAAAGCAAATTTCAGTGTTTATTACTATTGCATACAAGTTTTATACACACTGGTCTGAAAACTTGGCAATATTAAAATATTCAATATATCATCATCATTAATTCACACTTCTGATTATAAATCATCTTACAATTGGTTACTTTAATTAACATACTTTTGCACAAGCGGAGACAATTAACAGAGTGGGGGAAGGTTGGTTTTTTAAAGAAAATATGATTAAGTTGAGACGGAAAAAAGAAGAATTGGAAATAATATGGCCTTATTAAAATTTGATCATGTATAGGGATTATAAATTTAAAAATAATTTAATATATAAAAAACTGTGTGACTCGTTGTTGTATTTTACAGGGTAGTTTACTTTGGGTTTATTGAAATGCCCAAAATAAATATTGTTAAAAAAAAAACCTAAAATTCTAGAACGGTGACTGACTTTCGGGCCACTGGTCTCAAATTCTTCCTTTCCCTAACATTTTTTTTCCTGTCTTCTTTCCTTCTGTCCGACTCTTCTCTTCCTTCTCTTGGTTGGTCTCTCTTGTTTTCATTGGGAACCCCACACGAAAGGGTTTTTTTAATTTTTTTTTCAGACAGTTTTCCCCATCCCCTATTTTTAAATGAATATCCGACCTTTTATCTCACAACTCAGTTTTTTCTGACGGTCGTATTTGAAATCTAAACCTTCCAAAAAACTTGGAACATACACATTTTTCCACCTGGTTTTCGGGTGGAAGATGAGCTGTTCAATGGTTAACAGAGGGCGGCCAAATCCGCAAACTGCGGACAGAACTGTCCTCCCAAACCATTCAAAAGATGATAAAATACCAGCCAGATTCTGAACCAGCAGAATCTGACCAGCATTTTAACACTGCCGTGTGTCCGAACCCTAAGGCCATGTTCACACGGCTTAAAATGGGCCGTATTTCGGTCCGTAATTACGCGCCGGAGTGCGCAAATTACGGGCTGAAAACGTCCCAGTCATTACGGTAATCCACAGTTCTCATAGAGAACTATGGATTACGTCTCCTCTCCCTGCTTGGCGAATCCGCCGGGAGGGGAGAGAAGTGACATGTGAATTACCAGCGGCGTATACGCGCCGCTGGTAATGCAAGCCGTGTGAACATAGCCTTAGTGTACTCATCCAAGCTGATGTTTCTGCCCTTAGCCTGCTCCTACTTCACTGCCAGTTAGTATGCATACAACACCTTGTATGCTGGAACATATGCTCAACTGTAACAGAACTCTCTAACTGGACTGCCTAGCATGACAATCCCATATATTCCTGCAGCCTCTTCTTTGTCCTACACAGTGTCCCCTGGTGGCCTTTTGATTGGCTGCAGCGGCATGTGGCACTGATGCTTTAACCCCTTAATGCATTTAAAAGTTCCTGAACATCCAAATGCCGTTAAGGGTGTATGGAACGGACTCACGCAATGAGGCCACTCCATAGGTGGCAGGCGACTGCTGTTCATTACAGCCAGCAAAGGACAGTGGTCGTGTATTAACCCCTTCCCAACACTGAACATACCTGTACATCTTAGCAGGAAGTGATTTCTTGCAAATGGACATACAGGTACGTCCTGGATATCGTGCGGGCTCTCAAAAAGTACAATAAAGTGAAAAAAAAAGTAAAACACAGAAACTAAAATAAAAACACATACACCGGCATCAAAAATAAATAAAGTACACATATTTGGTATTGCTGCATGCGTAACAATCTACACTATAAATCTGTCATGTTATTTAACCAACCTGGTGACCACAGTAAAAATCAAACAAAAAAAGACTGTCATGAAATTTCAAATTTCGTTCATCCCGCAGCACATAAAATAAAAAAATAAAAGCGATCAAAAACTTACATTGACGCCAACCTGGTACCAATAAAAACATCAGTTCACCCCGCAAAAAGAAAACCCTTACACAGCTTTGTATATGAAAAAAAAAAAATTATGGCTATCAGGAGATAGCGATGCATAAATATTGTTTTACAAAATATTTTTTATTAAGCAATTCAACATAAAAAACTATAAAAATTGGGTATCCCCGTAATTGTATTGACCCACAGAGTAAAACTAGCTTGCCAGGTATACTGCACAGTTAGCATTGTTGAAAATAAAAACAAAAACACTACTGGCATTGCAGTGTTTTCTTCAGCCTGCCTTCCAAAGAACAGATTTAAAAACTATCAAAAAATTATACCAATAAAAACGACAACAAAAAACAAGCCACTACTCATCTCCATACACAGAAAAATAAAATGTTATGGATCTCCAACTATGGTGATACAAAAACATGTTTTCCCTTTTGAATACAAATATTTCTAATGTGTAAAAGCAGTAAAACTTGAAAAAAATATATAAATTTGCTATCACTATAATTGCATCAACCTGCTGAGTAAAGATAGCATGTCATTTATACTGCACCGTGACTACTGTTGAAAATAAAAAAGAACACTAGCAGGAATGTTGTATTTTATTCAGAACACCTCACTAAAAAGTGATTGAAGTGTCATATGAGCGCCATAATGGTACCAATAACAACATCAACACATCCCGCAGAAAGCAAACCCTTAATCAGCCAAAAAGTTATGGCTATTGGACTATGGCGACATAAAAACATAAGTTTTTACAAACACATTTCTATTGTGTAAAAGTAATAAAACCTAAAAAAAAACTATATAAAATTTATATCATTGCAATAATAAAGTTATCCTGTCATTAATACCACATGGCGAATGCAGTAAAAATGAAGCCCGAAAAACAATGGTAGAGCTGCCTTTCTTCCCCCTATTTTTATGGCCCAGGGCTAAAAAAAACTATGGAACACCTGTGTGCCCATAATGCACAATACACCACTAGGTAAGTTGCATGAGGGGTTTTGAATCCAAAATGGGGTGACTTATGGTAGTTTTCACCTGTTCTGGTGCTTTGGGAGCTTTGTAAATGCAACATGGCACCCACCAAAATCTGCGTTCCAAAAGCCAAATAGATCTCCCTCCCTTGTACGCCCTGCCATGCACCTAAACATCAGTTTGCAGCCAGTATTTCCAGACTTGGAATAAATTGCGTAAAAAAATTTTGGAGTGCTTTTTTTGTACTTATACGTTTTCATCTAAAATTGCAGATAGTTGGAAAAAATAAAATTTTTCATTTTCACAGTCTAACACAAAAAAAATGTCTGAAAGACCTGTGGGATCGATTTCATCACTATACCCCTGGATATATTCCTTAAGGGGTCTTTTAGGGGTACTTATTGAGTTTTAGCACCTTAGGGTGTTCACAAACCTTTAAAAAAAATCTTATTAAAAATGAGACCCCCAAGTCCGGTAGGTGCTCCTCCTATTCTGAGGTTTGTGGTTGAGGCAAATAGCGCACTAGGGCCACATATGGGATATCTCTATAAATGGCAGAATTGGGGGAATTAATGTTGAGTTACATTTCCCTTCACATCTACCGTGTTCTAGTGAATAATGGAAAAAAAATTTAAATCTACAAAAAAGTGAAATTTCATCTCCACTTTGCTTTAATTTCTGTGAAACACCTAATGGGTTAATAAGCTTTCTAAACACTGTTTTGAATACTTTAAGGGGTGAAGTTTGTTAGGTGGAGTCATTTATGAGGTATCTAACACAGGCCAATCAAAGCCACATTAGAACTGGACTAGTCATTAAAAAATCTATGTTGCAAATTTTCTTGAAAATGTGAAAAATTTCTAAGCCCCCTAATGTCATAAAAAAATAAAAAGCTATTTAAAAATTGATGCCAATGTACAGTAAACATATGGTAGATGTTGGTTTTAAACTATTTTGTGTGGAATAACTATCGGTCTTACATGCAGAATGTTTTGTTTAAGAACAATTTAAAGATACCAGAATAGTATATCATCCAAATTTGATTTTAGCTCATATAATAAAACAATTGACACAATTTTATTTGTCTTTTCATTATTATGATTTATTTTAGAGTGCCATTAATTCCAGGGTACTTAACAAACCAAGTGGTTCAAGTACATAATACTAGACACATATAATATAAGGCAAATACATTATAAGTAACACAATGATACGGAAGGAGGGAGGTCCCTGCCCATAACAGCTTTCACAGTCTACAATGGAGAAGGGGGGAAAGTTGGTCACTTCTATATGTTTTATAATAACACCTTAAATAGTAATGGCAGAAAGAGTGAGATTTTGTGAGAATAAAGTTTCAATATTTTGTTTTATTTTGTAGACAAAAATGGTCAAGTGTGTCTGGTGTTGGAGCTATCAGGTTGTGCCAACCCAAGTTTAGGTGCCCAGTTTATGTAGATACACATCTGACAGCATAAATGTTGATCTGTCGTCAAGGTATCAAAACATAATCATTGTATATAAGGAAAAACGTTATGCATAAAATATTACTATTATTAATGATTATTAAAATTATCATTTTAGTTACTGATATAAAATCATGTCCCTAATCAAATAAGTACAATCGTTAAATAAGTACAATAGTCTCAAAGGGAAACAGCAGAGAGACTACTCACTAATAGGAAAATGATAAAATAGAAAATGATAAATTTCTGGACTAGAAATATTTTGTGGTTAGGGTTTACTTATATGTAGTGACTTAATATAATTAATATATATTATATAATACATAATATAATAATAATATAAATATATAATATATTATATAAATATATATATATGCAGAAAGAAAAAAGAGAGGGGGCACACAATAGTGTTATACAGTTAAAATAGACTGAAGTGGTGAATAAGAGTTAGACTCTCACCTTTGAATGTTGCGCTTTTATTGTAGAGGCACAACACTCATATGTGCTTACAGGGCTATTTGTATTCCGTATCCCTTAGTACGGCAGCCGCTGGTCACTGATGCTCCACTCCGGTGGGAGATAGACGCCAATAGGAAAAGGAAAAAATGGACCTGGCGCACATATGGTTAAAAAAAAGCCCGAGCTAGAGGCTTTGAAGTAAAAATAGTTTTTATTCTTAAAAATGCAAGGATATACTCTCGCAAGATTAAAAACAAAACAGATAAAACTTGACACGTTTCGCGCGAGCACCTGCGCTTCATCAGAAGTATACGCGAAAAGCGTCAAGTTTTATCTGTTTTGTTTTTAATCTTGCGAGAGTATATCCTTGCATTTTTAAGAATAAAAACTATTTGTACTTCAAAGCCTCTAGCTCGGGTTTTTTTTTTAACCATATGTGCGCGGGGTCCATTTTTTCCTTTTCCTGTTGGTATATATATATATATATATATATATATTATTTTTATATATATAAAAATATATATAAACAGGCAGTCCCCGGGTTACAAACGGAATAGGGACTGTAGGTTTGTTCTTAAGTTGAAATTGTATGTAAGTCGGAACAGGTATATTTATTTAATGTAATTCCAGCAATAACATTTTTTTAGTTTTGAATAGTGCAGGGAAGGGATTTTACATTTGTTTTGCTGTCTGTGCCCTTTTTTTTTGAAGATTTCACCTAACTTTCTGTATCTCATGTGCAGCTGTGGTATCGGGCACTTGGTTTTCATGGGGGGTGACTCAAGTGTGAATGTCAGCCACGCCCATAAAGGTTTTCCGTTTTTAACTAGGGGACGTAAAGTAAGTCGAACGATTAAGTCGGGACTGCTGTATATAATATATATAATAAATATATAATATATAAATTAAAATTATATATATATATATATATATATATATAGTGGCAGATCAACCTCAGGTAGTCGCATGTTTCTGCCACTAGAGGGTGTGCAGCCAGAGACCTGCTGCAGATGCGCCACCCAGCACCTGGTCTCGGTGGGGAAAAGCCACCTATATTGCGTCAGTGATGATATATTGCTGACACAGTAGCGGCTAGAATAGCTGCTAGACGGCTATGTATGGGGTGGCTTTTTCGGGACAGCTAAAGTGTTGGGTGGGTGGCTGTTCCTGCATTCCCGGGACGGGTTTTTGGTAGGGCCCGCCCAAAGGGAAACAGCAGAGGAGGGAAAAAGGCTCGGCCCCAGGGCTTTAAGGAAGCCTATAAAACGGTAAGAATACTGTTGTTTGTGGTGCTGGCGGGAGGCACAGAACACGTAGGAGGACTCATTTAAGGTATATTTAGTGGGTAGAGCCAAGGGTTTTATTTATAGTTTTGTTGCCTTTTTATGTTTGTGCCTAACAATAAAGCGGGAGAGGCCAGGTTAAGCTGAAGCCTGGGCGGGTGCTTTTTGTTGGAGGCCCCCCCGTTTAAAACCAAAACGGGACCGTGAGCTAAAAAAACCCCCCCGGGGACAGCCAAGATGGTGTCCAAGCGAAAAGTGAGGCCTACAATATATTTTAAAATAAAAATAAAAAATATAATTAAAATAGATATTACTACATACTATATATACACAAATTATTGAAATATAAATACATACATAATTTTAATACACACATATAATATAAATATAATATATATATATATAAATAATAAAATATATATAATAATTTCTAAATAAGTATAATTCACTGTCATATTCATTATACATTCTGCCTCCAGCAATGTAAATTGAGCAGTTACTGAAAGTAATCTATTAGGTACTTTCCCTAGTAGGGCGGCGCATACGAACGCGGCGCAATACATTGGTGTTTGGGGAGCTCGCGCAAATACACGCATACTCCGTGGCGGGGGGGGGCGGGCACCCGCCCACCCCCTACACTGCATTATTTGCGGGGTGTAATCGCCCGCAAGAAATTGCATGTCACTTATTCCCCCCACGTACAATACGATCTATTTTTTTTGGCGGGGGAAAAAGGCTAATCCAAAGTTTCAGAGAGCTGGATTACTGTAATTGTGGGGCGCATTTCCCCCCGGGATAAATATGCGGGGAAAAAGCCCCCAAAATAACCGGACTACCTTTAGACTCTAGCTGTGATTACGAGGCCTTAAAAAGAAACTAAGACCCAAATGGTTCCCCAGGCAACCGCCAAATTTTCTTTGCGTAAATTTTAGTAAATATTCCACAACAATGTCCGTTACTGCTTACCCCTTTTCCCTGGTCGCTTGCTTCAAGCTTCCTTCTCCATTGTGATAGTATCCGCCGCTGCTTTTTCCTCGTGGAACATGGTTTCCGCTCGGAGAGCCGCCAGCTTTGCCCCAACCAACAACTTCAATTCCCAAAAACGGGAATTCCAGCGGGTAATGTATCCACGTTCTTTATTGTGATATTATCAAGACAGTGTAAAAAAGCATAAACGCCAACGCGTTTCGGGACCTACTGGTCCCTTGTTCACAGCATACAAGTTTCACAGTAACCATTACTTTTATATACAATTTAAAAATACGTCATAGCATCATGTGATTTGAGCAACCACTAAAAACTTCTTTTATATTAACTCTTAGTGCTCTATGTCAAATAGGCTTTTAGACCATTCTCATATATTGCAAGTACCCTACTTAGGTTCCGCAGAGAAAGAAGGGGGAGGGAAAAAGGGGGGGGAGAAGAGGGGGAGGATGGGGAGGGAGGGGGGGAAGGGGGTAGTTTATTTCTCTATAAACCCTTTTAATAAATAAACATTAGATCATGTCGTTTGTTCATACCCATAAGGAAGCGTATGTCACATGTCATAATCCAATATGCTTCTCGCATCCTCACTTTTCTCTCCCAGTTAACTCCCCTATTAGGTCTGTTCACCTTTTCCATTACCCCACACCTAAACGATGCGGTTTTCCCTGCGTGCATCCCCAACGAAGTGTCTGGGGCTCCTGACATCTGTGTATGTTTGTTTCAAACCCCTGTCAGATGTTCTGCAATCCTTGTTTGAGTTTACGTATCGTACTCCCTATGTAAACTAAGTTGCACTGGTTGCAAAAGTATATAATAAACAACATGGTCAGTGTCGAAATTTCCCACATATTGTTTCAATACATATTTCCTTGTATTCAAGCTATTTATAAATGTATTTCCTTTTATTATTATACTGCATGGTTGCATCTATTTTTTCCACATGGAAAAGCAGCCCATTTGTTGCAACCATGTGCTACTTTTATTGCTCACATAGGTACTGGGGGATAATTCATTCGCTAAGGTTCTTCCTCTCCTTGACACACATTTGACTCCGTTTTCTATATATTCCTTCAGGATACTATCCTGTCGTAGAATTTGTAAGTTTTTAAAAAAGATATTTTTTATTTTGTTATAATCATCACTAAACCCTGTTGAGAAAGTTATTTGTGTGTTTAATTGTTTCTTCTTTTTGTTTTGTTTTTCCAGTAAAGCTTGTTGGGTGGTGTCTTTCACTTTATTAAATGCTTCTCCTAATAAATATGTTGGATAACCTTGTTCTTCCAACCTTTTATCTATGATACTTTTTTCTTTTAAAAAATATTCCTTTTTGGAACAGACACAAAAAGAGGAAAATAAGTTCTAAAATACAGCATAAAACGTCCAACCCACTATTTTACCCCCATCAGGCAAGGATTCCAGCCCTCGACGCATTCCAGGAAGCGATGGAAAGGGACCTAAAAATTATGATAAATAGAACTAATAAGAAAAGGGGGAAAAATAAATTCAATCTTACGTATTCCCAAAGGAAAGAACTGAGGGAGCTGATAAATAAAAAAAAGCTTTGTAATTAAAAAATCAGACAAAGGGGGACAAATAGTGGTAATGGACGATGAACTGTATAGGAAATTAGTTTTGGAAACACTGAATAATACAGATACCTACCGAATATTAAATTCGGATCCCACAGAAAGTCTGAAATTAAAACTGGGCAAACTTTTGGAGGAGGGAGGGGAAAATCAGGAGTTTTAACGGAAAAAACAAAAAAACCTATTTGTATGTAAAGGATCCGGTTATTCCGGTATTTTATGGCACACCAAAAACACATAAAAACTCGTTTCCTCCAAAACTGCGTCCAATAGTTTCTAGCAATGGGTCACTAAGTGAAAGACTTAGTGGTTGGTGGGGATGATTGTTTAAAACAATAGTCCAGAGCAATCCGGGCTATTTAAAAGATAGTTCCCAAGTGTTTTAAAAGTTTTCCAGGAATTTACATGGACAGCCACATACACATGGCTAAGTTTGTGACATTGTGAAATCTATATTCAAATATACCCCACCATCTAGCAATTGTAGCGTTGGAATACTTTTAAATTTAAAAAACAAGAAATTCAAAGATGAAGAAAATCATTTATAATACAAAGTGTAGAATTTTTGCTACAAAATAATTACTTCAAATTTTGACAGAGAATTTTACCTGCAGATAGAGGGAGGAACCAATGGGGGGTTCGGCCTCACCCACGATTGCGAACCTGTCACATGGCGTGGTGGGAGCAACAGGCTGTGTATGGTAGTAGCAACCGTATGGAGATTATATAATATGGTATGGGGGTTATATCGACGACCTCCCTCATGGTGTGGGTTCGCGATATAGCGTCCATCCCAAAATTTGTGGGTATCTTAATGATAACGCAAAGTAATCTCAAATTCATTATTTTCACAAAAAACTGAGAAAAATATCATTTCTGGATTTAGAATTAAAGGGTGTACCAGAATTGGGTATAGTTCACACTAAGTTGTTTAGAAAACCGCAAAAGTGGAAACACACTTTTCAAAGCAAAATAGTAACCATCCGAAACATACAATAGCAAACAATTCCGAGTGGGGAATATATCAGAGCACATAGGGCCTGTTCACCCAAAAGGAAGATTTCTTAAAAGAAAAAGTAATCATAGATAAAAGGTTGGAAGAACGAAGTTATCCAACATATTTATTAGGAGAAGCATTTAATAAAGTGAAAGACACCACCCAACAAGCTTTACTGGAAAAACAAAACAAAAAGAAGAAACAATTAAACACACAAATAACTTTCTCAACAGGGTTTAGTGATGATTATAACAAAATAAAAAATATCTTTTTTAAAAACTTACAAATTCTACGACAGGATGTATCCTGAAGGAATATATAGAAAAAGGAGTTTAAAAGTGTGTCAAGGAGAGGAAGAACCTTAGCGAATGAATTATCCCCCAGTACCTAAGTAAGCAATAAAAGTAGCACATGGTTGCAACAAATGGGCTGCTTTCCATGTGGAAAAAATAGATGCAACACATGCAGTATCATAATAAAAAGAAATACATTTACTAATAGCTTGAATACAAGGAAATATTGTATTTTAAAACAATATGTGAATTGCGACACTGACCATGTTTGTTTATTATTATACTGTGCAACCAGTGCAACTTAGTTTACATAGGGAGTACGATACGTAAACTCAAAAATAAGGGTTGCAGAACATCTGACAGGGATTAGAAACAAACATACACACAGAATGTCAGGAGCCTCCAACACTTCGTGGAGATGCACGCAGGAAAACCGCATCGTTTAGGTGGGGGTAATGGAAAAGGTGAACAGACCTAATAGGGAGGTAACTGTGGGGAGAAAAGTGAGGATGCGAGAAGCATTTGGATTATTACATTTTGACACACGCTTCCCTATGGGTATGAAAAACGAACATGATCTATGTTTATTTATTAAAGGTTTAGAGAAATAAACTCCCCCATTCCCCCCTTCCCTCCCCCATCCTTCCCCTCCTCCCCCCCCCCTTTCCTTTTTCCCCCTCCCCCCTCTTTCTCTGCGGAACCTAAGTAGGGTACTTGCAATATATGAGAATGGTCTAAAAGCCTATTTGACATAGAGCACTAAGAGTTAATATAAAAGAAGTTTTTAGTGGTTGCTCAAATCACATGATGCTATGACGTATTTTTAACTTTTATATAAAAGTAATGGTTACTGTGAAACTTGTATGCTGTGAACAAGGGACCAGTGGGTCCTGAAACGCGTTGCCGTTTATGCTTTTATACACTGTCTTGATTATATCACAATAAAGAACGTGGATACATTACCCGCTAGAATCTCCGTTTTTGGAATTGAAGTTGTAAATTTTAGTAAATATTTTTGAATGTGTGATTTACATGTAGAGATAGGGTGGTCACTAATGCAAGGAGTCTTTGATAGCTGGGTAAAATGGGCCATAAGAACATACAGATGGAAGGAAGAGCAGGATAAAAGACTTTTTATATTTATCAGATTACATATAATTGGTTAGCAATAGAATCAAGGAGCCCATATACTTTTAATAGCTGTTGGATGAAATCTATTCAGCCTGATTCCCCCATACATGGGTATGCTCAGCTCGGCCCAGCATGCATGCGTTGTCAAAGGGGAAAGAAAAGAAAGCCTCAGCCAAATACCTCCGGAGGCAGCGTAGATTTGTAGAGAACAAAAAGATCAGACATTGAAATTCAACATGTCCAATCCTTTTCTGTCTGGGGAGTTTGAGGACACTCCCACCATATGCGTTAGACAGTAAACTGACCACGCCAAGATCAGCAGGTTCTGATGACTTTCTCTAATATTTATGAGGACCTTTAGGCTATGTTCACACGGCCATCTGCGGGACGTAATTCAGTCCGTAATTACGCGCCGAAGTGCGCCAATTACGGGCTGAATCCGTCCCAGTAACTACGGTAATGCACAGTTCTCATAGAGAGCTATGGATCACGTCTCCTCTCCCTGCTCGGCGAATACGCCGGGTGGGGAGATAAGTGATATGTCACTTTCTAGCGGCGTATACGCACCGCTAGCAGTGATTGTCTATGGGCCGGCGAAGTGCCGACCCCCTGCTCCCTCCCTCGCTCCCTCCCCGCCCCCGGCCACACGGCGTAATTGCGGGACGTAATTACGTCCCGCAGTTAAGCCGTGTGAACCTAGCCTTAGACTTTAACGGGAATGGACCACCTACATTTTTCTTTGATATTCTAAACCACCGAATGACACAACAGTTTTTATTCCCTGTTTATAATTATTTTTTGTTATGTATGACTATGGAGGTAGACATCTTGCCTGAGCTGCTGCTCTGCTAAGTTAACAACTGTTCAGAAACGTTTTACAGCAGCTACATTGTCCATAGAAAACTGCTGTCTAGAAATAACTCATTGATTTCTTTTGAACCGTGTTCTAGGCATATTAGGCTTGCTAAGTCCATATTGTCTATAATAAATCCCGCGTTCCTGCAGCTTTATAATAGAAGTATAACCAATCATTGTAATCCTGCCTGTGATGATTTTAAGATGACTACTAAAAAGTGATCGCTACAGAACAGACAGTGTCAGTCTAGTTTGAGAGTTTGTATAAAAACTGCAAGTTTTCAGGATTTTTTTTTTAGCTATACATAATGACAGAGAAATAACATCAACATTTAAAAAAATATATGTTTAACATTAAAACCTGATGTAAACAATAGATCATATTAAAATAGATATATTTCTTTAAAGGTGTATGAACATTTTCATCTGTACTACAGATCCTTAACACTGGGGAACACTCATTTTGGGGCCTTAAAAGTTGGATCCATCTTTGAGTGTTTGCGCCGCTGATTCTGAAAATGACACCCGTTTTCCCCTATCAGCTCTAGTTTTGGAGATCCGGCATTGGCACTTTATTAAGTATATTCTGGTGAAAGTAGTGGTTACTCAATATTGTACTAAAGAAATTATGGAAATTCATGTGAAAAAGAAAAGACATAAAATTTAGAACATTCAGGGTGACATGTCCCAATATGCAAGTGCTGTTTTTTTGGTCTATTTTGCAATACGACTTTTTAGACTCATTAACTTTACTATGCAAAGTATACCTGATGCCAGATTTTAGAGGACATCGTACTTTCAGGCTCACTTTACACAGATTAAATGCATCTAAAAACTGCCGCAGCGACGCCAATTTTTGGACATGTCACCCTTAGGCTATGTCTACACTGCAGTGGACAAAAAACGACCTGAAAACGAATAACTAGAAACGTTCATGAAACTGAGTTTTCTGTCCACTGCCTGTCAAAAGCAGCTGAAAAACATCCGTTTTTGGTGCGTTTTTCGTTTTTTGGAGCGTTTTTTTGAAGGTCTTTTCCGTTTTTAATGTAAAAGCACAAATTAAGCCATTGGATGTAAACTAAAAACCCTATAGGTGGAGTTAACATTTTTAAGTAATCACTTCCTTTAGATCACTGTAGCCATTGTGAGCACATTGTCCTTTGTGGCTACTACTTTATTAAATTTTGCACCAGATTCTTGCACAAATCCCAAAACCCACATTATCTTTCCATAAAAGAAGTATTAGCATCAAAATCGAAAGAAAGGGATTTTAGCGAAAACCCCCAAAAACCATTATTGCCCAAATTTCTAAAAAAAAATTTTTTTTTGTGTCAGAACGAGATCATTTTAATTAGCCCCAAAAATCTGAAAAAAAAAATTATTTAGTGCCAAAAAACGTAAAAACCAGATTCTTGCCCAAAAAACCCTAAAAAAAAAACTATTTTTGGCGTAGAGGCGAGAAAAACGTTATTATGGCAAAATCTTTTTAAAAAAAAATTTTTTAAGTGCCAAAAAGTAAAAAAACGGATTTTGGGCCCCCAAAAATCCGTAAAAAAAAATATTTTTGGCGTCGGGAGCGAGATAACGTTTTATCCAAAATTTTAAAAAAAAAATTATTTTATCCCAAAAAAAAAAAACGGATTTTTGGGGCAAAATCCTTTTAAAAAAATTATTTTTGCGTCAGAGGGGATAATGTTTTAGCCCCAAAAATATGAAAAAAAAAATATTTTTAGCCCCAAAAAACGTAAAAAAAATGTTTTTGCCCCCAAATCCGTAAAAAAAATTTTTTTCTGGCACAGAAACAGATAACTTTTTTACGCCAAAATCTGAAAAAAAAAATATTTTAGGGAAAAAAAAACTAAAAAAAAAATTTTGGGGCAAAATCCTAAAAAAATTATTTTGGCGTCAAAGCGAGAAAAACTTTATAGGCCAAATCTTAAAAAAAAATATTTTAGTGCCAAAAAAACAAAAAAAAACGTTTTTTTGCGCCAAAATCAAAAAAAAATTTTTTGGCGTCAGAAGGGGAATAACTTATTAGCCCCCCAAAAATTTTTTTTTCGAAAAAAAAAAAATATTTTTTTGGGGGCAGAAGCGAGAAAACTTTATTAGCGCCAAAATATTTTAAAGAAAAGGATTTTAACACCAAAACCCCTAAAAAAAAGGATTCTGGCCCAAATCCGTAAAAAACGGATTTGGTCCAAAACCCCGAAAAAAAAACGGATTTTCAGGTCGTAGCGAGAAACTTTATTAGCGCCAAAATATGTTTAAAAAGGGTTTTAGCATCAAAACTGAAAAAAAAAACTGATTTCTGATCCCAAAAAACGAAAAAAAAATATTTTTAGCGAAAAAAATAGAATTGCGCAAAAATTTTAGCGCCCAAAAGCATGATCATTTTATTAAAAAAGGTAAAAAAAAGGGGAAACAGACATTTGTAGCAAATTTGATAAGTAAACCTTTGTTACACCCCTATGGGTGGGACTTGGGGTTCCTGGAGGGTTTTATTGAAAAATGCCGCAAAAAGCGGGGGAAAACCGCCAAAGACGTCCAGTGTTTTTCCATAAACCCCGTAGAAATTTTTGCCCCCTCGGGTTTTTTTTAACATGTTCAAAATCCCCCAGAAAAAAAAACGAGCAGAATAAAGAAGCTCAGTGTAGACAGCAGGACGTTTTACAATAGACTAGGGGAGATGATTACGGGTTTTTTTTTCCGCGTTTTTTAAAACCCCCATTTTTTTTGGCAGGGTGACAACCCCAAAAGAACACATGTAAAAAAAAAACAAAAATAAAGAAAAACAAAAAAAATAAAAAAAAAAAATAAAAAACAACATAAATGTGCAGAGCAAATTAAAATTTTTTTCATTCACACGATTTATACAAAAATAAATACAAGGACAATGTGGGTCATGTAAACAAAAATCTCTAAACTAAGCTGCAGAAAAAAATGGATTTATTTTGGACTGGCAGCGCTCAAGTACCCGGAATAAGGTTAAAACCCTTGGGCACCCAAAACTTTTTTTTTGTTCCCCTGGTAATTAGAGCACTTGTCAAACTGGGCCCCTCCACTGTGGGAAACTACAACTCCCATCATCCCATTTTATAGATTCAAAATGATGAGGGGAGTTAAGTTTGCCAACAGTGGGGGGCCGCAGTTTGAACCCCTGCTATTAAGTTAAGGTAGATATCGAGAGAGAAAAAGCAAAAAATAAAAAAAAATTTTTTATAAAAAAAACTATCACAAAGGGGTAAATGTAGAACAGAGTCACAATGATTTTGTCATGTTTGACCCAAAACGAACTGTCGTACCCGTTCTATAAGTTTTAAACTTGGGACGCTAAAACTTAGTGCAATCTGCCCAACACGAATTTTTGAATGTGCCAAAGAGGGGGGTGGGGGGGTGCCTGGTAAAATATAAATGGAATAAGACATGTGCTGGAGCACTGTAACTCCTTCAGTCAGCTGTCTGGTGAGGGTAGTGGTAGCGGGACCCCCCCCCAATCTAATTTTGAAGGCTGCTATTAAGAAAACCCTATTAATACTGTAATCTCAAAGATCCATTTAAGACTTCTGAATACAATAAAAATTTTAAACCAAAGCCCCACTACCAGTACCTTTCCCTATTAATTGCATCTTCTTACGTGGCAGAAGGGCTATTTGGCCCACTCAAGTAAAGGGCAAAAGCGTGACTTCTACCTCTGCACCCCTTATAGCTATGCTTCTGGGGAAAGGCAATACACACATAATAACCAAGAAAGATTTTTCACGGAAAACCCCGGAAAAATGTTTGCTAGGGGGTCTAAAGAGGGGTTTAAAAAATTGTGCGATTCCTTTTTAAAATTTCGCAAATAAAAGGAATTTCAAAAGAAAAGGGGTGAGTGCCGTGAAAAATTTTTCTTGGTTATTTTGGAAAAACTTAACTGCTGCTTCACTGACCCCCAACCCATTGCTGAAAACATATGGGCTTGGAAATTCAAATACTACATGAATATCAGTTGTTTAAAGGGAAGGACTGATTGAAGTGAACCGGTCCCACCATTTCTTTTTAGTATATCTATTGCAATACACACATAACTGACACAATATCTGTCCAAAAAAACTTGGTTTCATAGAAAGAACAGCTAGTTGCTGCTGCAATGGAGAAAATGTACAGTAAAAGCAAAAAAAGCAGGGCACACATTCTCTGCTGCCTTAAAGGGGTTGTCCAGTTGAAATAGATTATTTTGAAATGAGGCCAGGTTGGACAAAAAAAAAACCAAAAAAACATTTATACTGATAGGTAAGTATCTTTATCTTCTTTTTGAAAATTTGACCCCTTTTTTAGTAGACAACTTCTAAGATAAGGCACATGAACAAATAGTACATTTTTTAAGCCTGATGATTGCTGGTATGCAGTTGGTATCACCAATGTATAATTATGTGAGGATGACATTTTTTTGTTCTTTTTGTTCTTTTCTGTGTATTAAATTGATTTTAAACATTTAAAAGAACTTTGATTAATTAACTATAAAATTGCCTGCAGTCAGTATAAACTTATCTATTAAAGATTTGCTTCATTCATGGGACCAAGCTGTAGCTTTAAACTGGGATTATCAGTTCTGATAAAAGTCTTTTTGATAAAAAATCTGCATTGTCATGAAAAACAAAAACGAAGCATTTTAAAATTCTTCTCTCTTGGAATATGTCACCTTTTATTCCCCTTCCAAAAATGTGACCCACAAGACTAAGTGACAAATAATTAGCCAAATCAATAAGGGAAAGTCAAATATCAAAGTAGTCGCTGACCTTGTTCCTAAAAATTAACATAAATATAATTAAAAAAATCTTTCCAATATGCAAAAAATAAAGCACAGCCAATGGGAAAACAACAACAAAAGACAAACCAATCTTTTTCACCTCTTTTTTTGTATATTATGTGTAGGGTGAAAAATTTGCACTAGAAAAACCGGAAATAGGGTGTATACTTCTAAAATTTTACTTTTAATAATTATAAAAATAAAATCCACAAATATATACCAAAATACTGCCAGACAAATATACTATTGGGCAACAAAAAGGTGAAGGATAAAAGATATAACTCACCCTATAAGACCTAAGTTGGCCCTAAAAAAAGTACAGGTAACCTGTCTCGTAAGGACGACCCTCTCGAACCTACCTCTATGAACAGCTCATCACTACTCTAACCCTAAATCAAAAAAGTCCCAACATGTTTCATATCGCCAATATTTCTCAGGAGACTGGTGTGGCAAATAATTAAAGCACAAAACCAAAGAATGGAACAATACAAAGTCACTTGTGGTGGTATAAAGGTGGAGGCAATAACTGCAATACTGTATGCAAAATGGTATAAAGATGCCTCCAGAGGTAAGATTTTAAATAGACTTACACTGTTACAAATCAGAAAATCCTAGGAATAGAATAAGGGGTAGGGTAGCCCCAAAATGTCATCTCATCTCAAGACAGTTGACATTTGTTATCTTTAAGTGAGCCAACCTATGATGAGGTGTCTGGCAGGATCACCACCCTGCTCCGTCGGTGCCGACGGGACGGCTTCCCTGTACTTTTTTTAGGGCCAACTTAGGTCTTATAGGGTAAGTTACAACTTTTATCCTTTCCCTTTTTGTTGCCCAATAGTATATTTGTCTGGCAGTATTTTGGTACATATTTGTGGATTTTATTTGTATAATTATTAAAAGTTAAATTTTAGAAGTATACACCCTCTTTCCGTTTTTTCTATTGTTACTACGGTGTTTACATTAGTGGTTATTATTATTCCACTTGGTTTTGT
This sequence comes from Phyllomedusa bahiana, assembly GCA_025379985.1. NCBI lineage: Eukaryota > Metazoa > Chordata > Amphibia > Anura > Hylidae > Phyllomedusa > Phyllomedusa bahiana. The sequence continues at coordinate 137,914 of JAODAL010002621.1, forward strand.
ACATTTTCTATATTTGAAAAATGCAGACACTTTAGATAAACCCAGTATTTTGTAGCGCTCAATATTAATACTGTTTCCTCTATCACAGGTGAAATGCACCTCTCCTATCTTTCATAAATAGCCATTTTGCTGAAGTTCTACAGGGTTTTCTCTAAGGTATCAGTTGTATAATGTTTAATGCCAACCCCTAATTATTTGGTAACCAAAAATCCTATGAAAGGTTTTTGAAGAAAACCTATTGGGAATTGAATTCCCCCCTTGCTTACCCCCTATTTTATATAAATTTCCATGGCACCCTACATCCATTTGGAACGCAAATAATCTCCATTGCACACTCCAGGGCTATTGCGCATGTCTGGAAAAACAGGAACCACCCAAAAGTCTGCTACTTAGCGTTTTGAAGGCATCAAATGCCAGCGTGCGTTCCAAATAATCCAGGCCCCAAGGTAGCTGGGGAAGTTCACGGTGAAATGCGTTCCACATTGTGATTCATACACTCCTTTCTCCTGCATTTTTTTGTATAGCTGGAATGTAGCCGGGAAAAAAATGCTGCCAAAAGGGTTTTTCCCCCTACTTGTTCAGTACAATTTATAAAAGCAATAAAAATTTACATGACCCATATATTTTTCCTTTGTGTACCAATGAGCATATTGATTTTAATATATTAAAAATTATTATATATTAATAAATATATATATATATATATTTTGTGGTTGTTTAAACCAAAAACCTAAAAACGGGAAAAGGGTCCCACCCCAATGGGAAAAAAAGCAAGGGGGTCATTTTTCATGCCCAAAAAAAAAAATTTGGGGGAAAACAAAATTGGTTTGAAATGTTTAAAATTGTAAAAAAAAAAGTGGCTGCTTTTTGCCGGGGCCCCTTTTTTTTTCCTTTCCCAACCCCCCCCTTGTGACTCCCCCACCCTCGAAAAAAAAAAATTTGGTTGGTTTTACCCCATATTTTAAAGGGGGCCTTCCTTTTTCCCAGTTTTCACCTTCCAAAACTAGCAAAAAATTTTTCTAGACAGGGCCTTTTAAAGATGCTGAATTTCCCAAACCCGAATTTTGGTTTTTTTAAATGACCTTTGAAAAAACCTTACATTTTTTAAAATTTAAAAAAAAAATGTAATTTTTAAAAAAGGGGTTTTTCCAAACGCCCCGGGTTTAAAATTTTTTTTTTTTTGTTTTTCCCCTTTGTAATTTCTGGGTCAATTTTTTCTGCTAGGCCCCGGGAAGGGGTTTTAAACCGAAAATTCATCCAACCCTTTTTCCCGCCGCGCCTCACCCGAAAAATTTTCCGGAAATTATTCCCAACTTTAATTCTATAAAATGTGGCCATGCCCCTTTTTCATTTTCCCCCTGACCATGCAACATCCCTTTTCTTTGGGCCCCCCTCTATGCATTCTGATCCCCCTCTCTCCTTCTACCCCTTCCTCTCCCTCTCCGTCCCTACAAGGATACCTATGCCCCAAATTTAAACCAGTTTAAGTTACTAACAGACATATAAAGGTCTCCAAACTTCTCTCTCTTTTGGCCCTTTTCTCTAGATAACTCCCCCCCTGCAATCTCCCCTCCTCACAACTTTTCTTTTTCCTCCCCCCCCTCAATCCTCATCCAAAAAGTTCCCCAAATTTCTCTTGTGCTTCCCCCTACTGGAACCACGCCCAACCATCAGACCTTCCCCCCACCTTCACTGCTTTAAAAGCAACCTGAAAACCACCCCTTAAGGATTTCCCTTTAACCCACAATAACCCTGCCGCTACTGTACCCACAAACATTCTGCCCCCCACCTTCTGTCCTTTCCCCACGTTTAGATTTAAACTCCGGCAGGGGCCCCTCTCCCTCTAACCAATTGCATCATTTATCATCCCTTGTACATGTTTGACTATGTTATTAGTAACCCCCCTCCCCTTTGAATATACGCCCTGGAATCAAGCCTTTAAAATAAAAATAACTACTGGACTCATGGTCAAAATCCCCACTACAAATCTATCACATAAGAACAGCCTAACTGTAGGGCCCCTATTTGCCAGGGAAAATGGTAAAAATCCCATTGTCAATGAAACTTAGGTTTTTTCACACGGCTTAAAATTGGACTATTTCAGTCTAATTTCGCCTGGAGGCGCAAATTACGCCCGGGAAAACGTCCCATATTACTAATCCACATTTTCCCTAAGAAAAATTATTAGTCCCTTCCCGCCTGCGAATAGCCAGGGGGGGGATAAGTGACATGTGAATCACCACGGGGGTATAGCGTAGTAAGAATGTCTATGGGCCCCCGAGGTGCCGGCCCCCGCTCCCGCCCCGCCCCCCACGCGTAATTGGGCGGGCGAATTTCCCCTCAAATACCGTGTGAACATAGCCTTACATTTCTAGGAGAAATAACAAAGTAACACCAAAGAAAAGATGATCTGGCATTGTTACTTCGATTCATAACAAGAATTATAAAGCAAAATGGTAAGAGCCCGGTTTTTTAGGGTTAAAATAAATGTAAACTTGCCCAAAAACAAAATATATGCCCACCTACATGTAAAGTAAAATATGTATTTGTTTCTTAATGTCAACCTACTTTGAGTTTAAAACTACATAAAAAATTGGGTTATTTTTCCACAAAAATGGGGTTTTTCACAAAAAAGCCTAATTTTGAAAAAAGTTATTTTATTTATTTTTTACCCCAATATAGCAGTTCAAGCTACATGATGATATCACTACCCTTTTAAGTTAATATTGAGTGTTCATCCCTTTCTACTATAAATTTCAAAAGAACCCTTGGGGAAAAGAGACCCCTTTTTTTACAAAAAACTAAAAAAAAGCCCGCAGGGGCTTTCCTAGCATGCGGCAGGGGGACCAGCTTTAGGGCTCGTGCGCCTTTGATTCAAAAAAGTGGGATAAACCCAAATGCCTTCAGGGAGCAAAAAGGTCCGGACTTCCCCGCACCCCCAAAATCTGGGGTACCAATCCAGAACTTCTTTGAGCCCCCCTTGGGTCATCGGCAGGAAAACCGGGGCGCGAGGGGGGTATGACTACGGGGCCATTTTCCCTTCCGGGCCGGGGGCCCCCAGCTATGAAACAATAGGAGCAAGGACAGGGGGGAACCCACAGCTCAACGGGGCCCAAAAGAACAGGGTCGCCCCAAACGAATTTCTCCCCGCGACCCCCCAAAACAACCTCGGGGATAAGGCCGCATCTGCAGGACCCCCAAGATGACGTGTGGGCGCCTCTCTCCCCTGGACGGGGATTTGCCGCAGCCCGGGGGACAGAGCTGTGTGGGGAGGAAACGCCCCTCTGGAACCCCCGGCAGGGGGGTGTCCCCCACAAACCCGTCCATCCCCGGAAAACCTGCAATCTACCAGGGGGGACGGGGTGCATCCCCGGGACACCCCAGCCCCCCTGGGCCCCGCATCAAGCCTGATCGGGCATCCCCCCCCCCGCGGCCAAACTCCACGAGGAACCAGAGGTGCACAGAGGGCCGGGGACTGCCGAACCCCGAGGGGGGGAGGGGTCGGGCTCCATCACTGTAAAATTTCAAGGCTTTGGACAGGGGAGCAGAGGGGACTTCTCCACATGGGAAGAGGGGTGCAGGACAGCTAGCCGGGACCAAGGCAGACTTCCAACAAAGCCCAGATGGAGAAGGGAGGATATAACTCAATAAGGAGAAGAACTTGCCCCCCTAAGTACAGGGAATACCCCAAGTCATGACACAAAGGAGGGTGGGGGGGTGCCCATGTCTAAGGGAGCCAAACCAAGACTCTGCCCAAAAATTATCTAATTCCCCCCGGGGATCCCCTGGGCTTGAGCCCGAGTGACCTCCAGCCCCTTTCAGAGAGTCCCACCCTTTTGAGGATTTAATGTTTTTTGGTCCAGATCCTGGGCGTACCATTCTCCTCCAGGCACCGCAGAGGGGGTTCTATCTCTGGGGCCTCTGTTTGTTGCTTAAATTTTTCCCCAAAGGGTGCACTACACTCCCATTTTGGGAATTTACCATCATCCTCTGATATCACAAAAAAACTCCCTTTTAACCTCAAAGGGGATCCCGACCCACACTTCTAACACTTTTTCCAAACCAAAGGACGAATTCGGTATGCAGTGATATCAAAAAAATGGCAGCAAGTGGGGTGGGCAAGGGTGACGTTCCCAACCAAATAGATAAAACCCTCGAATCTCACATTTTTCATCCCCAAAAAACTATCCTAGACCTGCAATCGGCACCCATCGAGCAAACCCCCCACCAACATCTTTCGATCATTTTACATTGGAACAAATAGAGGGAAAAATTCAAGTTAGGCCCCCCAATCTGTTAACCCCGGACTTAACCCCTCCTTGAAAAACTCTTTAAATGTTCTGGGGAAAGGCTCCCATCCCCACATCGGAAAAAAAGGCAATAGGGGGTCTTTGCCCCGATAGACCTGCCAAACCCGAGATGTAAAATTTTTAACCCATTTAGCCATAAAGGAGGACAAATGAAGAAAGCGGATTACTCCAAAAATCCCTTTGAGGGGGGCGGGTGGGCTTGTTTCCCCCAAAAGTCGAGACCACACTTCGACTTTGTCGGGTTTAACCCTCCTTTTCCCTTCTAAAATACAAAAAGACCGTGGGGAAAATCCTTTTGCCCCCCTTCAGGAGGAGGAGGACGTGACATTTAAAACCCCCCAAACCCCCGGGGTTTCCCTTTTCACTTTGAAGCTACCCAGTTACACTCCCCCTTGGGGCTCACTGCATCCAATGCTCCCCTGGCCACCTCGATGCACATCAAGCCCACTCCAGAAGATAAAGGATCACAAGAACCCCCAAAAGTAGCAAAGACTATCGAGATCACAGAAGCTGGACTCCCTTGAAGAGTTGGATGGTGCAGTGAAACGCGGTAGCGCTGCATAACACCAATGATTCTTCAAATATCCTGTTTGAAGTATTTGCCTCGTACCGTGATGCACATGTTTTACAGTCCCTTTTGCTTGGTGCTCTCCTGGATATTTTCTTGTGACCCCCGATCTGGTCTGTGTGCCTCTGTGGGTACGGACCTTGGCTCCCAATTATTCGAACAACCGCTCGGTCCAACAATGTCCTATTACTCATAATATTCAATATGCAACCTCTTTGATTGCATTGTCTTTGATTGAAATGTTGCTGTTCTATCAAGCCCAACATACCTTCCACCAGTTTAGTTAACTGTATTATCTTGCCCTATTATTTTTAGGATTGGTAAGAGCTCCTCGTCCTCCCCCCCCGATAGGTGTTCGAACGGCACTGTTGATCTGTCCTTAGCATGAATATTCTGCGAACTTTCGTTCTTTTTCTGCCTGTATATTGACATTCAGGCTCACATCGATCAAAACTCTCCTTAAAGTTTAGTGTTTAAGTTTACTTTTTTCTTTTTTTTTTGGTTTAGGACCGCAGGTGAGTGTAACTTTCCTGGCTTGGAAGTTCTGATTGTCACAATACTTTTTTTTCACACATGCGACCTTTTAAAATCTTTCCCTCCAATGAATAAGTGTTTACACATAGTCCATAAGGAGATCGCAGATCTATACGAGTATGGCACAACAAGACTAGCATACTCTGTGTTCAGAACCATCTGCTAAGTGCCCAATAGAATCCTTCAAAACAAATAATTCCCCCTCTGTGCTGCAGAAGTCATCCAACTCTCATAACCTAAAGCGTACTGATATCTCTTGCCACAAAAACCTCCCTTCCGATTTTAGATATTGTACAAACAGATATAGATGCCCGAATAACTTATTTGTTAATTTGCGATATGAGGTAACACCTATTCCTCTTCAACCATCTATGCCCAATCAGAGCCACGCACCTTCCTACAACAGTATTAGATGAATTGAACGAATTCGATCAAGGGAAGAATTGTCCTATGTGGTGACCTTCAATCCCCCCCCTAGTGCCTTTCCTGCATCAGATATAGACACCTCATTGGGCGTTCCTCGTTCTTGCAACCACAGATAACAGAATTCCATGAGACTCCAGCATTGATATGTCAGCTCTGTGAAGTCTGGAGGCTCACCCACCGAAGTGTCCGGATTATCACAAATCTATCGCATCCTCATGAGGTGTATAGCGTAGCAACTAAGTAACGCGAGAGAACCTATATTCCCTCCAAACACACGAGCTCACGCTATTGTCTATGACGCATCTATACCTCTAATTTTGGCACATATTACTGCTACTCATCAGACTCACCATATCCACGCTGTCTACTCCTAGCTCGAATAGCTGCGATTGATCCACGCGCATGTTGCCTAACACAATTCAATTGGAGGCCGAATCAGTCCTCTTCAATGATTCCCGTTACTTGTGTACTGACCGATCCCAACCTTAGTAAACAAATTATTAGACACAACTCTACTCAGATCCCATCCTCCCCCATATAAAAAGGGCGAAATCCACTGCGAAAATGTAGATTGCTCTAAGGAGATGGCTGACTTAGCTATGGAGCGAGTGCGCTCGAGTTTAACGCGAGAACAACGTCATCAAACTTAAAAAAAATCAACTTGGGTAAAAAGGGGAAACAAAGAGAGTCCTAAAACAAAATGGGACATTGTCTGGGCTTTTACCTTTGCGCCCGGGTTTTTTTTCTTCTTTTTTTTTTTTTTTTTTTTTTTTGCCAAAACAAAGCAGGGGGTCCGGGAGCTCTAGACAAAAAAACGCCCCGGGAAATTTTATTCTGGAGTAATAAGCCAGGTAAGATGCTTGGGCCCAAACCCTCCAGACCAAAAAGCGGGCCCCCTTTGTTTCCCTCGATTAAAACCAAAGCATAAAAACAAAATTTACAAAAAAGGGGGATTTTGGAAAAAGAATTTCATGCTTCTATCCCGGGAAAAATTTTATAAACCACTCCCCCGGTGGTTTCAGGAATGCTTTAACCGAGTGTTTTAACGAAGGGCCCTTTTTTGGGAAATTGCGCCCGGGCACGCGCCAGATAAATATCTGGGGAAACCCCTTGGACCCCTTTCCTCGTCGCAGGAATAGGGCCCGGCTATTTCCCCTCCTTTCCCTCTTTGGGAAAAACCCCCGCCCAATGGATTTACCCGGGCAAATTTTAACCGAAGGTTTTAAGGATGAGGGTGACAGGGCCCCCTTTTTTCCGTCATTTTAAAAACCCTTACGGATTTCCCAACCATTCCCTCCCCTTTCACAGGCTCAAATCACGGGAATCCCCAACCCAAAAGAAACCCAAAAATTTTGTGCCAAATTATAGGCCCCTCTCCTAGGGGAAAACTTTTGCCAAATTTACCCAAACTTATCGCCATTAGGGTTAACAAAATCCCTTTAAAGACCTCATACATTTGACCCCGTGGGTTTTTTTTGCCAGGGAAAAGAGTCAAGGAAAAACCCTGAAGACATTTCCCGGGGTCACCACGCCAGAGAGCCCCGATCCCCCCTTAAACATTTTCCATTGACGCCGGGGAAAGGCGTTTTTTAAAAGGGTGACTGGAATTTTTTTGGGATCCGCTTTTGTCCCCAAAATGGGGGTGGGGCCGTTATTTTGCAGAAATCATAGCTCGTATCAACCCCGCCCCGCGGATAGGTTTAAGGGGCCCGCCGAGCCCTTCGACATTCCCCAACGGGACACGGCAAAAGGTCCCCCCTTTTCCCCCCCCTTTTATTGTTGGGGATGGAATGCCCCGATTTCCCCTTAAAAGCGGATCGGGGGGATCAAGGATTCCAAAATTTGGGGGGGCAAACATTAAGTTCTGGGTTTGCAACACCTCTTGGGTTTATATTACACAACCGAAACTTCCCGCCCGCTCTTATGGGAAATTCTGGGCAATTTGGGGAGGGGCCCAATAACTTTAAAGTAAATTGGGCGAAAAGTGTTGCACTTTAAATTTTACCCTAGGTCGGATAAAAAAAAGGGCCAAAAGAGTAGATTCCCCTGTTTAAGTGGGGAAGAAAATCCTTTCCCCTATTTTGGTGTTCAGATCCGAGAAATCTGGGCAATTTTCCAACTGAATTTTGCCTCCCTCATCCAGGGTATCAAGGGGATCTTTGGGGAATGGGACCGGGGAAAGGGGTTTTTCCTGGACGGGGGTCGCAAAATTAAATAATCTTAAAAGAATTTTTCCCCCCCAGGGTCCTATAACCCTTTTTCCGACCCCTCCCAGTTGCCCTTCCATTAGCCTCTCCAGACCTAAACACTGTTTGGGAGGGTTTTTTTGGGGAAAAACGAACCGAGGATCCCAGGGACATTTAAATTTTTTAAAACAAGATGGTGGGGCTGGCCCCCCCTGACCTGAAATCATATTTTGTAACTGCGATTCGGCCAATGCAAAACTGGTTTCCCTCTAATCCTAAAATCTTTGGGCAACTGGAAGATGCTATGTAAAGCGGGGGGGCTGACCTTTTCTGCCCTGGACATTTCCCTACCCCAAGGGGCCCTTTAAAAGTTCTTCTCGCCGTTGGTCCCCAAAGGGCACCCTTCCTGCCTTTAGAAGCGGGTCAATATAAGAAAAATGCCCCCGGGGGACCCCCCAATGGGCCAAATTTAAAATAACCCCGACCTGCAAGTTTTCTGCGTCTTGTCCTTTTAAATTTGGACAATTTAAAGGGCCGACCACTGACAATTTAGTAATTTTTGCCAAAAAAGCCCCCCTTTTAAAACCCTATACCCAAAAGGGTGGCCCCCAAGAACCGGAAATCCCAATGTGTGGGTTTCAGTACATTCAAAAACCCTGCACTACTTCGATACCAAAGAACTAGGCTTGACTGGCTAGGGGCCCCTCGGAAATTTAGGGCCCGTGCATCCAACAGTTCTCCCCAAAACCACCATCTCCCAAAATATTAAACAAATTTTCTTTTTGATAACGCTCCGGTTTAAAACCTGTATTTTAAAAACGGTTGGGATAGAGAACTGGGTGTTAGATCGACTGAGGAGGATTGGACCAAAGTGTGCTCCCTGGCGCACGGGACCTCTGTCTCCTGTTGTATTCACCATGGTGCATATTTGGTGGGGCTGCACAGACATACAACCATATTGGGCTAAGATTATTGAGGTGATTGCAAAGATCACGGGTATTCGGTTGCAGAATGACCCACGGGGTCTCCTCCTTTCCATGTTACCTCTACCTATGCGGACCCTAAAGGGGGGGGCTATTGCCTCTTCTGCTGGCGGCAGCTAGAGTGTTTATCCCTAGGATCTGGAGAACTACTCAGGTCCCATCCATTAACGATTGGTTTAAAGAAATTTTTCACATCCAAAGAATGGAGGAACTGAGGGCAGAGAATGAAAACTCCCTGGATAGGTTCTATAGCATAAGGAGCGAATGGATGATCTTTGTGGAGTCTCCTGATTACAGGTCCGCGTGCTGATTAGGCTTATGTGATCTAGTTGACTCATACCCTTCTCCTTCCCTTCTCTGAAACTGTTGCATAAGATCGTGTTTTTTGAGCAAATGTTTGATGTCGCTTAGCTGTGTTGGGCACTCTGTTGCGTCTGAATTAGTTTACCAGTTATATTGTTTTACTTTTGTAGCTTATTCTTCTCCACTTTCACCGGCGGACTTTATTTTTTCCCTTTTTTTTTATATACAACTGACAGTAATGGACATGCCATACCCTGATGTGTCTGTAACCTGCCGCTCTCCTGGTGGAGCACATGCAGAAGGTTTTGGGGTGGTTCGGTGGGAGAGGGGTGGGAATTATATGTATCATGTCAATGGATAAGACTGTCTGCATTGTAGACGACTTTAGATACTAAGTTGTTGTTCCTAATGAGGAGGTAGATGTGAAAGGGAGATTTGATGTTTACAATCTGTTTTGAGATATGATCATCTGTTTATATATATTGTGCTTTATGTTGTTGATTCAATAAAGCTTGTTGAGGAATAATAGCACTGCAATGCCAGAAAGAGGACTCTGAAGAGACTTTCTGAAAAAGAGACTGGTAGATGAAAACAAATAAGGAAATTCTATTCTTGCCATCTATAAAGTTAGATTTATTTCTCTGCAAATTTGTAACACACTGTAAGCGCCTTCAAAATAAAACAATAGATAAAAATAATCAAGATGACTTATTTGGTTAAACTAAAAGCTAATTGAATACTTTTTTTGCAGTATCTAACCACATAAACTCCCACAGCGGATTCCTTTTTTAGTAGCTAACTGGGTGACAGTTTATGGGTTGGGAGAACTGACATAAAATAACAGTCATTGCTCTAAAAACTGCAAGGTTGATTGACACCTTCTTAACCACTTGCCAAATGCCCATCGACTATAAGGGGGACATGTATACAGAAGTCTGGTGTTTTTCAGCCCTACATCAGCCACAGCCCCGTTCGTATTAATGTAATGCCTCCCGTACGCCCGTATATGGCGCATTACAGAGCACAGGCGGCACTTTGTAATGCGCCTGATTTCGGGGAGCGTGCAGGAGGTGGGGTGCACTAGAACCGTACGAAGCTATAGATTTATAGCTTCGCTACGGCAATTCAAAGTGGTATACCTGAGCCAGAAATGTTGTCAGCGCTAGAATGCGCCGGATTTATGACCCGCTGTATTGCGGGTTCATAAATCAGGCGCATTCTATGCTATTATAATGCGCATGAAATTTAAACGCCAAATTTTATACATGCTGCCCTAAATGTTCAGGCAGTCCACAAGTGACTCTGCAAGGACATTTCAGAACATACTTGCTGAGCCTGTTGCTGCATGGAGATTGTGCAGCTGCAGTATTGGAAAGCCAGCTGTCAGTAACAGCCAGACCTTCCAAAGAAAAGTCAGGGATGATTTATAACCATTCTTGCTTACCTCATCACTGTATCCAAGAATGCAGCTTATAATACAGCTTTCAGGCTTTTTGCTTCCATCCTTGCTTGCTAAGTAGCTGTCAGAGCTGCTGGGTCTTAAAGGGGTTTTCTCACCACAATAATTCGATTTTAGAATGTAGGGAAAGGTAAATTAAAACTATTACCAATACATTGCTGTTTTCCTTTTGCTTGCTTAGAAGATAAAGGAGATTTTATCTACTGCTGTGTATACAAGTTTCTTTTGGTTATCGACCACCTCTCTCTTCTCTTTCTCTCTTTGTGTTCTCTGATTGCTCCAAGCTGCCCTGAACATAACCATGGTGAGTCACTCCCTGCTGAGTCTTATCTCTACCACAGGAGCTTGTTTATCTAAGTTAATAACAAGTTTTAACCCTTATAGCTCCACAGCCTTGTTCACTACTGTTTATATACCTCCAACACTCACTGTAACAGGAATAGCTAGGAATAGCAGATCTGATATTCCAATCACTGCTGCAGAACCACCCACAGCCTAACCAGGAAGTAAGAGTCTGAAGCTGGCTATAGCTTTGTTAAATAACATGTTGAGGACACCCATTTAACAACCCATATCAACCCCACAGTGAGTGCTGGGGGCTGTGTTCCCCCTGTAACTATTGCTAATGCATCATCCTCAGTTAAAAATGTAATTGGCAAAAAAAAAATTAAAAGTGCTCCACGGAAGTCTTTTTCTGAAATTATACAGCACCCAATGAATAAATTAGACTAAAAAATATAAAAATTAAAAAAAGCAATTTTCAGACCTGCCTAAATTTATATATAACCTATATAAACACATACGTTAAATGAAAGATGTCACAAAACTTATTTTAGTAGTCCTTTTTGCTATTAAAAAACGAGAAATGTGTTTTTTTATTTGTACGACTTTCCCTGATATTGAAAAAAAATTGCATAAAACTAAAGCCTTTAAAGCCTTATGTTTCATGGGAAAAGGTACAAACACAATGTCATACTTACAGCTCAATGCCTGGACAATAAGCTAATCCCAGTAAGAGGCAGCATAAGCCTCAGTGCTACCTGAAGAAATATAACAGGTGCAGATAACTAATGAGCAGTTGCTCACACACCCATCACCTAGGAGGGCAACTGAATAATAAAAAACTACACATTGCATAAGTACCAGTTCACACCCGTATGAAGCCACAATCCTATACAAGGGGAAGATGCACAAATGAAAAAATACAGATAAGGCAACCACAGAGGGGTGATTACTAGTATTATAATTGCATATACATAAGGCAATACAAAGGGTGCTACTTATACAGATACGTGGGGTGCACCATGTTGACACCCTCTGCTCCCCAGTATTTAAGGCAAAAAAACGACATACTGGAAAAAATATCAAATATGAGGTATTAGTTGATACAGTGGACTCTATATTTCGCAAGCTCGCAACCTGCGTCAAGGGTCCTCATTTCATGGGAAAAGGCAAAAAAGTTTGATGAATAATTGAGCCCCAAAAAGTGTAAATGCTTTTAAAGCGCATGTTTTTTTATTTTGTTTAAAAAAAAAATGTGCCTAGGCAGAAATAGGGGTAAACGGCTTGGTCAGGAAGTCAGAAACCTATCAGAGCCTTGCAATAAAGCATTGTCTAGACCCATGGTTTTCAAACTTTTTACTGCCTGGCTGGTGCAAAACTACAGCTCCTAGCATTTCTAGCCGGTGGATGAAACATTTCAATACTATATAAATATGATAAATATTACTCCAACTGTTGTTTTACTTATGTATTGCCAATTTGGAATTCTGGGTAGTAATCCACTTTAAACCATTGTATACCAATGATGTAACTGTATGTCATCTCATCATCAAAGCTATATGGAGGGGGGTCATTCGCTGAGTGTCACTGAAGTGGGTCACTTTTGGATAGCAAGAGATAAAACGGAATTAAGTCAGAACATAAGTAGGACAGCAGATAAGATACCTGTCAAGTTTGCATGCTTCTAGAAAACTTCCATTTGTTCCAGTATCTGCGTGGTTTATATATTTACATTTTTCATATACTTCCAACCCGTCTCGATCTTGATTTTTGCCGATCTCGATTAATCGATCAACTCTACTTCCAATATCAGAGAATTTTTAACTTTGGTATTTGTTTTGCTGTACTCTAGGGAACTAGAGAGAATGATATACAAAATGAAAGAAGTCACATTGAATATATATGAATAAAATGTAGACTCACACATGATGAGTAATTGCTGTTAATTAGCATCCAGCTGCCAGGATCCCAGATAGCTCTGATTCCTGCTGTTTAACGACTTAAATGCCCTGTCAATGCAACTACATCATCTAAACCATTAAAAGAGGTACGACACCCCCTTCAGTCACCAGACTGGCCCACCCAATATGTAATTGTTTGATGTCATTCAGTTTCCATAAGAGCCAGGACCTAATGAAAGCCCTCAGGCTTGCCATGATTGTCCTTAAGCCATAAGCATGGTGTAAAGGAGATTAGTGACATTACTTTATACCAAAGTACTTATGTACTGTGGTATAAAGTGGAAATAATGTCTCCAGGGAGGGAATATCTATTATAAAAAAAATAAACAAAGAAAGCTCACTAACAAGGAAACCCTGGTGTACTAATTATACCTGGGTGACCTGTGATGTGATAGGCCTGTATTCGTGTATACCACATGATGTCACATAATCTTCAAAAAATTGGGAATCTCACAAGAGAACAGAGAGTGACTTTTGATCACTATATTTACTATTTTGCCGTAGGCAAACTTAAACTCTATCACTTCTCTATCTGTAAAACACTAAAACGTAACTTTTATTATGTATAACTCAACCTCTATACACACTATTTAAAAACCTGATTTCTAACCTCGTCGAGTTATACATAATAAAAGTTAAGTTTTAGTGTTTTACAGATAGAGAACTGATAGAGTTTAAATTTGCCTAAGGCAAAATAGTAAATATACCACATGATGTGGCCCTATCAGCGTTTGCCTTTTTTCTTAGACAATATGAATTCTATGATGATAATGTACAAGAATTCATCCTTATGGCTATAGAGTATTTGCTTTCCAGTAACTTCTTTAAATTTGAACATCATTATTATCTACAACTATTAGGAGCCCCTATGGGAGCCACATTCTCGCCATCATTGGCAAATATCACTATGTCGAGGTGGGAACACCACGCCATTTATGATGCCAATAACCCATTTGCGGATAGTATTGTATGGTATAGCCGCTACATCGACGACCTCCTAATCATTTGGGGTCGCGATGTAGTGCTCATACAACCCTTTTTGGAGTACATTAATTGTAATCACTATAATCTACGTTTTACGGTCACCTGGGATAAAAAAAAGGGGTCCCATTCTTAGATATCTACCTTATGGGTCACACACAAACAGGCAAAACAGCCACAACTTTGTATCGGAAACTTAACTCAGGCAACACCGTATTAAAAGCTAATAGTTGCCATGCTACCAGTACCATAAGGGCCATACTGTACGGAGAATTTATTAGAGCGAGAAGAATTTGCACTTTAGAAAGTGATTACAAAGAGGCAGAGAAGAACATTGAGAATAGATTAATACAAAGAGGCTATCACAAAAAGGACATTGAAAAAGTAAAACACAAAGTGAGGACAATGTCACAACAACAATTGAATAAGAAACAAAAAAACAACATATAACAAGGGATAATAAGATTTTTTTTCTCACTAAATATAGTAGAAATTTCAAACAAATTAAATCCATTTTTTAAAAAAAATGTAAATATCTTGAGACAAGCTGAAAATCTGGCCACTATTCTGGAAAAAGGAGTACGAGTCACACCCAAAAGGGGAAAAACTATAGGTAATATCATCTCTCCTTGTGCATATATTAACAACTCTAAGCCCCGGTTCACACGGCTTATTCAAGCCGGAATTGCGAGCCGGATTGCGCTCGCAATTCTGGCTTGAATAAGGGGCGGGGCGCGGCCCGCCGGCCCCATAGACTTGCATTATCCACGGCGCGTATTGCGCCTGGATAATGTGCATGTCACTTTCTCCCCGCCCGACGGATTCGCCAAGCAGGGAGGAGCGACGGAGTCCACTGTTCTCTATAAGAACGGTGGATTACCGTAATTACTGCGACGGATTGGCGCCGTACTGCAGCGCAAATCCAGCGTGCAGTACGGCGCCAATCCGCGGCGAAATAAGCCGTGTGAACACGGCCTAACAGTATGGCAAAAGTCTGGTTCTCACAAAAAGGTTTCTATAAATGTGGAGGTGCACGCTGCAATACCTGTAGAATGGCCATGAAAACGGTAGAATTCACAGATAATAAAAATTTACAAAAATTTGACATTAAACAGTTTATAAACTGCAATAGCCATCATTGCATCTATATTATAGAATGTATGATGTGCAATGTCAAATATGTAGGCAGTACTATACGCAAAGTTAAAATCAGGATTATGGAACATATCTCAAATATTAGAAAACAGCAGGGCCAGGTATCAGGAGCAGCTAGGCATTTTATAGAATGCCATAATGGAGATCTAACAGGATTCAGATTTTATGCAATTGAACAGATTCAAGGTGGTTATTGGACCCGAAATGATAAGACACAGGGAGGCATTCTGGATTTTAAAATTAGGTACTAGGAGACCGGAAGGGTTAAATTATCGCACAGATATGCTATATATATACTAGTATTACTATGTGTTTATATTTAGTTCCCTCATAGGTCCATATTGCATATTATATATGTATATTATTATCCACTATGCCCCCGCTACTATATGCATTTCAAATGTGATCATGTGACTTGGTCATGTAAGGTGATTGGTTTTAGTTTATTTTAAAATGACTTCCATTCACACAGGTTACAACACAGTGAGCAAGGGCTATCTGCCCGAAACGTGTCTGTGCTATGCCGTAAATGTGGGTGTTTGATGCCTAAGTGCTTTTTACTTTTTTTGCAAGAAATAAATTACCGTTTTTTACTGCTACTGGCTTGTGGATCTCGTAGTGGTATTCAGCGTCTGCTACAGATACCCGGACATCCGTTTGTATTCCGTATAAAAAAAATAACATACATAGGGCCAAATATATGAAATTTGGCATTTAAACACCATGGTGAGATCTGGTACCTCCGACTCCAACCACTTGGTCACTATACACCTTTTTGCAACCATGAGTATTATGTGGACAATTGCTGGAAGTCTATTTCCTTGGTGCAATAGCACTCCAGTTCCGCCCCCGCTCTGTCCATGCAACAGGAACGTAATTGGTGCGACATCAATTGGCTGTCCCCTCATTGAGGACACCAGGGCCCCTACATCCTTCCAAGATGTTTGAATCATCGGGCATAACCATAACCCATGGTATAAATTTGTTTTGGCCTCATTACATTTTGGGCAGGCAGTCTTTCTGTTTGGGGGGCTCGGTGTTGGAGGGATATCACAAGCATAAACTGCTGCAAGGACTATTTTAAAATTGATTTCTCTCCATTTTTCATTAATGATGTGTTTACGGATCAGTCCCCAACCCGAAACAATCTCCGCACCCTCATCATCTATACCCAGCCAATTATTCCATTTCTTAAAGCCTTCCTCTGCATCCCTAGATACATATCTATATCTGATAAATTTTCCGCACTGAATCGTGTATATTTAGTTTTATAAAGGTTAGAATCGCATGCAATAGTGAACTAATGAAATTGAAACATTATACTTTATATTGTTGCTCTTCAGGCACTTATGACATCACTGCAAATATAAGAACAAACAGATTAAACAGCAGTAAAATAAAATTAGATGAAAACCATGTGTCACATAATTTGCAGTCTCTTCCTTCTTTTTATACAAACCATAAAAAAATGTAGTTATAATAATCCTTGACTGCCACCAGGTGGAAAATGTTATCACAGCAACAATAATAATCTAAGCAATCCTTATATCTATGCATGAGTGTAAACTAAATTTCCCTTTTCCTAACATTATATAATGTTGTACATGTACAGTGCATGCATCACTCAATTTATCATAAATCACCACATCAATTTATCATAATAGGATATAGCAAAAGTCTGTCACATCTCGAGCTAAGTCAGAAAGAAGAAATTAAAATGACACAACCTTATGTTTTCCTTTGGGAACGTTGTTTCAGATGGGGAAACAATGAGTTTAAATTGTAGTAATGCTGCAATTTTACAGCAACTTGTAAGCACCAAACGTCCCCAAGATGCCTTAGCTTAAATTGTCACTGATTAGAATAATATTTTAATTGATCCATGCTCAAAAAAATGAGTGATAATGTTCAGAGAAATATCCTATTGGAAACTGGTTTTTGACCTACATTAGGATCAGTAAGCAAGTCTCTATTCTTCCAGGATTTACAGTATCTCACAGAAATGAGTACACCCCTCACATTTTTTTGTAAATATTGTATTATGTCTTTTCATGGGACAACACTGAAGATATGACACTTGGATACAGCACGGTGGCCAAAACCATACAGCGGTTTAACAAGACAAGTTCCACTCAGAACAGGCCTCACCATGGTCGACCAAAGAAGTTGAGTGAATGTGCTCAGCGTCATATCCAAATATTGTCGTTTCAAAATAAATGTATGAGTGCTGTGAGCATTGCTGCAGAAGTTAAAGGGGTGGAAGGTTAGCCTGTCAATGCTCAGACCATACGCTGCACACTGCATTGAATTGGTCTGCATGGTTGTTGTCCCAGAAGGAAGCCTTCTAAAGATAATGCAAAAGAAAGTCTGCAAACAGTTTGCTGAACACAAGCAGATGGTGTCAAGTGTGTGTGATGGCAACCAGGTGAGGATTACAAAGACAAGTGCGTCTTGCCTACAGTCAAGCATGGTGATGGGAGTATCATGGTTTGGGGCTGCATGAGTGCTGCCGGCTGTGGGGAGCTACAGTTCATTGAAGGAACCATGAATGCCAAAATGTAATGTGACATACTGAAGCAGAGCATGATTCCTTCCCTTATGAGCAGCAGAGAAGTATTCCAACATGATAACGATCCCAAACACTCCTCCAATACGACCACTGTCTTGCTAAAGAAAATGAGGGTAAAGGTGCTGGACTGGCCAAGCATGTCTCCAGACCTAAACCCTAGTGAGCATCTGTGAGCCATCCTCAAACATAAGGTGGAGGAGCGCATGGTCTTGTCATGGAGGAGTGGAATAGGATTCCAGTGAAGCTCTAGTGAACTCCATGCCCAAGAGAGTTAAGGCAGTGCTAGAAAATAATGGTAGCCACACAAAATACTAACACTTTAGGCATAATCTGTCCCTTTCACTTACAGGTGTACTCAATTTTGTTAGGCCTTGATGGCTGTGTTGAGTTATTTTGAGGGCACACCAAATCGGCACTGTTCTACAAGCTGTACATGGACTACTTTACATTGTATCAAAGTGTCCTTGTTGTCCTATGACAAAATTAACGCACCACTGTAAATGCAATGATGATATATGTAAGTGATTAAAGGATAAAGGATAAAGGATAAGTTCATTGTGGAAAATTGTACAATTGAAAGGAGGCTCTTGCACTCTGTTGGCTGCCTCTAGCTTTGATACAAGATGAGATATGGTGGGGCATTGGGGGCATACAGGTTCCATAAAATATCCTATAGATCCTTTACGCTCTTATGTTGTCAAAGCCGGCATAGCATTTTGTTCCATACATGCTTGATTGACAATAAATCTGGTGGAGACATTCCTAGGAAACCCTTGCTGTGTTGGGATGGAGGGAATCCTGCTGGAAAATGCCAGCTGAAAGCCATGAGAGTCAACACGTGTGGCTGCAGGGCATCCTGTACATACATCTGAGCTGTTAGCCCCCTTTGTATCACTACTAGGGATTACCGACTGTTGTATGCGATACCTTCCCAGATTATCACACCAGCAGTTGGAGTAGTGTGTTGCTCCACAACAAAGACAGAATTGAAGTGCTCACCTCGTAGGACTTCCCTATCAAATCGGATCAACAAGTTTACTAGTGACCGAATCAGGCACATTTATTATGGACAATTTAAACACTTTTTACAACCTTTCTAGCATGGGGCAAGGCTTAGCAGAAAGTAGGCATAGCTTTATGGGGAGCGGCATGGTCACAATGCTGCACCAAAATTCGGGCATACAAAGTAAGCCAACTAATATCAAACAGCATGCTGTGATAAATCTGCCACTCTCCACTTTCCTTGGAAGATGCTGCCAGCATGAAAAGGGTTTTCTCGCTACAAAGATCATATCTCTAATGATGGGGACCGTAAAAATAAGCACTTTTGCTATTGGTTTGCATTACCTAAGTCACTTAGTATAGCAGTTCTGAGCTAATCTGTGCATCTATAGCTAGTTCTGCAGAAGGTGGATGGGACACGCTCCCTTTCCTGTGATTGGCTGTCTGCACTCCGTGTTTACTCTCCCCCGAGATGTGAGAAATGAAAGTGAAACTAAGTGCCTCAGCTTTCTCTGCTGGCTGCTGACTGTATAATAAAGGCTGTATGAGCTTGTTTATGCTCATCTCCCAGCTCTTAGGTGAAGGATCTGGGAAATTACTAGGTCTGTAGCTTTTAGATTCACTCTCTCCCCCCAAATGACACAGCCTTATACAGTCCCCCCCCCCCCCATCTCCTGCCTGATAACAGAGGGAGGAGGGGGGAGGGCAGAGTGCATTCCTCACATTTGTTTCATCAGTTCAGGCTGTATGTATAAGGGCATGTTCACACGGCGTAATTGTGATGCCTTTCGACGCGTATTTGCGCATTAAGGTAATTCATAGCTCTCATAGAGCGCCTCATCTACCGGGGCATACAATACGATCGTATTGTACGCCAGGGGAATGAAGTGACATGTCAATTATTCGCAGCGCTTACGCGCTGATCAGCGAATGCTTCCAAAACAGCCGGCGACGTGCAGGGCTTACAGCACGCGCCCCAATACGCCGAGTGAACATACTCTAACTGTTTACAGCAATGCAGGTGTCTGGTTACAGCAATGCAGGTGTCTGGTTACAAGGAGCTTGTGCAGCCTGGAGCTGACAGCTCTGCAGACACGAGAACATTGCAGGAGGTCTGCGGTGCTGTGATCCTCTCTCTTCCACTGCTTCACACAAAATGATGATGTCACCAGTCTTCAGTGGGGGAGACACGCCTCCTGGGAGAAGAGACACGCCTACAGGGAAGGAGACTCCCCCATAGATTTGAAGCTGTAAAAGAGATCTCAGCTCAAGTCTGCGAAAGCGTGTAATGATAAAAACCCCTTAAATGGAGGTCATTGCTCAGCAACTCACAAGTGGCACAGCTTTGACAGTCCTACCCAGGCACTCAAGCCAACCTGCAAGGCAGGAAGCTCAGTACGAAAGAGGTGGAAGGGCCTGGCTATTATACAACCTACATCTTGGCGTTTTACTGACCACATGGCGCACCACAACATCCTTGGTCACACAATCTGCACTACGTTATCAGAAACCCAGAGAAATGGAATCTACGTAATAGAAAGATTGCTGTGACACTTTTATTTGGTGTATAATACACTGTGCAACGCGTGACATTTACACCTTGTGCCTCGGTTTTTGTATGTAATCCAGAGAAACACCATTGTTGTTTTATGTTAGTTGTTACTTTCAGAAGATAATCAGTGGAGGAGGACAGTGTGATCTTGTGTCTCAGGTTACTTAACAATATGTTAAAGGGAATGTGTCATCAAAAAATGACTTATTGTTTAACTCACGTTTTTATGTTAAACACATTTTTTAGGAATTTTTGGTTATGGTTATTTTTAATTTTCCACATCACTTTCAGTATTTTTTTTAATAATTCTTAAGTCCTGCAGTTTTCACTTTGGCCACTATGCCTAATAATAGTCTGACACTTCCTGTTCTGTTTAGAGAGCTTTTCAGCAGTGTGCTCATTATCCGTAAAAGCAGGGTCACCCTGCAGGAGACACCCTTGTGTACAGATATCACAGAATCCACCAGTCACAAGAGGAGATGTCACAGCTCCCCTTCTCCCCTCCCTTCACAGTGAAAACTCTCCTATACAAGTCTTTGGGACAGAATCTGTCTTAAGAATCATATGTGCATGAAGCTGCTGTTAAAGCAGTGCAAGCAAGAATGTCTTCCCCACAATCATATATAGACGGCTGATTAGCGTAATCTACAATCAGGAAATAAAAACGACTGAGAGGAAAAGAATATGGATCAGGGGCTTGATTTAATAAGTAAAAAAAAAATTGACGACAGATTCCCTTTAAGGAGGAGTTTCTTTGATACAGTCTTACAGTTACAAACGACTCTTTAAGAGCAACCATAATGTTGTTGTGGCCTTTGTTGAAAAGGAGCTTTACACCTTTGTTCTAGTCTGATTTGTTTTGAACAGACACGTTCAATAATGTTCAATGTGATGGCTGGAACACACAGACAATTGCAGATCACATGGAAAAACGTGATGTAACCCCTATAAGTTTTAATCAATGACCATGCTGCCTTCAGAAGAAAATCAGCTGAAAGGAGACAAAGTGGCACAGCAATTTCCTAGTATCCCTGCCACTTCATTTCAGCAAACAGCAGGAATCACAGTAATCAAACATTGATAGCATTTGTGATGTTTGTACTGAGACAACCCTTTCAAGCTGCTCATGTTGGTTTGTAAATATGTTTTTCCCTTCCTACTAGTGATAAGTACATGAATGATACATGGAACACCACTCTTCCATACACTCTGTATGGCTAACCTATGGCGAGCATTTAAATGGCTATTCCTATTTCGTTGAATAGCATTAAAGGGAACCTGTCACATAGGTAGTGCCCCCCTTGCTGAGGGCAGCACAAGCTAGTGTCAGACCTGCTGTTCCTAGCACTGTGCCCCTTATTCTGTAAGATGCTGTAGTTTTAGAGCATTTACCCCTTAAATCTTATTCATGTGCAGGTGTTAGTTCCACCCACCAAATGCTAGCTCCGCCCACTGACAATTATTCACATGTTTCTACCTATTCAAAGTAATAGATTTGTCAGTTGAGGTGGGCGGGGCTAGCCTCCGATTGGCCGGGTTTGAAAAAAACTGACACTCTGAAGGACTCTTCAAATGACTCTTCTGGCTGAAAACTGCAGATTTGAGCATTAAATACACGAAAACTACAGAATCTTACAGAATAAGGGACACAGCACTGAAAACAGCATGCCTGGCACTACCTTGTTTTGTCCTCAGCCAGGGGGGGCAAAAACTATGTGACAGGTTCTCTTTAAACATGTAGACAATGGTGAATAAAGAGTACTACCAAATATATTGCTGTTCTAAATATGCTTCTTTTCAGAGCCAGAGCAGTTATCTCCTGATTGTGTACATAAGCATCCCTAGGTTACCGAGCACTTCTCGGTGTTTTGGATCCGAAAAAAGCATTCAAAAGCGCTGTGTCAATTGCATACAACACGCAGGTGCGTGTTTGGATGCATTTTGGTTGCAGCAGGAACGCACCTTATGGTTTCAATAGGGCGCCTGCTGCGTCAAACGGATCAAGAATTGACATGTCAATTCTTTGAACAGGTCCAAAACACGCATCAGAAAGACGCATGTAAACACGCATCGGCAATCACTTGTCTGAATGCCGATGCGTGTTTTACATTGAAAGCAATGTAAATCACACTGCACATTGTTAGATGCGTGTTTGGGTCTGTTTAGGGTCCAAAACACGGATACAAACACGCATCTAAAAACAGATACAAAACCAGATCAGAATCTAGAGCCCTGGCTGTAATGGTGATGTCACTCCCTGTTGTCTCTTATCAGCAACACATGAGTTTGTTCATGTTGCTTAATAACAAACTTTAACCTTTTGGAACACTGTAACCTTCTGCACTGCTATTTAGGGTGCGTTCACACGGCAACGGACAAATACTGGTCGATTTATCTGACCAGTATTTGTCCGTTTTGTGTGCCGTGCACCTGGCCAGGGGGAGGGGCAGGGGGCGGCTTTTCTACGCGATGATTGGAGAAAAGCCCTCCCCCTTCACATTCACTTGCACATATTCTGTCCGAAAATGGGATGGAAGAATGTGCATGTAGAATATTTTGCTGGAGGCCCGCGGGCGGAAAGACCGCCGGACGGAAAACCTGTGCAGTGGGGACTGCTGCACGGGTTTTCCATAGAGCACCATTTGTACTCATTTTCGGCCGGTTTTTCAGACGGTCTGCAAAACCGCAAATCATCTGAAAAACCGTCTGAAAACCCGTGCCGTGGGGACATGCCCTTATACTGCTCCATCATTAATGTCCTTTTAACAGGCTCATCTTGGAATAGAAGAGTTAATACACTTATTACTGCTGTAGAATTGCCCACATCCTAATCAGGAATTGGGAACCTGGAGTTTGCTGTGGCTCTGTGAAACAGCATGGGAAGAACACCTCTTTATAGGCATAGAAAAAAAAATATAAGGATAATTTTTGACAAATAATTGACTACAAAAGTAAATTGAGTTTATAGTTCCCCCTACTGCCAGATTCAATCTTCCATCCAGCTCTTAGCGTTGAACCATCTTCACTATAGGGAACTGGTAAACAGAATGGATATGGACTGAAGTGTACATATTCCTTATATTCCTTTAGTCTGCAACTGCCATTGATTTTAATCAAATGTTTTCTATCAAGTTTCCCACTCAGTCTGTTTTCTATCCTGTCTGCCATTACTAAGCTAGACAAAATTTGCAACAGTGTACAGCAGACCACCTGCTTTTCTATTGTTCACATGCTGTCAGTCATTTCTATTCCATCAGCATCTAAAAATACTTCTTCCAGTATTGTCACAATGTCATTTGAGCACCATCTGGAAGAGATGTTTACAACCACTCATAAATCAACCCTCCCATGTTCTTGATCTCTAGATAGTTTTTAACCTCTTCTAAAGTCCTTTTAATGAGCAATTTCTTGAGAACTCGGCAATGTAAATTAATTTAAAATGTAATGCCAACGAGCTGACATGGCTGTTTAACTGGCAGTGAATATGAGTGGCTTAGTTCTGTAGCTCTAATCTTGAGACCTTAGTGATTTTTAACCTTTCACAGTAACAGTTTCCATATTTGTATTTCCAGACACATTAAAAAGACAATAACCAAAAACGTTTTCCTTCAAAAGCCGTTTTGTAAGGTTAAAAAGTTAAAACCTCAAGTAGAACAAAACAATTGAGATCTAAAACAAATAAGCACTGCTATATAAGAGGATAAAGTTTGTAGTATTTCATTTCTATTAAAACTATAAACCAAATGTGCTAATTCCAGTGTCCAAGAAGAAAAATGACAATTTCATTTCTGGAGTTAATTTAGTTTACAAATGGTAAATATTACCTGCATTTAAAGGGAACCTGTCACTTTGCTTATTCTGCCCTTGCTAAGGATAGTATAAGCTTGTGACAGACATGCTGTTTCCAGCAATGTGTCCTTATTCTGTAAAATAAAGTCAGAGCTATTACTACTACGCAAATCTGGCAGCTTGCACACTGCTCTGCCAGAGATAAGCCCACTTAACTCCTTAACGACCGCCCACCGTCTTTTGACGTCGGGTATTTCAGGTCGTACGTCTGCTGCGACGTCTTTTGACGTCACTGCAGACATCGGAGTTTGCGGCGCCCCGTGCCGCAGCAGCGCAGAGATCGGGGCTGTCCTACACAGCCCTGATCCCGCCGCATCTGCTGCGCGCATCGGGGAGCGGGGGAAACCTCCACTCCCCGGTGATTTAACCGCGGATCGTCACCGCAGCGCAATCCAAGGGTTTCCCTGCTCTGTCGGGTGATCGGAACGTCCAGTGACCTGACAGAGCCCGGAGAACAGCTGCACAGACAGCCCAGGGGACCTAGAGTAGCCCAAGGGCTGTCTGTGTAACAAGCCAGTAATCAGGACAGACTGTGTGCTGTCCTGATCACTGCCTGTGTCAATCTGACACAGATTATAATGTATTAGCATATATGAATATGCAAATACATTACTAAGTGTAAAAAAAAATAAAAAAAATAACACAGTTCTCCCTTCATGGGATTTTTTTTTTAAAAAAGTAAAAAACATAAAAAGTGTAAAAAACAATAAAAAAAATAAATAATAAAATAAAAATATTTAATAAAAAATAATTGTGCATACATTACACACAAAAAAAACCCTACACATATGAAGGTATCCATACATCCATAATAACATGTAGAATTAATCTAACAAGTTATTAAGTGTGAAATGTGAATGGTGTAAAAAAAAAATTAAAAAATTCTGCAATTATTTATAAGTGAATTTATAGGGGTTTTATCGTTACAAAGATCATGTCAGATTATGGGGACAGTAAAAATAAGCACTTTTGTAATTGGGTTGCATTACCTCAGTCACTTGGTTTAGCAGATATGAGCTTCTCTGTAAATCTGTGTTCTATTTCTGCTATTGCTGGTCGGAACGCCCCCTGGTTGTTTCTCGCGCCTTAGACACACCCCCTGCACTGTGATTGGCTGGCTAACATTTCATTCAGCCTGTTGGGATACACCCCTAGACAGGAAACGCCCCGGCCACGCCCCCTGCACTGTGATTGGCTGCCTGCACACTCTGTGTTTACTCCCCTCTGAGCTGTTAAAATTGATAGTGAAACCAAGATCTGCTGGCTCTATGTACATCTCCAGCTCTAGGGTGATGATCTGGGCAATGACTGCCTGTTTAAAGGGCTTTTGCCAAGAGGTTGATTCACCTCCTCACAGGTCCAGTCCTTAAGCTGCTACTTTGAAAAGAGGGCGTTCTGTTCCTCAGATCTAATGCAAGCCCCGCCTCTTTATGACGTCATCATCTGTAGTGTATAACATAAGGATTCAACACTGTGTCTACATAAGCTGCTTGTATAGTGCAGTGCTTAACTGATCCACTATGCAAAAGAGAGGTTAGGAGTTCAAGCCCCATCAGTATTTTTATTTTTTTCTTTTATAAATTGTACACATATGTAAAGATATGAAAATATATGTGTAGGCATCTATAATTTTATTCATATACACACACAAAGCTCCCCTGTATAGTGTCCTATCCTTGCAGTCACACCAAGCACTCCCAACATATGTGATACAATGCATATACTCTGGGGAATGAGACATGATATAGGGATAGGGGAGCTATGTATGTGTATATATATCATTATAGAGATTGACATATATATTTTAGGTCTCTCTACATATGTGTAGAATTTAGGGGGGGGGGGATATACTCTGCTAGGGACTAGCACTCCAAACCCCTTTGTTGTAAAAGCAATACTCTACCACTGCACCACCAGCCCAAGTTAGTTACAAGCTGAACAGGGTCTTCTCTCAAAGCTGATTGCTTCTTCCCCCATTGTTTTCACTCGTATCACTGACAGCAAGCAGAGATCTTTATTTGAAGCTGACATTTGTCCTTGTAGTTGAGTAAAGGTCTCTGCCTGTTGTCAGTACAATTTGGGTGAACACCACTAGAACAGAAGTTAAAGCTGCTGGCTTTCAGTGTCATTTGTGTGTAAACTAAGACATATGACAGGTGCTTGCTGGAGTTTGGAGCCTCAAGGCTGCTGACATAAGCATGCAGGAGGCTACAGAGCTGTTATATCCAGACAACCTTCTGCATCCCCTGCTTTAAACAAAATGATGATGTCACAGTTCTTCAGTGAGGGGAGACACGCCTCCTGGGAGGAGAGACACGCCTGCTGAGAGGAGAGACATGCCCCTGGATTTAAAACTCAATCTGAGAAAAGTAGCTGAACAGCCCGAACAGCTCAAACAATAAAACTACTTTAAACTATTCCTCCATAAAGTACAACTCGTCTCGGATAAAACGAGGCCTCATACAACTCTGTCATTGAAAAAATAAAAAAAGTTACAACTGTTGAACCGCAAGGAGGCAAAAACTAAAAAAAAATTCTGGTCATTAACTACTTTTCAGGCATTCGGCTTAAGGGGTTAATATATGTACAGGCACCAGCCCTGCCCACCCGCTAATAGCCTTGCCCACCCACATTAGGCTGCCTTCTACCTATTTTCTGTAAGGTAGAACGAGAAGCAGTTGACGAGGCTAAGGTTAGGTCTACACAGCATAGGACAAAAAACTTGTTAGAAACCAAATCCTAAAAACCACTCTGAACCTGAGTATTTTGTGAGTTTTTTGTCCAAATCAGCTGGTTGTCCAACCAGGTTTTTGGGTGGTTTTTAGTTTTTGTTGAGGTTTTTTCCATTGTTTTTGGTGCGGTTTTTCAAGTATTTTTTCATGCAGTTTCATTTTTTTTTTTTAAAAAAAAAAATGTTTATGCCTGCTTTAACCCCTTCCTGATGGACGGTCAAAATAATATGATTTTTTTCCTCCTCACCTTCTGAAAGCCATAACATTTTTATTTTTCTACCTACATAGAAACAGAAGGGATTTTATTTTGTGGGACTTTCTTGTGGTGTTATTCATATTACCATAGAATATACTGCGAAATGGCAACAAAATTCTAAGTGGGGCAAAATGGAAAAAAAACATACTTTCGCCATGTTTGTGGGAGGTTTTTTTTACAGAGTTCATTCTTCGGTAAAAATTATGTTATCTGTATTCTACAACTTGATACGCATCCGGTTATACCAAACATATACGGTTTCCATTATGTTTTGATACACTAAAAAAATACAAACACTCTCTATTTTTTAAATTTGCACCACGGCGCCATTTTGTGTGACCAATAACTTTTTTGTACTAATACCTATGGATGTCAGGGGGGGTGCATTTTTTGCAGGCTGAAGCATACTTGTTATTGCTAGCAGTTTGGAATGCATGTGACTTTTTTATCACTTTTATTCCAATTTTTATGCGACGTGAAATGACTAAAAAAATTCAATTTTGGCATTTGGAATTTTTTTTCTTCTACGGTGTTCAGCGTATGAAATAAATTATGTTATGTTTTTATAGATTGGACTTTTACGGGCGCAGCAACACCAAATATGTGTAACTTTTTTATTATTTTATTTTTTTTATTTGTAAAATGGCGAAAGGGGGGGTGATTTTAATTTTTAACACTTTTTTTTTTAATTTAACTTTGAGTCCCCCTAGGGTGCTTCACCACTAGGGGGTGTGTTCATTATTACAGCCTTATGCATTGCATAGACAATGCATTAGGGCGTACCAAGATGGCGGTTTCTCCACTTCCTGCCTGGGGCCAGAAGTGGGGTAATTCAAAACATGGGCACGATGGAGGCCTTCACAAGACTTCCTGCTGCCATGTTAGCCCATAGGGACTCAGCGATCTCACTGCTGATGTCCCGATCGGACTGAAGAACGGTGCGTGGCACCGTTTTTCATTCATTTAGACGCCGCGGCCATCTTTGCCGCGGCGTCTAAGGGGTTAAACAGCGCAGGCGGGCGGCGGTGCCCCCCATCCCCGCACTGTAACCGCCGGGTGTTAGCTGCAATTAGTCGCTAACACCCAACGGCTATGTAGCGGGATCGCGCTTCAATCCCACTTCAAAGCCTGCTTACCGGCGCTATGACATAAGGAGTTACATACTTGGGAGTTAAATACTTGGTCGTTTTTTCAGCAGATCTGCACCAAAAAACATCCAAAAACCCGCCTTGCAGTTTGCATAGACTTCAATAGTAAATTTTCTGCCGGACTCCGGCGGAATTTACATGTTTTAAAAACTGCAGGCGCCCGGCAGCTTTAAAAGCTGACCGGAAAAAAAAACGACCTGTGTAAACTACAGGCAGTTTTATGCATTGAAGTCTATGTGAACTGTTTTCCGTCAGATTTTCAGCAGTTTCTAAATACTAAAACCGGCGAAAATCCGACGGAAAACCTGTGCTGTGTAGACACTCATGAATTTAGTGGACTCATCTCTGGCAGAGCAGGCTGCAAGCTGCCAGATTTGCATATTACACATGTAGACAAAATTGTTGGTACCCTTTTATTAAAGGAGGTAAAATTTTCATCTGAAAAATTTTAAAAAACAAACTAATCAAACTGTCCTGGATAAAAAGAATGGTACCTCTTAACTCAATATTTTGTGGCACAACTTTTTGAGGCAAACACTTCGAACAAACAATTTCTGTAACTCCAAATGAGACTTCATTACCACTCCAGCAAAGCAGAACTTGTTGGAGCCGTCACGGTTTCTGAAAATCTTGGTAACAGCCACAATATAATTAATTTTAGTGTAAACTGGAAAAAACAAACACAGAGCGGGAGGGCAAAAAGATTTCATTTTAAATTTTAAATAGGCCAATTTCTAACTTTCTGAAAGCGTGGCTTACAAATCAGCTTCATAGGCCACAACCTTGTCACGGAGAACATTTTTTTTTTTTTTTCCACCATAAGTTTTCAATCACACTAAAATCTGGAGTGCTCATTTAGGAAAAGTTTTAACACTCTCTGCACCATGGCAGAATGCAACAAACCTGTCTTCTATCATCCAGAATGCTTAGGTACACATGTGCATTTTTTGCTGAGGTAATCATTAGAGACCGACGGTCTCTTCAACTGTATGTGCTCCACAGAGTACTTCGGTGAGCCACAAGTAGGCTTGCAGCCCTCCAGAGTATCTACCACAGGCGCCATGAGTGAACTCTACCCATTTTTTTTAAATTCCAAGAGATGCTATGCAGTGGATCGATCAGAACAAATTTTCCATTAAAGCACAGCTTCCAGAGGAGATAAGTGATCAACAATGTACATGTTCTCTTCTTCAATCTCCCCTACTGATTTCCTTGTTTTTCTTTTCCATTCTGCTCCAACCCGTTGCTACGACTATTATTATTTTTTAGGAGCAGGAGGGTTGTTGGAGAAGAACTGTTAACATTGTTACATGCTGCTGTTTATGTGGCCTTTACTTCGGGTTGCAAGAAGGACTTAAACCCTATTTTAGGGTTGTTTACAATTTTGCAATTTATGAATATTGTGTCTTTTGTACTTTTTTACATTTGTTGATTTAAATGTTTTTTTATCCGAGATGGGGGAGGGGAGTTTTTCCTGTCTCCAAAGGTTCTTGCTTACTTTGTGAGGTGAGTTGGGTGGCTTCGATACATCATAATGTTAGAGATATTTGGCCACTTATGGAGTACATAAGTTTAGATGGCAGATAAGATAACATTGATCTCCTGGAATGTCAGGGGATTGAGTGACCCAAACAAAAGATATGCTACATTCAACTCTCTTTTCCAATATCAGCCAGCTCTTTTCTTTATCCAGGAGATGCATTTAGTGTTGGATATGGTACAATGGCTTTAAATTGCCGTGGATGGGCTGGGAACGCCACTATCTACACATCAGTCTTTCTGGAGGGATTAGTATTTTGACCCATAAATCTATACCTGCTGAATGAAAGAGATGGGGAAGAGAGATACATACAGTGGGAAAAAAGTATTTAGTCAGCCACCAATTGTGCAAGTTCTCCCACTTAAAAAGATGAGAGAGGCCTGTAATTGACTTCATAGGTAGACCTCACCTATGAGCGATAAAATGAGAAAACAAATCCCGAAAATCACATTGTCTGATTTGGAAAGAATTTATTTGCAAATTATGGTGGAAAATAAGTATTTGGTCAATAACAAAAGTTCATCTCAATACTTTGTTATATTTCCATTGTTGGCAATGACAGACGTCAAACATTTTCTGTAAGTCTTCACAAGGTTGGCACACACTGTTGGTGGTATGTTGGTCCGTTCCTCCATGTAGATCCCCTCTAGGGCAGTGATGTTTTGGGGCTACCGCTGGGCAACATGGACTTTTAACATCCTCCAAATGTTTTCTATGGGGTTGAGATCTGGAGAGTGGCTAGGCCACTCCAGGACCTTAAAAATGCTTCTTACGAAGCCATTCCTTTATTGCCCTGGCGGTGTGCTTGGGATCATTGTCATGCTGAAAGACCCAACCACATTTCATCTTCAATGCCGTGCTGATGGAAGGAGGTTTGCACTCAAAATCTCACGATACATGGTCCCATTCATTCTTTCATGTACATAGATCAGTCGTCCTGGTCCCTTTGCAGAGAAACAGCCCCAAAGCATGATGTTGCCACCCGCATGCTTCACAGTAGGTGTGGTGTTCATTAGATGCAACTCAGTATTCTCTCTCATCCAAACACGACGAGTTGTGTTTCTACCAAACAGTTCTACTTTGGTTTCATCTGACCATATGACATTCTCCCAATACTCTTCTGGATCTTTCAAATGCTCTCTAGCAAACTTCAGATGGGCCCGGACATATACTGGCTTAAGCAGGGGGACACATCTGGCACTGCAGGATCTGAGTCCCTGATGGCGTAGTGTGTTACTGATGGTAGCCTTTGTTACATTGGTCCCAGCTCTCTGCAGGTCATTCACTACGTCCCCCCATGTGGTTCTGTGATTTTTGCTCACCATTCTTGTGATCAATTTGACCCCACGGGGTGAGATCTTGTTTGGAGCCCCAGTTGAATTCGTCACACCAAGCTGCTTGCCTATTGCAGATTCAGTCTTCCCAGCCTGCTGCAGGGCTACAATTTTGTTTCTGGTGTCCTTCGACAGCTCTTTGGTCTTCATCATAGTGGAGTTTGGAGTGTGACTGTTTGAGGTTGTGGACGGGTTTTTTTATACTGATAAAAAGTTAAAAACGGTCCCAATTTCTACAAGAAATTTGGGGAGGACAGGGGGCCCCTTTTAAAAGAAGAAGTTTGGGGGTCTGTGAGGCGGGAAAATTTTTTGTTTTGGTTTTGTGGGTGACCCAAAATTTAATTTATTTTTACCATTATTTGCAAATAAATTTTTTCCCAAATCAGACAATGTTTTTTCGGGGGAATTTTTTTTTTCTCTTTTTTGGCCCTTCTCCTAGTTGAGGTCTAAACTTTTGATGTCAATTACGGGCCCTTTTCTCTCATCTTTTTAAGTGGGAGGCCCTTGAAACAATTGGTGGTTTGCTAAATACTTTTTTTCCCCACTGTTTTTGGGTTTTTGAAAAATTCTATAACTTTTGTTTTGGGAAAAAATTTTTAAATATCCCTTCTTTTTAAAGCATGCTTAATTTTGCTAAAAATTATCCGGGAGTTCCATTTCTTAAAAAGGGGGGATTTTTAAATTTCCATTGGGGGTTTCCCCTTTTTGGGGAAAAATAAATTATCTGCAAAAAAAGTATTAATGCCCTCAGCTTTTAAACCCCCCTTTGGAAACATAAAATTAAAATTTGGGATTTTATAGACAGGGTGGCTGCTAAACATCCTAATATTTTTTCAATATTCAGGCTACTCAAGTACAAAAATAACAGGGCTGCTAAAAATCAAAATGGCCGAGGGTTTAACAAAAGGGTTGGGTATCTTATACGTTCAATTTCTGATCATTCCCCAATTTTTAGAATTTCTGATTTATTAGTGAAAAACCCTAAAATTTTAAGTTTCTCGGGCAAACCCTTTCGGGACCCCAGTAAAATTAAACTTTCGGGACTTGGAGGAATTCATAAAAAAAAGCTCCCCAAATTTTAGTATATTTTTGGGACACTAAAGGTGTCCCTAAAGGGGGGGGCCAAAACCGCAAGCCAAAGTACCATGAAGATAAAAAGGGGGGCCCACCCTAGAAAAAACTAACCATGAGCAATTTAAATCCCGCGGGATAAATTTTCTTTTTAAAACCGAACTCCAAAGCAGAGGGGGGGAATTTTACGAAGGCCATGACACAGGGAAGGGCCAATTTCAAATCAAAAATTCCCCTGAAAAAAAAGAGATTTTTTAAAAAACAAACTTTTTGGGAAAAGGGGGGAAAAGGGGGGGCCCGGGCTACGTAAAATGTTAAAAATTAAATTTTCCCAAGAAAAGCCCCCAAGATAAAAACCAAACTCTACGACATGCATTTTGTGCCCTAAGGGCCGAACCTTTGATGTTTGGGGTTTTTGGGGGATTTCCAAAAAAGATTTTTTATCACTTTAAAAATTTTGAGGTTTCCTCTTCTCAAGTTCAACAATATTTAAGGGGTCTCGATCTCCCCATTTTAAGTGAAGCTCAGCGAGAGGCGTTGGATGCTCCTTTACGTTTGGGGAAATTGAAAGGGCATTTAAAGACTTTGGAAAAATAATAAGTTAGGGGGTTGGATTAGCTACAAGTTTAAAATCACATTTGGGGGGTTTTTGTTACCAAAATTGTTGGGGGTTTTTCAGTTTGCGGGGAGAAACAGGGTAAGAAAAACCTGTTATAATTGTATTTTTAAACCCCCTTTAAGGACCCAGCCTTTTTGGGGGCCCTTTCCCTGACACAGCCCTATTTTTAAAATTTTCTGACATGTTTTCAAGTTATGTGAGAATAATTTTTTTGACACTTTTACCCTATTCATGTAAATTCAGAGACTGTTTTTTTCGGGGGACAAAATTGTGCTTTAAGTTAGTAAAAAATTTTTTTTCCCCCCATACAATCCTTGTTTTTTTTTGTAAAAAATTTTCAAAATTTAAATGAAAATTTGGGAAAAAAAATTTTCCCAAAATTTTGGAAAGTTGAAAATTTTTTCTGGTGAAAGGGCAGTTTAATTATTCACCACAAAATAGTTTATAACTAATCTCCCAATATTTCCACTATAGGTTGGCATCTTTTTTTAAAATTTCCCTTTTTTTTTTTTTTAACGACATTAGAGGGCTTGGGAAATTTTTTTAGTAATTTTTTTACTTTTTCAGGAAAATTTGAAATATACTTTTTTTTTAGGGACCACTCCATTTTCTGAGGGTGGCTTTGGGGGGCCCCCTGATGTTAGATCCCCCCCAAAAGGGTGAGGGCCATCTTAGAAACAAACCCCCCTTTAAAATGTATTTCCCAACACTTTTTGGGAAGTTTCATAACCCTTCAGTTTATTTTCACAGAAATTAAAGCAAATTGGGGGGGAAAAATTTTCAAAATTTCATTTTTTTTTGCAGTTTTTTCAATATTTTTTCCATTTTTTCACGGGGAATACAAATGTGACTAGGAAAATTTGCAATTTTAATATCAATTCCCCCAGAGATATCCCAATGGGGGCCCTAGTGTTTAAATTTTGGCTCCCCCCAACCCCGAATAGGGGGAAAGCCCCCAAACTATCCCCTCGGGGGTTTCCCCTTTTTCCCAATACGATTTTATTGAGGGGGGCCATTTCAGGTTTGGGGAACCCAATCGGTTTCCAAAAAACTTAATAAACACCCCTAAATAGACCACATTTTTGGAAACTACACCCCTTAATGATAAACCCAGGGGTGCATTGGGTTTTTTAACCCCACAGGGGATTCAAAAAATTTTTTTTTGGGCAAAAAGGCTGTGAAAAATTAAAAAAAAATTTTTTTTTTTTTTCAAAAATTTCTCAATTTTACTTAAAATTTTTAAATATATAAAGGAATCCTGGAAAAAAAAAACCCCAAAAAAAACTTTTTTAAAAAAAAAGAAATTTTTTTCCCAAGTTCGGTAAAAACCCTACATGTGGGGGTAAATTTCTTTTTTTGGGCGCATGGCGGGGCTTTAAAGGGAGGGAGCCCCTATTTTGGTTTTTGGGAACGCAGATTTTTGGGGGCCTTGCCCGCATTTGCAAAGCCCCAAAGTAGCAGGGGAACCCCGCCCCCATTTTGGCTTTAACACCCACCCCGGGGTTTCATTTGGGGGTTGTACTTGCTTTTTGGGATGCCCCAGGTGTTCATAGTTTTTTTTTTGAAATTTGGGAAATTGAAAAATGGGGGGAAAAAAACGAAAGTTCGGTAATTTTTTTTTTGATTTCAATTTTACAGCATTCGCCAGGGCGTGTAAATTTGATGTGATAACTTTATTTGGGGGTGGGTTCAATTACAATGAAAATAATTTTTTTATAGTTTTTTCGTTTTATTATTTTTACACAGTAAAATTACGTCTAAAAAAAATTTGCGTTTTATGTTGTCCTTTTCTGACAGCCTTTAACTTTTTTTTAATTTTCCCTTGTGCGGAGCTGGGGTATGGGCTTTTTTTTTGGGGGGTTTATTTGGGAAGTTTTTATTGGTCCATTATGGGGGGGCATATGATGTATGTTAAACTTTTTATTAAGGTTTTTCGAGTTTTTTTTTGGAACAAAATACGGGAAAATCTTGGTAGTGTTTTTTTTTTTTTAATTTTTTTTTAGGGGGTCACGTCCGGTTTTATTTTGACATGGTAGTTTTAAAACTCAGCGGGGTCAATACGATTCCCCCCCGATACCCAATTTGTATATTTTTTTTTGTTTTACTGCTTTTATACAATAAAAACACTTTTATTCAACCGGGGAAAATACGTTTTTGCATCGCCATACCCTTAGACCCTTAATTTTTTAAATTTTTTCTTTTGCTTGGAGGGGGTTTTTGGGACTTGTTTTTTTGCGAGAGGGGTTGCAATTTTTTTTTAGGATTTTAAATTTTTTGGGGGGGGCAAGGGTTTTTTTAATTTGCTTTTTTAAAACCATTTTTTGGAGGTCAGGGTTAAGAAAAAAACGGGAAACCTAGTAGTGTTTTTTTTTTTTTTTTTAACAGGGGTTCCCCGGGGAGTATCGGGGATTTAATTTGCTTTACTCTTTGGGGCGCTACATTAAAGGCAATTAACCCCATTTAATATGTTTTTTTTTATGTTTTTAAGCACTTTTAAAAAAAAAAAAGGGTTTTTTTAAAAATGTAAAACAAAAATTTATGCATCGCTATCTTTTGGAGCTATACATTTTTTATTTTTCCGTATACAGAGCTGTAAAAGGATTTTTTTTTTGTGGGATTTAAATGGGCGTTTTAATTGGTACCAAAATTTGGGGTTTCTAGGGGTTTTTGATCGCTTTTTTTTTTTTCCAAATTTTATGTCTGCGGGGGTAAACATTAATCTTTTAAATTTTTGGGTTGTTTTTTTTTTGGGTTTTTTTTTTTCGGCTTTCACCATAAAGGGTTAATTAACAAGGGCAGGATTTAAAGGGCAGGTTTGGTTACGGGACGCTTTCGATTTCCAAAAAATTTGGGGGACTTTTAAATTTTTTTTTTAAACTTTTTTGGGGGCGGGTTGGCGGGTTTTTAAAGGGGGGAAAAAAGGGCGGGTTTTACCCTATTTTTTTTAAATTTTTTTTTTCGTGTTTTTTGTTTTTTTCTTGTTTTTCACTTTTTTTTACTTTTTTCACTTTTCCCCTTTTTTTTTTTCTTTTCCCCCATAGGGGATTTTAATAGAGATCTTTAGATCTCTCCCTTTCCCAATTTTGGGAAACAGTGCATAGGCTTTTTGCTATGACTGGTTTCCCCATGGGCAACTTGGGCAAAATACGATGCCGGGGGGCCTTTCCCACAGGGCACGGCCGGGCCCCCCCTTTTTTTTGTGACTTTACAGACAACCCGGAAAAGGCCCTTTTCTGCCCTCCGTGCGTTTTGTCAAGGCAGGAGGGGTCAGGGGGCGTTTCATCCGTGCCGCTGCTGCCGCCGCAAAAAGACGCAGGAGGAGCAAACTTTTCCTCCCCTCCCTTTTGTTAAATTTCGACCCCACTGTCGGGGATAAAATTTTGGGGTTAAACGCCCCCCCCCCTCCCCGAAACGATCCGGGGTCGGGGGGATGCTTTTCGGGTTGGGCACTGTAAAAAAAACGCTGACCCCCCCGCCCGAAAAGCAGCGAACTCTGCTTTAGAGTTCGGGGGATCCTCAGGGGCGTAAACCATACTCCCGGGGCGGTTAACCCCCAAACGACCTGGAGGGAAAGGGGTTAAAGTCTAAGGTCGTTTTAAAAGGGGGGAAAAACCTGATTAAAAAGGGGGCCCTTACTCTACAGGCCCATTTCTCTAATTCCCGGTGGGGGTAACAAGGGGACTGGCTAAAGCATTTCCCCTCAGACTTTAAATGCGGTGGGATTGGTCTAGTTCATCCTGTTTTAGGCGGGTTTTATACCACAAAAGACCAAATTTTGGAAATTTGCAGCTCCTATTTCTAAAAGCTGGGGTAATCAATTTTTTCTTTAGATGTTTCTAAAGCCTTTGAAATTTTAGAGGAGAATTTTTGTGGGCATTTTTTCCCAAAAAAATGGGGGTTTTGGGGCAAAAAATTTTTTCATGGGTTAAACCCCTTAAAAACTGAACAGCCCGAAAAGTACTTAATGGGGCCACACATTTTTTTAGTTTTTGGGCCCCCCTTGCTTTTCCCAACAGTTTGTAAACTTTTTTTTTTTTCAATGACGCAAATTTTTTAGGGGGCCTTGTTTTTTTTTGGGGCAAGGGTTTTTTTCCTTTTTGGGGGAAATAGGGTTTTAAATTCACTAAAAATTTCCCGAATTTGTTTTTCCAATTTTTTTTTACACCATTTTACATATTTCCAATTAAAAAAAACTTGTTAAATTAATGCTACGGGTTTTTTTGGGCATGTGGATTCCTAATATTGTAGTGGGTTTTTGGGGTGAAAAATTTTATGCACAATTAATTTTTTATTAAATATTAAAATTTTTATTTTTAAATTTTTTTTTTTTTCTAAAAACTTTGGGTTTTTTTCTTTTTTTTTTTTTAAATCCCTAAAAGGGTTTTTTTTACGTTTTTTTTTTTTTTTTTTTTTTTTTAACGGGAGTAACGTTATTTGCATATTCATTTTGCCCAAACATTAATCGTGTCAGTTTGAACAGGCGCGTCAGGGCAGCAACAGTGTGCCCCTTTGGGGTTTTGTTGGCCTTTTTACCAGAAAGCCCCCGGGGGTGTGCAAACCATTCCCCGGGGGGCTTCAAGTACCGGGGGTCCCAATACCCGAAAGAGCAGGGGGAAAGCCCTTTGATTTGCTGCAGTCACAAACCACAGAAAACAAAAAGGGTTTAAACGCCCGGGGGGTGGAGGGTTTTCCCCCTTCCCTGGCACTTGCCCGAGGTGCGTAAAGGGAAAAGGGCTGTTAAAAATCGGGGGCGGTGTTAAGGGGGGGTTTTTTAAAAGGTTTTTTACTGATCCAAACTAAAGTTTCAAATCCCTTGGGATTCAATCAGAGCGGGTTTTAAATTTTGGGAAAGGGGGAAAGAGATTTAAAAATTTCCCCCTTTTTCCCAAAAGTTTTTTTTTCCCCGGCAATCAAGCCTTTAAGCGCTCAAAAATTAGAGAAAAATGCCCACATCGAAGGCTTTAAAAGAGGAAGGATGGAAAACAAAATGGTCTTATATACTGATGATATCCTCCTTTTCTTGGCCAATACAGGCAGCTCACTTTCCGAGCGATTAATAAAAATCAAAATGCTATGGTGCCTCTTCGGGGGGTTTTAAAAAAATTAAAATTGGGGGAAAAAAACGGTTTTTTATGTCGGTGGATCCCCCGGGGCAAAATTTCTTTTCCCCAGAGGACTCCCCTTTGTATCACTCTCTTTCGTTTTTTTATAGGTATAAAAAATTTCTTTGAATCTAAAGGAAAAATTTGGCGGTTGAATCCCGAAAAAACTGCTTGTCAAAAATTTTAAAAATAAATTAGATGTCTGGGCAAATTACCAAATTTTCGATAGCGGGTAGATCGAAACCCGGTAAAGATTTATCCTGGTGCCCCAGTTTTTTGATCATTAATTTGCTTTCCCCCCCCATACCAGTTTGAGATACCCCTTGATTTTTCTGAAAATTTTTTTGCTCCGGGGAATTTGAAACAAGGGCATCTGGGGGACATAAATTATGTCCCCCCAGTTGTTTTTACAGGTCACAACTAAAAAAGGGAAATTTTGTTTTAAAACCGAAATTACCCCGCAAATTTTTTTACAAATTTACACCTTAGGCCCCTGCAATAAAAAAACAAAAACCCCGGAAAAAATTCGGGATAATGTAACATTTATTCCAATAGACATTTTAAAACACCAAAAAAACCCAAAGGGCCCAAAAAATTCCCCCCCCCCCCCCTTTTCCCCCCCCCCCCCCAACCCCCCCCAGAAAAGAAACTTTTTTTTCCCCAGATATCCAGTAAAAACAAAACGAAATTTGGTGGGAAGGGGGTTTATTGGTCCTATAAAAGCCTAAAAATTTGGGGGAAAAGAGATTTTGGGAAACCATTCCGTTAATCTCAGTAAGGGAAACAAACCGATTTTTCTAAAATTATTTTTTTGATACTTAAATTTACAAAACCCCCTCTCTTCTACAAAAAAAATTTGGAAATTTTGGGGAAACCCCCTCCCCTTTTTTGTATTTAAAAATTGTCAGGGACACCCGGGCCCTCTCAAAAATGCACATTTTTCGGGCATTGCCCCCCAAAATTAAAAAAATTATAGGAACCCCTAATTCTTCAACTATTCAAGAAAATTTTTAAACACTGAAAAACAGAGAAAAAATTTTTACTTTTTGGGGGTTTGGGATATGGGGAAAGGTTTTTAAATTTTTTTCAGTGGCTGAGAAAAACATTTATCGGGGGCTGTTATATAGGGGCGGGGAAAAATTAATTAGGCCCAAAAGGGGTTTTTTGGAAAGAACCTCCGCCAGAGCGGGATTTTATTGGTTTGATGAAAACTGGAAAAGGGATGTTACATAAAAAGGGGGGGAAACCCAAACTTAAGTCTAATAAAATGGGGCCCAAATGCCCTTGTTTACCCCGGGGTTTTTGCTTCTGCAAAAATTTAGTTAGACACAGAGTGTCAGGGGAAAATTTTCCCAGAGACAAATTTTTGTAAGGGAAATGTGAGTTTAAAACGGCAAAAATGCTGTTTTGAGTCTGGAGATGGACCCCTGAGGGTGGGCATGAGTTGTTTTTGGGGTTAACAGTTTAAAATTTGGTCTCATAATGGCACGCACCTTACTACGTTTCGTAATAATTGCTACATGACCCAACAAGTTTTAAGGGTTTTAAAAAAAAAGGGTTTTTTTGGGGGAAAAAAAGGAAGAAAAAAAAATTTTTTTAATAAACTATAAAATTAAAAAATGTTTTTAAAAAACCTTTAATTAGAAAATCTGTCATTTTGTCTGGGGGGGGAAAAAAAACCCCCCCCAATTTTTATAGCAGAAAAAAAATTTGGCCCCGTTGTCTATTTTTTGGGTGCGGGAAACCTGCCCTGGAAGGGCAGAGGGGCCCAAGTGGGAAACAGACATAAGGAGTGGGGTTTTTCTCCCCTGGTTAGGCTGACGGGCCATAAAGGAGAATATTTTCTTTAGTCAGCCGGGGGAAATTTTGGGTGTGGGGCCCGGGTTTGGAAAAGTGTAGAAGACTTTTTTTTCAAATAAAAGGTGCTATATATGTGTAAACATTGCAAAATGGTAAAAAAAAAATATGGTTGCTTTAAAATTTTAGTCTTTTAGTTTTTAAGCTGGGGGGAAAGCGGTTTTGGGGGAAATGTAGTTTTCATAGCGCTTATCCTTAGAATTCCTGCATTATGTCTTCTAATTTTTGTTTGTTTCTACCAAAAACCCCCTTTTAAAATTTAAAAAAAAAACCCAGAATTATTTACAAAAAGTTGAAGTCTAAAAATATAACAAATATACCATAAAGAAAACCAACCCCGGGTGAAAAAAAATTGGAGAAATCCTTATGCACCCTTTAAACCTTAAAATTAAATAAGTTTTTAAAAAAAGGAAGTTCCCATTGACTGTTTTTTTTTTTGTTGTTCAATTTCATGCTTTAAATGAAAGAGAATCCTATCCTAAGGTTTTTGACTATTTTCCTTGGCCCCTAGCCAAAATGATTTTTTTTAAAAACCTTTCCCAGTTTGTTTATATCCAATTTCACAATTACCTGACGGGGGAAAAAAACCCTTTATTCTTTTGCTGAAACTCCTAATTGGTTTTTCTTCTTCTCTATTGGGGGACCCCCCCAAAAAAACTTTAAGGGGGTCAATTTTCCCCGGGAAAGTGTTTAAACCCCAAGAAAAGTACCTGAATATATCTTTGCAAAGGCAGGAGCTGCAGAGACATGAAGTCAGAGTGGAGAGCAGGCTGTTCGCAAGACCCGGGACACTCCAAACAAAAAAGGCAGGGATAAAAATTTACTCCCCCTCCCTAACCTTGCCAAATTGTTTCCTACAAAACCCTGTTTCAATGAGCATTATGGATATTTTCAAACACCCCCAACTTTTTCCCTTCTCTTCCCAGCAATTATGTAATACCTTGGGCCAGGTAACTACAGGAGTGGCTGGGTCTTCGCAGTTCCACTTTCCCAAAAATCCCTTAAACAAAAATTTTTTTGGGGCTATGTGAAGCTAATTTTTGTGGGCCGAGTGTAGCTTTTATTGGTACCAATTTGGGGTATGTATAACTTTGTGATACATTTTTTATTCAATTTTCTTTTTCTGAGAGGCAGAATAACCCCTTCCCTTACCTTAAAAAAAAGAAGGGACAATGGCAGTACAAAGGGAAGTACAAAGGCCTTTTTTAGAGACAGGTAAAAATTTCCCCAGAGTTTGGATCGGAAACCCACACTTTTGAAAAAAAAAAAGGGTATTTTTTAAAATATTTTCCAATATTTTTAAAAAAATTTCTCAGGATGAAAGCCACTATCTATGCTGCCCCTTTTTGGGTATTTTTTGGGAACTGGTTTTTGGGAAATTTTGATGCGGGGGTTTAAAAATTTCTACTGCCTCAATAAAATGTCCAAACCCTTAAACTAAAAAACCTGCCCAACAATTGTTTTTAATGGAAAAAACCATCATATTGCCCCCAACAAGCGATTCTACACGGGCAAAATTTTCAGCACTAAAAAAAATTAACAAAAAAAACAGCCATTTGTTATACCGCCATTAAGGATAGTTTTTACCAGAAATGTTCCCCCTTTTCATAATGTATGCAAGTGGATATGCTTAAAAAAAATTTAAACCATGGGAAAACAGCACCCATTTTTTAATTTTTGTTTTTTTCTTTTCCCTTATAAGTGACAGATGTATGCAGTCCACTTATTAACATATACAGTACCCAGGAAAAAGGCCAAAACCCAAAATGGTGAAAAGCCCTTTTGGGTTTCTGATTTACAAAATATAGACTAACACCCACATTTTTTATTTGGGTTTTGAATTTTTGTATTTATTACTATAAATATCTATTTCATTATGTAACATTTTTTAAATAATTACAAGATTTACCCTGGGCCCCAAATTCCCGGGTGCAGAACCCAAAAAAAAGCTGGAGGGGGGGTTTTTGGGGTTTTTTTTTTTTTAAAAGTGGGCCCCTTTTTAAAAAAAAAGGATCCCAATAAAATTAAAAATACTTTGCCAAAGTAAAAATTTGGGTATCCCACAAAAAATTAAAGGGTTTTTAAATTTGATTGGGCCAAAAAAGTTTTTTCAAGGTGGGAAACATTTAAAAAGAAACAAAACGCCAATTGAGGTTATCTGCTTATTATCTACACCTTCCCATTTCCCCTTAAAGGGGTTTTTCCCCCACTACATTTAATTTCACCCTTAACCCCAGTGCGGTTTTCTTGGTTTTTTACTTTAATTCAGGGGCGTGTTTAATGGCTTCCCCAAAATAGGCCCGGGAGTAGAAGCCAGGTCCCCTTTCTTAAAACAAACCCGTGCTTGGGAGCCTATCAGGAAAAGGTCAAACGGTTTTGTACTATACAACCTGGAAAAAGGGGGCTTTATGCACCCAAACAAAAGGGGATATCTAGGAATAAAGGGAAGGGTATTGTTTTTAAAAGGGGACACCTAATTTCAAAAGTGATTGTTTTTTTCCCCAAAACTTTTTAAAATAAAAAAACAAACCCTTTTTAGTAAGACAAACCCCCCCTAATTTAAGTCCCCCAAACTTTTCTTTTTCCCAAAAAAAATGAGAAGTTTTTTTTATTCCTTTAAAAAATATTTTTAATTTTGTGAATTGTTTTTTTGTTTTTTCTATAAAATTATTTAAGGGGAAAGAAAATTTGCTTTTTATTTGAAAAACTTTAACAAAACAGTTATATAAAACATTTTTTATTTTTTTTTTAAACTCC
Organism: Phyllomedusa bahiana; assembly: GCA_025379985.1. Taxonomy (NCBI): domain Eukaryota; kingdom Metazoa; phylum Chordata; class Amphibia; order Anura; family Hylidae; genus Phyllomedusa; species Phyllomedusa bahiana. The sequence continues at coordinate 180,450 of JAODAL010002621.1, forward strand.
ACAGATAAGACTTGAAAACCCCCGATGTTTTTTCGGACAAAAACCAATCTTAATGTGTTATTTTTTTTAGCTGGGCATCCAAAAATATCAAGAAAAAAAACCCCCCCGTGGGTTTAAAGGGGTAAAAGGGAAAGGTCAAAGTTAAAAGTGTTACCTTTAGTTCCTTTTTAAAACTTTTGGGCATTTAAAAAGGAAACAAAAAAAAAAGGGGGCCAAATGAAAAAGCAAAATAATTTTTTAAAAACTTTTGATGTTGTTCCCACTCAATTAAATTCAAAGAAATTTTTGGGCCCCCTTTTTAAATCTAAATCTCTATAAAGAAAAAAGGAAAAAAAAAGACAAAAATCAGCAAATAGAATTGCAAATAAGTTACTATTTTTTAACTAATACAAAAAAATATTTTTCACAAATTTCCCAAAAAAAAAGTTTTAGCAAATTGGTTCCTCCAAAGCCAAAAGAGTTACTTAAAGCAATGCGTCTCTTCTTCCTGGGATTCCATTCTTGTGCTTTTAGAGGGACATAATTAGAGGGGCAAAAACTCGGGGTCTGTTCGGGGGGCCAAAAGGGTTTTAGATAGGGGGTATTATTCCATGAAAAACAAAACAAACTGGAAAAGCATTCAATTTGCACCGGGGTGGGACCAAGCAAGGAACCCGTGGGCCCCTTTAGTTTTTCAGATACCCCTTCGAATCTCAAAAATTTCCAAACAGTCCTTTTTATTTCCTTTTTCAAACCGCATCACCGAGAGGTGTGGAGGTGGCATGGGCATTAATGTAGGTCACATCTTCTATCTGTAACTTAAATTCTTTAAAAGGCGGCCCCCATGCAACCTTTGGGGAAAAAAAAAAAAAGGGAATTTACTACAAAAACATTGGTGCTCAACCCTTTTTTTTTTACATGTAAAAAAAACAACTTTATTTTCAAAGATGCATTAAGGGATTTTACTTTTTTTTTTCAGTAAAAAATTTTTTTGTTCCCTTTTTCTTGTTTCAGCTTATTTTTGGGCCCCCTTAAAGGGTTTTTGGAAAACACAAACCCAAAATACTCATCGAAGCTTTAAAAAGGGGTTTTTTTCAGGAGGAGCCCCTTTTCCCCTAAAAGCCCAAAAGTAAACAAAAACACAGCTTAAAGAGAGAGAAACCCCACACAGAGACAGAAACTGCATAAGGGAAACCCGTTGACATTTCACTGAAAAAAATCAAAAGAAGCTTGGGAAACCCGTATCAAAAAACAACAAAAATTTTTTTTCCTCAGCACTTTTAAAGCCCCTTCATGGGTTTTCTGTCAAACAAAATAAAGCAGGGGTCTAATCACAAATTTCCCAAATAGTTTATTCTGTAAAACCAAAAAAAACATATTTTGTTTCCCCGGTTTTCCTTTTTAAAATTTTTTCCCCGCTCAGTCTCATCAGATAAGAAACTCCCCTCTGCGCAAGCCTGGGCCCCAAACCCCTTGTCAGGTCGTAAAAAAAAAGGGAAACTTTTTGAAGTAACCAAGATGTTTAAAGGGAAAACTTAACTCTCCCCAGGCTGCAATTTTTTTTTTAATCAATAATTTTTTAAAAATTTATTTAAAAAAACCCCTTTTTGGGGGATCCCCCGTCAAAATTAATCGGGCAAAAAACCCCCTTTTAAATCTCCCCAAGTTTGGGATTGTCCCCTTACTCTCATTCCGTTTATTTGTCCCCGTCAGGGCCCTTTGGGGGGTGCCATTTGGGGGGCGGCGGGCCCCTGGGGGGGGCGGGTATGGGTTTTAAGGGTTTTAAAAATTTATTTAAAACCCCCTTTTTCTTTCCCCCTTTTCCCCCCTTTCCCCCCTTTTTTTATTTTAACGAGGGAAGTCCCAAGAGCTCTATTTCATCACAGATTAGGAGAAGTTTCCCTTTCCCCCCCCGGGAAAACTCACTATGTTTTTTCCTTTTTTCTTTTTTTTCCCCCAGTTGTGGAACAAATTTTATTTTTCTTTAATTGAAACCCGGTACTTTTTTTTAGTATTACTTATATACATATTGTCTGTTTCCTACCTGTATTTGTATGTATATTCTGAGAGCTCTAGGTTTGATGCTGGTCATTCTTACATTTGTCATATCTGTCTTTACTATTCTACAGCGCTGTTATGTTATATTTAAAAAAAAAAAAAACAACTCAAACCTTTTAATGAGAAAAATACTCATCCGATTCTGAATTGTAAAACCTACGGGGTTTTTTGTATTTGGCAAAATATTTTTTAAATGGGTTTTTTAATGTGGAAATTTAAGGAAAAGTTTTTTTGCTGTATTTTTCAGTCCCAAAAAAGCTAGTCCTATTTATCTCTATGGGGTTTTGGACACGGTTCCAAGAGTTTTGTTGAACCGGCGGTTTTGAAAACCTTTAAGAAAAAAAAGTTAAATCCAAAGTGGGCTAACCCAAAACAGGGTTTTTTAATTCAGGTCCAAATTTGGGGGTGGTTTTTTCAGTCTGTTTTTTTACAGATTTTTTTAAAAACCAATCAAAAACCGAAAAGAAACAACTGCCCCTTTTAAAATGACTCTAAAAAAAAAATTTAAAAAAAAGATTTGGGAGGATCCCCCAAATTCCCCGAGTCCCTGGGTGGGAAGGGAGCTTTCTGGGCAGAACCCCCCCCCCCCCCCCCCAACCTCGCGGCTAAAAAACCCTGTTTTTCCCAAAATTAAACACTCCCCAATAAGGGGAACTGTGGATAGTGACCGGGTTTTTCCCAAACTAAAATTATTGCCAAACCCCTTATCAGAAAACCCCCTCAAACTTTTTTTTTTTTGTATTTACATTGTTATTTAATTTTAGGGTCCTTTTAGGCAGTTACTTAGCCCAGTTCCTAACTAGCCACACTTTATTTTTTTTTAGTAAATGCCGTTTTAAAAAACTTTAATTTCTTTCTCACATTCCTTCTATTTTTTATCCTGTTTTTAGTCTGCTTTTCCACAAGTTTTTATTAAATTTTGCCCCCCTTTTCCATTTTTAGGGATTTTTTTTAAATTAAAGGGGAAGAACAGCCTTAGCGTTACCAGGGGACTATGCCCTCCATACATTCAGAAAAAGACTTCTGTGGGGCATTTTAAAAGACTTCTGCCAGTTACAAGGGGATATAGCCCCCACCACTCTGATAAGACCCAGCAACTCCTGCCGTTACCAAGCTCCAATTATTAGATTTCTGCCGGAAGGCCTCCATCTGAGCTGTATACACAGTGCTCATTAAGCACTGTGTATACAGTGATCAGGAAAGCAGGGACCATAATAAACCATCTCTGCCTTCTACCTGCCACTGACAGACCGCTCTCTACCCTTGCATTTGCACACACAAGGGCTGTGGCAAGCCGACTCCTCAATTTCCCAAACCTCCGACTCCCGACTCCCTCATACACGGCGAATGTTTAAGTGATAATTTTACCATAGTAAAATGGTAACATCAGGCTGTTTATCACCTTATGAATACAATAATCAAGCTATTTAGGTAGAACAGGAACACTGACAAGCAAAAGGGTAACAATGTTTTTTATCTTTTTAACTTGTGGGTAGAGTTGAAGAAAAAGCTGTATTTGTATCCAAGACCAGTATTCACCAATATTGGGAATGTGTAGAAGAGACCTGGGATCAGATTTTGGATTTCCCAAATACTAACAAAATAATAGAAAGCGTAACCCAAAGCAGTTTTCAGGAAAGAATCTGCCCGAACTAAAACAGATGCTAAATACTTGGCAAGTCAAATTTATGTATAAGATAGGTAAGATGACCGTATATAAAATTACAGTAGCCTCAAAGTTTTCAGCTGTAGTGGATTGGAGAGATATGGAGCCTGAAAGTCACAAATTCAAAAAACATTGTTACCATTTTGCTTTCAGTGTAAAATATATTTATTGGTTAGACTTTAAACCCCAAAAAAATTTTTAAAAATATGAAAAACGCGGAACTTTTATGGAGTCTTAATTTTTGTTCTGAGAAATAGTGTTCCCCCTTTAGATCCTGCATACTGACCTAATTGATCTCTTTATTTCCAGGCTAGAAAAAACGGCCTCTCTACACAACTTTTTTTGGGGGTTTAAAGCATGACCCAGGGGCAACATCTCTAACAATGTCAAGAAAAGGAATTCCTCACCACAGTCAGTTTTGATAAAGTTGAACTCTTCTACTTCTTTGAAAGCAGGTAAAAAAATTTTGCTGAAATTGTTTTCAGGGAGCAAAATCTTTCCCCGGGGAAAGCGCTTTGCCCCCCCCTGCATCAATTAACTCCTCATGTGATAAAGGGAAGATAGAGGCATAGATGCCGGCCCCCAATGCCCTTGCTTTTTGCATAAACTAACGGGACCAATTTAATTTATATTTTGGAGTCAGGGGTCCCTTTTATGACGACCCCGACTCCTGCAAAATTGGCCCCGGACTCCACTGCACGACTGACTCCACAGCCCTGGCACACACTGCAGGTGTTTTTTAAAAAAGGGGTTTCCCAAAAATCCGTCCTCCGCCCCACCAAACAGGTCAGTTTTTCGGCTTACCTTGCAGTGCACAAGTGATTTTTAATTATTGTCAACAATTTTGTGGATTCCTGAAAACATGACCTGTTGGGGGGGGTTTTGAGGAGGAGTTTGGGAACCCCTGCTTTGGAACTTCCTGGTAGAGTTACACGCCAGCTGCGAGGACATTCAAGGTCAACTGGTTAACAAGTTTGCCCAACACTGGATAAAAATTAGGCTGAGTGCACTTGCACACATTTGCTATGGAAATTTTCCTCAGAAAATTCATAGATAAATTTGCAAGTAAAAGTTTGCAACAAATCGTGCAAACCTTACCCGATTTAATTCAAGTGAATTATTTACTCTTATTTGGTCTCCACAAAATCAAGAATTACCCCACTCATGTACAAGAGCCTCCATTTGGGCAGGCCAAGTTACTGAGCAAGTGTGACCATCAGTACTTTTCATACTTCGTGGATATTCTGAGGCAGATCATAGCTTAGCAAACAGACTTCCTCCTTCTCTTCCCCAAGAAATTATTAATAGCTTGGTGGGAAACTGCAGGGGGGTAGTCTTCCCAGATTAGGTTTGCAGTAATTCCTAGGCCATTTTGTTTTTCTAGATCAGCCTTAATTATTTGCATGATCTCCTTTTCAAATAGAAACCTATGTTTAAAAAAAAAAAAGAGAATGCAACAAATTTAGAAATAACATTTCCCAAATAAATTTTTTGTCCCTGTGGGCGGGTTTTTTTAAAAAAGCCATTAAAATTGGGCGGTTTACCGCAACCCATTGGATTTTTCCATGTGCAAAGCCGCATTAAAATTATAAAGCTTCCATGTGCATCCCCCCCAAAAAGTTAAAATTATAAAAGGGTCGGGTTTGGGGCTTATATGTTTTAACCCAATTCTTTATTCAAAAAAAATCAAAAATTCTTAAGTTAATATTCAAATTTTTTTTTGCTCCTTTAAAAATAAAATACATAGGTAGCGTAAGCATTGCCAAACAATAGAAATTGGAACCTTGCGGGTTGTTGGCGTTTTTTCAAAACAAGAAAAGCGTTTATCCAGCACAGAAACATGCTTTAAAAATTTTAATCCCAAATACAACTTTTAACCTTTTCCCCAAAAAAAACATAGTGCATTTTTTGGATGTAATCGTTTGGCTGCTTATGCTGTTTTGTAGAAAAACACTACAGTAAAACTACCAAAAACTATATGAAAAAGAGGATTTAAACAAACAAAAAAACTGCAAAAATAAACCTGTTAAAAAAATAACTTTTTTTGGGAATTTGCTAAAAAATTAATATCCCAAACCCCTAAAATTTACCATACATACCTAGATGATACAGCACCTGTGCACTGCCCTCGTGGAGTAAAACGCCCCGAAAAAGAGCGGGTCCGCTTTTAATGACAGACAATTCACTACAGGTTATTTAACATTTTTAAAACCCCGTATCCCACGCTTTCCCCCACTGTTTAGGGTTTTATCAGGGGGGTTCTAAATGCGCTGTGGAAAAGAATACGCTATATACCAAAGGCATATACTACAAAATGTTACTTCCCATTCAAGGTTTGATAAAATGAGTCGATACTTTAACTTAGGTGCTGACGGGCTATAACGACGATGAATCCAGCAGCTCTCTAGCTGCTGGCAACCAAAAGTTACGAGGGATACAGAAGGGCTTATCTCTGTCTCCCTTTCATATGTCTTAAAGACCCCGCACAAATGGTATAATATACTGATCCCAGTGTTTGCACTTGATGTAAAGATCTTATGCCAGTTTACAGATTCTCATTGAGATTTCTCTGCTCATGCTATAATTCCGGCGTTCAGGATATTTCAGCTGCGCATGTCAGGAAGGTGGGAATGACATGTCTCTTCGGTTAGAACGCGGCCGGAATCGACACTGGCATATGCCGAAAAACCGGCTCAAACACGCGGCGCCCGGGCGTTCAGGAATATTAGTTTACACATGCGCAGTCAGGAAGGTGCGTTTCATAACCAAACTTCAGGGATCAGTGCTATATTTATTAATCCCAGTTACCTTAAAATTCAGGGTTGTGTACTTACAACTGTACTTACTGACTAACTGCACACAGTCCAAAGGCTTGCGTATTAACGTCACTTCATCTTGCCATGATGTATGATGGCTACAAAGATAATGTGGCGGAACATTCTGTGGAATGATTTCACCAAGCAAACTAATAGCATACATGGTTTAACACGGTCCTGTAGAGCGAGGCCAAAGACAAAACAACGTACAGGGGTACAAATATTTCATTGTCTCAGCTGGACATAAGTTATCAATCTGTAGGCAATCAATGAATTGATGAATAATTTAAAAATATGCTTACTGGATACATATATAGGTTCAAGCTTTAAAGGTACAATAGTGCGTCCTCTGTGGAAGAGTGCGAATCTAAACAAAAGCCAATGTGAACAGTTATAAAGCAGAGTCTATTCAATAAGGCAACCGAATTGCAAAGTCTCTTTAGGCCCTTTGGTTGAACAGAATCCATACGGTAAATTCCATTGGGCTTCACTTACACAGAAGTCGTCTGTCCCATTCTCTCCTATAGGGGATGGTTTATTACAACTTCTAAACCAAAAAGAGCCAGAGGATTCCCATTCACCGTTATTGGATGTTTCCCACACATGTAGACCTACTGGTGGCGTCTTCTTCTATTTCGTTATGTCCACCAGATGTTGGCCCACCCCTCCTTTTGAAATATTCTCCTTGTATTTTCCAATAATAATTTGAGTGGGCAGGGCATATACACATATAAACTACTCCTTCTGTCCTACAATTGGCAAAATCACGAATAAAAAAATTGCTTTCATTTGAGGCACTTGTAATAAAATGACTTGGTTGTGTGTACATATGGGCAGGCTACCACATGCTCTGCCCAACATTCTTGAACATGCACATTTGGTTTCTTTCTAACCATGTGCCTTGTGGGAGGGTATTGGTGTATAGGTGGCATGGGACCCAGTCTATTCTTTGATGGAATACTACACTTCCGATAGGTTTTCGAGGGGGTTGGAGGGATGATATCCTTCTTGATCCTGGTCTAAAACATCAGATAACCCCATTATTTTTTGAGGATATTGATTACTTCTAAGTTTCTATCTCAAAGGTATGCAACTATGCGTGCTCTATTGGTCTCTTTATCTACCTGGGGCTTACCTGTAATAGTGTTGTCCTATTTTGTTTTTGTGCATTGCGGAAGGCTGATTCAGGACTTTTGTAGGATATCCTCGGATTGAGAAATCTCTATATCAAAATACTGACTGTCTCTTAAAATCCTAATTCTATGGAGCATTTCTCTTGACTATCAAGAAATTGACCTTTCGGTATTCTCTCTTGAATGGTAATGGATGTAACTTCTCCGTGTAAACAAAGCTGTTAGTTGGCTGTAGGTTTCCTATATATATCCTGTATGAATGTTACCATTCAGATCTTTTATAATTAAGCACATCCAGATAAAGGTTAAAACATCTTCTCTGAATTTCAAATGTGAAGGTGCATGCCGAATTGTTTTTATTGAGTTGTTGCAACAAAAACTCCCAAAATGACATTTTTTACCTTCCACGGAGAATGATAATGTATCGATGTACCTCCCCCAAAATAATATATGGGGGGGCCATTGATTCATCTCCCCGGTTGATTATCAAGGTGGGCTCCCACCAGAAGGAACAGGATTTGCATATGCGGGACGCGCAGGAGCTACCATTGCGGTGCCCTGAGCTGGTGGAAGGTCTTGTTGCAAAAGACAGTAATTATGCCGTTATGTACAAAATTCAAGTAGTCTAATGACAAATGGCATTTGTGAGCCCTGGCAAATTTCTATAATTCTTGTGGGACAAAAAAGAAATTCAACCCTGCATGGATAACCTTTTTCTTGTGGAATATTACTGTATAGGCTTTCAACATCTATGAGAAAACCCAATAATACTTTTCTTTATTTAACGCTGGATCCCTTCTTGTCTACGCCCCAAAAGATCTGAGGTAAATACTCCTTATGGTTATGGAAGGCATGTTAATAACGAAACATCTGTAAGATGTTATCAATATTTAGATCCCCTACATTTTGCGTGATTGATCCCACACGCTGAAAACTATGGGTCTACCTTTAGTGGGGTACAGACCTTATGGATCTTAGGGAGAGTCGAGTAAAAAGTCGAGTATTGTGGGTTAGAAGGCATCATAAAAATTTAAATTCTGTTTGTGATATAAGCCCATTTCTACCCTCACGAGTATCCTTCTCTAGTTCATAGTGAAGGATGTTGTTTGGGTCCATAGGTAAGATATCATAAACTTTTTGTCCTTAAGCAGACTCATTACACATCTGTTTGTACTATTGTCATGATTTAATATATGACTATGTTTCCCCCATTATCGGAGGGATTTGATGATAATAGACTTATTCGTTCCCAGTGCTGACAAATGATGCTAATTCCTTCTTCTACTGAGATTATTGTGGAATGGTTAAACTCTGTTTCGCCTAGATCACGAAAGTTCCTTTTGAGACTATTTGTAAAAATAATATCCAATTTCATGTGTATCCAGCTGACTCGGGGGCATTCTCATTCTTTTATGCTTCAAATTTAGTTTGTCCATATCTATTTCTTCCTCTCCATAAAGGACATTAGAGTGCGGTATACCTTCCAGGATCCTGTGTCGTGACGGCCCAACTGTTGGAATTCGATCTTATCTTTGATTTCTTAAAAAATTATGACATTTGTGCTTACGCACAAATAGATGTAATCCTTTGATCATGAAAAATTCACTATATACTTGGTGGTGTGGGTACAAAAGTCAAACCCCTCTGTAGAATCTGTAAATCTTACTACTTAGTTGTGTATCTGTAAGGTTAATTATTGATGCTGATCAGGTGTTGTACTTTCTGACGATGTCTCAGCGGATGCGGGGCCTCTCCATCCCTCTAAAAAAAGGGGTAGGTGTATTGGAGTTGCCAGAGGGAAAAGGAGGCATAATAATCCATATTACCCCCCCTTCCTCCCCGAATTCCCGGCCCTGGTCCCCCATTTTCAGATCTAGTCCCTCTTGAAACTTTCCCCAGATCTTTTAGTATTTTGTGATTTTTGGGATCTAAGAAATTTTGCGTCAGATGACAATTTCTTTCACCTTTAAAAAAGAAGGCCCCAAAATTTTATCCCGAAATTTCCACCCCCCAAAAAAAACCTATTTGGGACCCCCTTAAAGAATCTTTTTTTTATTTAACAAACCCTTTTTTTATTAAAATTTTTTTCCCAAAATCTTTATTTTTTTTGTTTGGAAAAAGGAGGGGGGAAAACAAAAAACAACAAAAAGAAATTTAAAGTTTTCAAGGTTTTTTTTCGAAATTAAAGAAAATCCTAAAATTTAAAAAGGAGGAACCTTTTAAAACCCCTTAGAAAGTTACCAAAAAAAACCCACAAACTTAAAATTTTAAAAACCTTGAAAAAAAGAAAAAAAAGCAATTCAAAAAAATTTAAAGGGGAAATCCCAAAAAAAAATTTCCCCCCAGGGGGAAAAGGGAAAAAGGCCCCTTTTTTTTCAAAACTCTTTTAAAAAAAATTTTTCAAAGGGACAGGGGCCCAAAGCAGGGGAAACGAAACAAAAATAAAAAAACCCAAAGGGGGAAAGGCCTAAAACAAGGGGAAAAAAAAGAAGGAGAGCCTTTAATTTTTTTTAAAATTGAAGCCCCCACCCCCTAGAGAATTTTTGTCCATCTGACGCAGAATTTCAAAACCCAACCCCACAAATATACAAGATCTAGGGGGAAAATCAAAGGGACTAATCTAAAAATGGGGACCACCCGGGCCCGAATTTTTTGGAGGAAGGGGGGAATATTTGGATTAATTTTGCCCCTCACCTCTGGCAACCCAATACACCTCCCCCTTTTTTTTGAGGGTGGGGGGCCCCGCATCTGGCCCCGAACCAAACGTCAGAAGTAACCCAACCCCCCGATCAGCATCAGATAATTAATCTTACAGATGACCCAAATTTAATAGTAGAGAATTTAAAAGATTCTACAGAGGGGCTGACCTTTTTACCCACCCCCCAAAAATAGTGATTTTTCATGGGTCAAAGATTACATCTATTTGTGCGTAAGCCAAATGGCATAAATTTTTTAAAAACAAAGATTTAAAATCGAATGGGCCCAAAAGTTTTGGGGGGGTCACACCCCAGGGTCTGGAAGGCATACGCACTCTAGTGTCCCTTATGGGGGAGGGGGAAATTAGAGAGGGGCCCAAAATAAATTTTAAGCTTAAAAGAGAGAATGCCCCCGAGTCAGCCCCGGAACACATGAAATTGATTTATTTTTTTACCCAAAAAGTTCCCCCCCCAAAAGAACCCTTTGTGATCTAGGGAACAGAGATTTCCATTCCACCCAAAATCCGTAAAAGAGGAAATTGGGAACGTTGTCAGCATGGAACAATAAGTCTATTTAAATCAAACCCTCCGTAAAAGGGGGGAAAATAGTCATATTAAAACATGACATTTACAAACAATGGGTAACGATCTGCTTTAAAGGGCAAAAGGGATTATGATATCTTACCTATGGGTCCAACAACACCTTTACTATAAACAGAAAAGGAAACTTTGGGAGGGTTTTTGAAATGGGTCTTATATCACAAACAGAATTTTTTAAATTTTTTATGCCTTCAACCCCCAAAA
>JAODAL010002622.1:0-191584 GCA_025379985.1 Phyllomedusa bahiana
CCCCAACCCCACTGGAAAGGGGACCTAAGCTGTAGAACCCCCCCACACCCTGAGGAAAATGGGGCCTGAAGTTAGAACCAACCAAGCCTTCGGGAAATTGGACCCTAAAAAGCTGTAAAAAAACCCACAGGGCCTGAAACGGATTGGGGTGAAGTTAGAACCACCACAGCTGTACTGGAAATGGGAGCTGAAGCTGTAGACCACCCCCAGTTGAACAGGAATGGGGGCATGAAGTGTAAACCCCCCCACACCCCTGTATGGAAAGGGGACCCTGAACTGTAGAACCCCCACACCCTATACTGGAAAGGGGACCCTGAACGCGAAACCACCCACCCTGTATGGAAATGGAGCCTGAACGCTTTAAAAAGGCGGCTATTTGGAAAAGATTTAATCTTTTAATTGTATTGAATAATGTCCTACTTTTAATGGGCTGTTGGTGAGATGTTCCATTTTATCATGAAATGAGGATCCTCAGAGCCGCTTTCATTGGGAGAAGCTGAGGATAGTTGCACTTTTAAACGACAGTAACGCTGCTGGAGAAATTAGTTTTTTGTTGCTCCTATAAAATAACTTAGGAGCCATAAAATACATGAACGCACTGTATCTATCTAGAGAAAGCCATTGTTTGCAGCAGCTCTCCCTCTGAATAATAGGTGGCCCCTTCGCCCTTCCCCATGATATCCATATGACCTACGAGGGAATTTAAACATTTCCTAAGCCCCCTTATCTAATGATTACTCAATTCAGGCCTAAGATATTCTTAAGGGTTTTTTGGGGGACTTACAAAGGTGATTGTCCCTGGGGGTTTGGGTTACAATGAAAAAAAGGGCCTATCCCTCTGACGCTCCCCTTTCCCGTCCGGTGCTGGCCCCCTTACATCCCGACTGCACAGTGAGCGTCTTTTTCATGCGTATTGCCCAAAATCACATCCCCCCGCGTCACAACGTCGGGGGCGGACCCCGGGAAAAAGGGAAACGGCAGCGTCACGGATGGAGTGGCTTTGTTTTTCTCTTTGTAATCATGCCCCAGCAGACCAATGAGCCTTTGTAAGTCCTGGACAAACCCTTTAAGTCAGTTCGACCAATGGTATACTCACTTTTAATATTTTATTTCATACAAGCCTTACTTAGAATAAGATAAAGCTGTAAGATCCATAAACAGCAGCCTTTTTTTCCTTTTTTTCTTTTTTTTTTTTTTCCCTTTTTTTTTACTGGGGGGACACAGAGGTAATGCATGATCCTCGAGTTTTTTTGCTTTTTAACGTTAAAGTTGTTAATGGGTGGCTGCCCCGAGTTCCCCCTATAAAAAGAGCCTTTGTGTTTGGAACCCGAAAACCCCCCCCCATCGTCATTGAAACAATCCCATATTGTGTGGCTCATGGAATATGCTGCTGTTTTACATCCAGTGACCAAAAATGAAAAAAAAGCCGTTTTCCCATCAAAAGGCTTTTTAACGAGCAAAGGAGGGGACAAATAAAAAAGGACACAACTAACGCTGTCCCCACAACAACATACCTGCACAAGGGGGCCCGTGTGCTTTTCAGCTGGCTGAGTTGACAGGGGGAAAAAGTAGGTCGATAGATAAGAGTAGATTGAGATAGATAGTAGTTGGATAGATAGATGTTGTTGGGATAGATAGATATGAGAAGATAGATAGGATCAAAGATGATAGAAGATATGGAAAAGATAATAGAGGTAATAGATAGTACTAGAAAAAGATAGAAAAAAAAAAAGATAGATAGTTGATAATAGATAGGAAAGCTATGGTAGATTGGTAGAAAAATAGATATAGAGATAGTATGGGAAAATAGTATGGAGAGATAGATAGTGTAGATAGATAGATAGATAGATAGATAGATAGATGATATGAATGATATTATTAATGATGATAGATTGAGATAGATATGAATGAAAATGAAGATAAGGGTAAGATAGATAGAAAGAGATAGATAGATATGAGATAGTAATAGATTAATATGAGATGTAATAGATGATAGATAGATAGATAGAGATAGAAGAAAAAATAAAACAAAAAAAGAGGAACTGCGGCGCACGTTTATAAAAAGGGGGATGCAGAGGAAGAGGTTTCACAACTCTATTTTATTTAAAAGAGAAAAGCAGTCTAAAAATAAAAAAATTATGAGTAAAGCCCGACGCTTTTCGCGTGGAAAACCCACTTTTCCCGGGGTACAGGAAAAAGGGAAAAAAAAGTTTATATAGGAAACAACGGGTTAAAAAAAAAAGTGCGTCACCGAGCTAAAATTTTTTAGTGTTAAAAAACAAGAGATTTTTACACAGGTAACAGCCTGGGATGGCCCAGATATCTGTCAATCATTAGTTCGTGTGACGGCGGAAAGGGGGTTTTTGCAGGGAATAAAAATGTAGTGAGGTTTACTCACCTGCCCGTGGGGTTTAATACTAATTGACACAAATTAGTTTAATTTAAAATAAAGTGCTATTCATTTATGTGTTGTTTAAACAAAGCTGATATAATAATATAGCAGAGGAAAAGAAAGATGTGCTTACACCTAATGGCGCTAAAAATCAGGTAAAAAGCCGCTCAGTATGGACGGAGCCAATGTAATAACCAGTGAATAAAAGGAAAAGGAAATTGTAACTGGTGGTAAGAATCTGAACTAATTACGTCCACAAATCTGTGTGTGGGATGATATGGAAAAAATACCCGGTAGAAACCTGGGTAGTGAGGTGTCCCTCAGAATTGTACTGACTGAAAAAAGAAAACGCATGTAATCGTGGGATTGTAATTGCGATACTGCAGATGAGCAGAATGTCTATCATTTGCTCTAATTACATGTTGACAAACGGAAAAAGACTGCAGAGATAAACTGGAACAGTGGGATTGCTATTATGTCCTCAATGGGCTGGAACGCAAGTATGTATTTATCTTAAAGTGGATGGTACTAAAAATTATTTTCTTATCATCTTTTGACAAAACCAATTAATATTGTTTTTTAACAAAGTTAAACAATAAAAAGAAGGAAATAATAACCTTGGAGGGAACTGAAGCATTAAATATATTGCCACCTGCTAAATTGTAACTGAGTGATCGGGGAAACTAGTAGGTGTGAATTCGGGAAGTAAATATATGTTGCCTGTATAATGTAGAAAACTGAGGATATAATGGAACCTAGGATCCTAGTACCTTTTGGTCAGTGTGTGCGAGCGATATATTATATATTATACAGACATTGCTGGTACTTGTGCAACTATTATTAGTTACATTAATCATTTTGCTGTACATATTATTATTATCTATTTTAGTATTTTCATCAAAGTCTTGAGCAGTCTGTAATCATCTATGAGAAGTACCTCTAGGGATTGTTGACACAAGAATCTTTTAAATATCTGGTTTCGACATTTTAATGTCTTTTATATACTTGCCATGATTCATCATGGGATTGTATTATTGGCACTGCTAGTATCAGTTTTTTATTCTTATTTTTAGTGTCTATACATTATTCCTATTATCTAGTAGTGTTTATTTATATAAGCACTTTCGATAACTTTTGTTTCTGTTTAATTAATTTTTTTCCCACGGGTAATACATCACTTCATACACTTTCTCACTGCAGGTTCACACTGAGCGGTTTTTTTAATATATATCGCTCGCACACACTGACCAAAAGATAGTAGGATCCTAGGTTCCATTATATCCTCAGTTTTCTTCATTATACAGGCAACATATGTGAAGATAAATGAATAGCACTTTATTTAATATAAACGTACACTTTGTGTCAATTATGTATTAAACCTCACGGGGCAGGTGAGTAAACCTCACTGACACTTTGTATTCTCCTGCAATCCTCTTCCGCTCGTCAGCACGAGACTAGAGTGATTGACAGATATCTGGTCCATCCGCAGTGCATGTTACCTGTTGTAAGATCTCTTGTTTTGTAACACTGAATATTTGTAGCTACGAGTAGACGCACTATCATTTTTTTCACACACGTTGTTTCCTATATAATCTTGTTATATTCCTTTGTACCTGTACCCCTGAGGAAGCGTGGGTTTGCCACGCGAAACGCGTCGGGCTTCTACTCCATATATTCTTTTACATTTGAGACTGCTTGTCTCTTTTAAATAAACTAGAGTTGTAGTAAACATCTACTCTCTGGCATTCCCCTTTCTTTATATAATACCGATGCCGCGCAGTTCCTCTTATTTAAGTTTTGATTTCTTTTTTCAATACCACATAGTTCATTTCACATACACGTGAACACAGGACTGCATCAGCGTATGGTCTCAAACGTCCACAGAGAGGTTTACTAAGCTACTACGTAAGGAGTTTTGCCTTCGACACTATGCACACTCCGCAGAGTAGCAGAGCTGTAATCTAGCACGCAACATAATTTTTCCCTAACATACTTCACTATAGTGCGCCTCTTTTTGTTCTCCTTACTTCTTTTATAGTATTAAGATAAGATTAGATATGGAGATAGACTAGATAGAGATGAGATTTTAATAAGGCGGATTAGAATATATAGATATATATGAATAGATTAGTATAAATAGATAATAGATACTATGGATAGATAGGTATTAGATAGATATAGATATAGATATGGATAGATAGAATAGATAAGAATTAGATTGGGGATAATAGATATGCAATAGATAGATAGATAGATATGAGATGTGGAAAAATAAGATGATAGACAGATTAGATAATAGATAGATAGTGAGATAGAATATGGATATGAGATGATAGGAGATAGATTATGAGAGAATAGAGTAGTTAAGTAGATAATATGAGATAGATAGATGGATATAATAATATGCGAATAGATATGAGATTTATAGATAGAGAATAGAGATAGATAAATATGAACTAGTAGATATGGAGAAGAAGATAGATATGATAGATAATTAGATAGATAGATATGGGTATAGATAATTACAGAGATACATACATAACAGATTTTTTTTATTAAAAATAATTATTATTATTTTTATTGTATTTTATATTTTTCATCCATGGATAATAGATAGATAGATAGATAGAATAATAATAAATATGGTTAGATAGATAAGACTAGAATAAATAAGAAGAGATAGATAGATAGATAGATAAATATAAGAATAGATAGATAAATATATGAGATAATAGATAGATATTAAGATAACAGAGATACATAATAGATAGTAATAGATAGATAGATAGATAGATAATAGATAGATAGATGTGACAGCATGGAATGACGAGAATAGACATAAAGTCCTTTCATCCACATGCCGTTTAAGACTACCTGGTAGGAAGTCTGTCATGTACAGATAGACGTTTTTTCATTAATATGTAAATATTTTACTACAATTAAAAATCTAAAATTTAAAAAACTCCTAAAACGTTGAATCATTTTAAAAAGAATTGCCTTATTTTACATGACGATTTATTCTCTCTTGCTGTCTAAACATAAAGTTCTGCTGGTTTGCTATCACCAATGCATAGTGGGAGATCATAGAGCTGGTGTGTCAGGTCACACGACTGACTGCAAAGTCTAGACAAAACGCTGACTGTTTCCATGGGCAACCATTGGCTTTTACATACAGGAGTTGGGAAGGAGATTAGATGAAGCTCTGATTTACTGTTGCTGTTCTACAACTCTCAGCATTCTCAGCAAACAAGACAAGGCATCTGAAACGCTACTGGTTGTTGACAATAAAAAAAACCACCTTTTTGTCTCAGTGAGTTATATGAAGATATTTCTATAAGAAGATAGCATATCAGCTGTATCCCAGGTGCCTGTGGTACATGACAGGGCATGTAGGCATGACTGAGTCACACATGCCAACAATTAGCAGAATATTTCTGTGTGGGGCGTGTGGGTGAAGGAATGCACTTCCTGCCAGGCTCGTCACAAGTGGCCTCCAAAATAAAAACCGTTGATTGTGTGTACATGCCGCCAGTGGAGTTAGGAAAGAGTCTGACCGCTGCTGTGTGTACAGCGCCCATGTATTAGGAAATGAGTCCAGGACCCTGGCTGTGTTACTGACGCC
Source organism: Phyllomedusa bahiana (assembly GCA_025379985.1). Lineage (NCBI taxonomy): Eukaryota > Metazoa > Chordata > Amphibia > Anura > Hylidae > Phyllomedusa > Phyllomedusa bahiana. The sequence goes on from JAODAL010002622.1 coordinate 6,015, forward strand.
AATGTTGTAACAGAAAAGCGCCAGACCCTGCTGTGTGTACTTTCCCATGGTTAGGAAAGGCCCGACCTGCTTTGTTTCTGCCCAGGGGTAGAAAAGACCTGACCCCGCTTTTGTTTACTGCGCCAAAAAGGGGTAGGAAAAGATTTTGACCCTGCTGTGTGTCGCGCCATGTGAGGAAAGAGCCACCCCTTTTTTACTGCGCCATGGTGTAGGAAAGAGAGCCTGACCCTGCTGTGTGTACTGCGCCATGGTGTAGGAAAGAGCACCAGACCCTGCCGTGTGTACTGCGCCATGGTGTAGGACAGAGAGCCTGACCCTGCTGTGTGTACTGCGCCATGGTGTAGGAAAGAGAGCCTGACCCTGCGGTGTGTACTGCGCCCATGTGTGTAGGAAAGAGCCCTGACCCTGCTTTTGTGTACTGCGCCATGGTGTAGGAAAGAGAGCCTGACCCTGCTGTGTGTACTGCGCCATGGTTTTAGGACAGAGAGCCTGACCCTGCTGTGTGTACTGCGCCATGGTGTAGGAAGAGAGCCTGACCCTGGTGTGTGTAGTGCGACATGGTGTTTGATAGAGTCTGACCCTGCTGTGTGTACTGCGCCATGGTGTAGCACAGAGCGCCAGACCCTGCTGTGTGTACTGCGCCATGGTGTAGGAAAGAGAGTCTGACCCTGCTGTGTGTACTGCGCCATGGTGTAGGAAAGAGCGCCAGACCCTGCTGTGTGTACTGCGCCATGGTGTAGGAAAGAGAGCCTGACCCTGCTGTGTGTACTGCGCCATGGTGTAGGAAAGAGCACCAGACCCTGCTGTGTGTACTGCACCATGGTGTAGGAAAGAGCACCAGACCCTGCTGTGTGTACTGCGCCATGGTGTAGGAAAGAGCACCAGACCGCTGTTGTTGCTGTAAAACGCTCTGCTTGACTCGCCATGGTGTAGGAAAGAGCACCAGACCCTGCTGTGTGTGTACGCGCCATGGTGTAGAAGAGCACCATGACCCTGTGTGTACTGCTCCATGGTGTAGGAAAGAGCTCCAGACCCTGCCGTGTGTACTGCGCCATGGTGTAGGAAAGAGCACCAGACCCTGCTGTGTGTACTGCGCCATGGTGTAGGAAAGAGAGCCTGGGCCTGCTGTGTTTACTACACCAGATAGTACCATACAGTGCTAATATATAGTGCATAGAGTATTTGCATACACTGTGTACAAGGAGTGTCATACAATACCCACATAATCTCATTCTTTGCCCACATAATGCCAGAAGTGCCCAGAAAGTCCTATACTTCATTGAGCCCATGTATAATGCCATATAGTGCCCATAAAGTGCTTACAGAGCATATAACAGAATATTTTCATCTCATGGTTTAGCCTTAAACATGTTGGCAAATGTAAATAAACATTATTACCATTTCTGAGCTGACTTTGCTTCATTTCAGAGATACAGCAGGTTATCTCCCCTGCTTGTTTACAGAGCACATAACAGGGTATTCCCATCTCATTGATTAGCCTCAATGTTTATTCACTTGACCTACATGCTTAAGGCTAATAAATTAGATGGGAATAACCCTCTATGTGTTCTGTAAACAAGCATAATGGATAACCTGCTGTATCTCTGAAATGAAGCAATCTCAGAACAGAAATGTAAATAATGTTTACTCACCTTTGCCTACATGTTTATTACCATTTTTGTTCTGACTTTGCTTCATTTCAGAGATACAGCAGGTTATCTCTCCTGTTTGTTTACAGAGCACATATAGGGGTATTCCCATCTCAATGATTAGCTCTAAACATATAGGAAAAAGTAAATAACCATTATTAACGAATACATATCTGTTTTAATTTTGCTTAATTTCAAAGATACAGCGGGTTATCCATCCTGCTCATTTACAGATGGTTTCCTAAGTTACTGACCACCCCTGTGCTTTAGCTACCCAGTCCCCTTCTGCTGATAAGACATAGTTGCTAGGTCACAGAGGGGGTCAGTAACTTAAGAAACCGTCTGTTAACAAACAGGATGCATAGGCTGCTGTATCTTTGAAACTAAGCAAAATCAGAAAAGCAATGCATTTGGCAATACTGTTTATTTACCACCACCTATGTGTTTAAAGCTAAGCAGTGAGACTGAAATACCCCTTTAACAGATTTCAGAGAGTGGCATGTTTTTACATAGCACCATGTTGTAATAAGATACAGCTAATAGTTGCCCAGATAAATCGTAGCATGGGGTAAATATTCTATCCAGGATGTGCTTGGAATCACTACAGGAGATATTCCGTTGAAAAAGGGCATATTTTTAACCGAAACGTCCTATGTTGTTGTGAACTCTCCTATAATAATGAATTGGAACATTGCAATCTCCCTGGATTTTACACTTTTTGATGAATTAAAGGGGTTGTCTCACTACAAGGATTGCTGCTTTTTATGTTAAAGATCTTGCAAAAACAAGTCACTTTGCAATATGTGTCCATTAACAGTGTCCTACCTATTCCTAGATATCCCCTCTTGTATGGGCTGCATCAGCTTCTCAGGTCGCTATAGCTACAGACCTGTTTCATCTCTCCTGATAGGCTGCCAGCACTGGTCGCTATAGCTACAGATCTGTTTGATCTCTCCTGATAGGCTGCCAGCACTGGTTGCTATAGCTACAGACCTGGCTTCTACTGCAGCCTAGTAGAAGCCAGTAAACACGCCCCTGAATGCAAAATGAAACCAAGAAAACAGGACTGAGGTGAGATGAATCAATGTAGTGAGACAACCCCTTTAAATAAGTGATTTTTTGCTACTTTTCGAGTCCTATTGAGTCTGGATATAAATATTTGTTGCTTTCAGTTAGTAGCCACGTATAAGAACTGGGAGTGCGGAATAATACAAAACACGCGGTGAATATGTTGCATGAAAACAAAACTGACACTGACATTACACTTCTTCTTTCTGCTAACAGAAAAGTGTCCCCTGGACGGATAAAGTCACAAGATTCACGGCAGAAGAGGAAACGCCAGAAGGAAATATCTAATAAACTACATTTATAATTCTCTTGGAAGACATCATATTATTACCTTATTTTTTGAAAGTCTCTTGCATCTGCCTTCAGCCAGATCAATGTATCTCCTGAAATGCTCTGTGCTGCTAGTACACTGCTCATTTCACTGTTAGTCCATATAATCCAGGAGGGCACTTGTATGAAAACTGTCTAGGAGTAAGGCTTTCTTGGTTGCCTATAGCAACCAATCAGAGCCCATAACAACCAATCAAGCTCATAGCAACCAGAGCCCAAAGCAACCAATCAGAGCCCATTGTAATCTATCAGTGCTCATAGCAACCAATCAGCGCTCATAGTGACCAATCAGAGCTTATAGCAACCAATCAGCGCTCATAGCAATCAATCAGAGCCCATAGCAACCAATCATCCCATAGCAACCAATCATTCCATAGTAACCAATCAGAGCTCATAGCAACCAATCAGAGCCCATAGCAACCAATCAGAGCCCATAGCAACTGATCAGAGCTCATAGCGACCAATCAGAGCTCCCCTTTTATTTTTTCAGAGCACTATATGAAATAAGAGGGGCGCTCTGATTGGTTGCTATGAGCTCTAATTGGTTGCCATGAGTGCTGATTGGTTGCCATGAGCACTGATTGGTTGCTATAGGCTCTGATTGGTTGCTATGGAATGATTGGTTGCTATGGGATGATTGGTTGCCATGAGCTCTGGTTGGTTGCCATGAGCTCTGATTGGTTGCCGTGAGCTCTGATCAGTTGCTGTGAGCTCTGATTGGTTGCTATGGGCACTGATTGATTGCTATGAGCTCTGATTGGTCACTATGAGCGCTGATTGTTTGCTATAAGCGCTGATTGGTTGCTCTGAGCTCTGATCGGTTGTTGTGAGCTCTGATTGGTCACTATGAGCGCTGATTGGTCGCTATAAGCTCTGATTGGTTGCTGTGAGCTCTGATCGGTTGTTGTAAGCTCTGATCGGTTGCTATGGCCACTGATTGGTTTGCTATGAGCTCTGATTGGTCACTATGAGCGCTAATTGGTTGCTATGGGCACTGATTGGTTGCTATGGGCTCTGATTGGTTGCTATGAGCTCTGATTGGTCACTATGAGCGCTAATTGGTTGGTATGGGCTCTGATTGAATGCTATGGGCAACAAAGAAAGTCTTAGACGTAGACAGTTTTCATACATGTCCTCCCTAGTTCTTCTCGTGACACTACTCCTATAACAGGCAACAACATACGTAACTGAATAAGATTTATTGAGGCTCTTAATCCAACAGCCGTAATCCAGCCCTAGGATATTGCCTCATGAGATCAGCATACTCATCTCCTAAAACACTCTGTGCTGCTGGTATTTGCTCTTTTATTGCTTCAACAATCAACAACAGTATATTAAAATAATTTAAGAGGGGAAGGGGTTGTATAACGAGGTATGAGTTTTTTTTGAAAATTCAGCTATGAAAGGGGTGTTCCCACCATGGACTTTGATGGCGTAAGGATAGGATGTGCCATCAAAGTCTGATAGGTGCAGGTCCCAGATCTGGGTTCAGCACCTATCTTGGGAACGGGCCCCCAAAACTTGCAGTTTAGAGTGGAGAGCCGGTTACGCTTGCACATGACTCCCCATTCTGTTCTATGGGAGTTCCCAGTACAGGGGAGCCTGTTTTCCCCCATTCTGTTCTATGGGAGTTCCCAGTACAGGGGGAGCTGTGTTCTCTCCCTTCTGTTCTATGGGAGTTCCCAGTACAGGGGAGCACTGTGTTCTCCATTCTGTTCTATGGGAGTTCCCAGTAGAGGGGAGCCTGTGTTCTTCCTTCATTCTGTTCTATGGGATTTTCCCAGTACAGGGAGTGCTGTGTTCCCCATTCTGTTCTATGGGGGGTTCCCCAGTACGGGGGAGTGCTTTTGTTCCCCTCCATTCTGTTCAAAATGGGAGTTCCCCATTCCCAAAAGGGGAAAGGGGCTGTGTTCTCCATTCTGTTTATGGGAGTTCCCAGTACAAGGGGACGCTGGGGTTCTCCATTCTCCTCTATGGGAGTTTCCAGTACAGGGAGCGCTGGTTCTCCATTCTGTTCTATGGGAGTTTCCAGTACATGGGAGCGCTGTGTTCTTCCTTTTCTGTTCTATGGGAGTTTCCAGTACATGGGAGCGCTGTGTTCTCTCCATTCTTTTTCTATGGGAGTTCCCATACAGGGAGGCTGTTTCTCTTCATTCTGTTCTATGGGAGTTCCCAGTACAGGGGAGCGCTGTGTTCTCCATTCTGCTCTAAGGGAGTTCCCAGTACAGGGGAACGCTGTGTTCTCCATTCTGTTCAAAGGGATTTCACAGTACAGGCGAGTGATGTGCTCTCCATTCTGTTATATGGGATTCCAGTACAGGGAAGCGCGTGTTCTCCATTCTGTTCTAGGGGAGTTCCCAGTACATGGGAGCGCTGTGGTCTCTCCATTTTTGCTCTATGGAGTTCCCATACAGGGGAGCGCTGTTTTTCCCCATTCTGTTCTTGGGATTTCCCCAGTAAGGGAGCACTGTGTTCCCCATTTCTGTTCTATGGGAGTTCCCAGTACAGGGGAGCGCTGTGTTCTCCATTCTGCTCTAAGGGAGTTCCCAGTACAGGGGAGTGCTGTGTTCTCTCCATTCTGATCTATGGGAGTTCCCAGTACAGGGGAGCGCTGTGTTCTCTCCATTTTGTTCTTTGGGATTCCCAGTACATGGGAGCGCTGTGTTCTCTCCATTCTGTTCTTATGGGATTTCCCCAGTACAGGGAAGCGCATTTGTTCTCCTATTTTGTTCTAGGGGGAGTTCCCAGTAGAGGGGAGCGCTGTGTTCTCTCCATTCTGTGCTATGGGAGTTCCCAGTACAGGGGAGCGCTGTGTTCTCCATTATGTTCTATTGGAGTTCCCAGTACAGGGAAATAGAATGTTCTATACTCAGAACTCCCATAGAAAAGAATGGAGAGCAGTGTGCAAACATGACCTGATCTCTGCTCGCACCCATAACGTTTGGGGGTCTGTTCCTGCTATTTTCACACCTCTGGGACTCTCACCTATCAGACTATACCTATCAGTCTCTAGTAGGAACACCCCTTTAGGTATACTAAAGTCTATGGTTGGAACACCCCTTGAAGGAAGTACCTAGGATATCTCCTCACTGAAGTGAGTGTAGAGGCAAAATTAGACCAAATATCTAGAAGTGTATTGGGTCACATGGATATTAAAGATTCATCCAATCAGAGGCTCTGGCTCAGCCATCCTCATACGTCAAGGTGTATCATACAGGTATACACAAAGCCTGGGTTTCTGTTACAAAACCCCCGGAAGAGGTTTCCGCCCTTCCTGACACTATTTTCGACAACACCCAGACCTGTATGTCTGTGTCACATATAATCATAGGGCGAGGTAAGCCCCAGCCCTCACATGTATCAGCCCTGAGTCTGGTCTGCTAGTGTTGACATTTCTGTCTGATTCCTCACCCTTTCTTTTCCATAGACCTATAAGGGTTTAACCCCCTTTTCTCCAATATGACAACAGCCCGTATTCTAGAAAACAGGGGTGTTGCAACAAGTTTAATGAAGGGCCCACAATTTTTTCGAATATTTAAAATCAAATACTGTCATATAAAGCCCACAAAATCCTGATTTTCATTGCCAAATAATACTATCTAACCTCCTAAATAAAGCTCTACAGTATCTAAAGCTATATATAGGCCCCCATAACAACTCATCAGATCTAATGTATCAATATGCCTACTAAAGGGCCCTAAAGTTCTAAGCTTTTTAAGCGCCCAATAACACAGCTTTACAGTATCTAATGCTTTTTATAGTGCTTTACATAACACAGTCTACAGTATCTAAAGATTATTTTTGCCCCACATAAAACCCCTCTTACAGTATCTAATGTATCATTATGCCAATAACACGCTCTACGTTCAATGCTTTTATATAACGCCCAATAAACAGTCTTACAGTATCTAATGCTATCATATAGCGCCCACATAACACAGCTCATACAATATCTAAAAAGCTTCAATAGTGCCCAAAATAACACATCTTCTATCTAAATATTTCTTATAAGCGCCCACGTAACACTGCTCATAGTATTAAGCTATCATATGCGCCCACTAAAACCGTCATAAATATCAATGCTTCAAAACAGGTGCCCCCATAACAATTCAAACTTCTAAGCTATCATATAGTGCCCACATAACACTGCTCATACAGTATCTAAATTTAATGCATCATTGCGCCCCCCATAAAAGCTCTCCAAATCTTGCACATATTGTGCCCACTAACACGCTATACAGTATTAAAAAAATGCTTATTAGCCCACATAAAAAGTTTTTGTATCTAATGCTATCATTAGCGCCCCCCTAACACGCTCTATGTATCTAAAGCTATCATATAGGCCAAATAAACATGCTATTTATCTAATGCTATCATATAGTGCCCACATAACATGCTCAAAAATCTAATTATCATATAGGCCCACTAACCTGCTCATAAGTATCTAAAGTTCAAAGCGCCCACTAACATGCTCATAAGAAACTAATGCTTGTATATGCCCACATAACACTGCTCATACAGTATCTAATGCCGTCATATAGCGTCCACATAACACTGCTCATACAGTATCTAATGCTATCATATGTCCCCCTAACATGTCATACAGTACTAATGCCCTCATTAGCGTCCACAAACTGCCATACATATTAAGCCGCATAAAGCGCCCAATAACCAGCTCTCGTTTAAATTTTTGCTATCATATGTCCCACAACCATGCTCAACTGTATGTAAATAATGCTGTCATTTTAGCCCCTAAAACATGCTTATTCATATCTAATGCTTCATAAGGCCCCCCAAAACGCTCAACAGTATCTAAAAAATATATAGTGCCACATTTCACTGCTCATACTACTAAGCTATCATATAGGCCCAATACACTGTCATACGATCTAATGATTATAGCGCCCCAAAAAAACAAATATAAATATCTAAAAATTTTCATCATATAGCGCCCAATAAACGCTCAAAAATATCTAAATAATGCTATTATATAGTGCCCACATAACACTGCTCATACTGTATGTAAATAATGCTGTCATATAGCGCCAACATAACACTGCTTATACAGTATCTAATGCTATCATTTGCCCCCCAAAAAAACGTCTACGTATTAAGCATCATTAGTGCCAATAAAAACCCGTATACAGTATTAATGATTCATATAGTGCCCCCAAACATGCTCAACGTATTAAAGTTTTTAATTAGCGCCCCATAACACGCTATACAATATCAATATTGCTATCATTAGCGCCCCCTAAAAAAGTCAAACATATCTAAGCGGGAATGTTCCCAAACACAGCTCATACAATATCTAAATATTGCTATCATATAGCGCCCACATAACACTGCTCATACAGTATCTAATGCTATCATATAGTGCCCACATAACACTGCTCATACAGTATCTAAATAATGCTATTATATAGTGCCCACATAACACTGCTCATACTGTATGTAAATAATGCATTTATCCCACTAACACTGTTAAACTTCAAATAAAACTATCATTAACCCCACTAACACTGCTTATCATATCTAATGCTATATAAAGGCCCTTTTCCAGCTCATACAGTATCTATTTCTGTCAATATTCCCCCCAAAAAAGCTATACAATATTAAATATTGCTATATATTGCGCCACAAACACAGCTCATACAGTATCTAATGCTATCATATAGTGCCCACATAACACTGCCTTACATTCTAAATTTTTGATCTTAGTGCCCACATAACACTACTTATACAGTATTTTAAAACGTCATATAGCGTCCAATAAATGCTCATACAGTATCAAAACTTTTATAGTGCCCAACAACAGCTCTAAGTATTACATAATACAATATATAGGCCCCAAAAAAACACTGTCAACTTTTCTAATGCCGTCATAAAGCGCCCCCAAAAAAAACCCTCATACAGTATTAATGCCATTAAAAGCCCAATAACACCTTACAATATCTAATCGTCAATACGTATGCCCACATAACACAGCTCTTTCAGTTCTTGCTATCATTGTGCCCCATAACACAGTCATACAAAATTTTTAAAGCGTCTAACATAGTGCCCACTAACACTGCTCATACGTATTAATTCATCATATTTTGGGCCCACAACCGTCAACAGTATTAAAGCTATCATATGTGCCCCCTAACAATGCTCATACTTTTCTTAAATTTTTTTAAGCTATTTTAGTGCCCTTTTCACTGCTCATAAGTATCTATCTATTATAGTCCCCCCATAACAATGTCAACAGTTCTAAATAAAGCTTTATATAGTGCCCCCAAACATGCCATACTGTATTTTAAATAATGCGTAAAATGCACCAACATAACCTGCTATACAGTATCTTGCTATCTTATAGTGCCCCATAACACCTGTCATACAGTTTTTAATGCTACATATAGTGCCCACATAAACCCGCTCATACTTACTAAATAATGCTATTATTAGTGCCCCCCATAAAAATGTCATACTGTTTAAATAAAGCGCATATAGCCCCCACAAAGCTGTTATACAGTATCTAAATGCTTCATTAGTGCTACTTTAAAATTGTACATATCTAAAGTGTCATATAGTGCCCAAAATAACTCTGCTATACAAATATTAATGCTGTCTTGTGCCCCCAAAAAAACACTCCTATACAGTATTAAAGCTGTCATTATGCCCACATAACATGCTAAACAGTACTTATTTTTTATAATATATGCCCCCTAATTCTGCTCATAAGTATTTATTTTTTTTTTAGTGCCCCATAAAACTCTTATACAGTTCGGTGTCTATGCGCCCACTAAAACTACTTTACAGTTCAATGCTGTCTTTTTGTTCCCACTAACATGCTCTCAGTATCTTATTTTTAATATACCCCACTTAAAACAGCTCATCATATCTAATGCTATCTATAGTGCCCACTAACACACTCAAACAGATCAATGCTATCATAATGCCTACTAGAAATGCTCTACATATTTTGCTATCTATAGCGCCCACTAAAACGCTCATAAAAAATCTAATGTGTATATACAGTAGCGCCCACATAACCCTAAACAGTTTAAAGAAACATATGTCCCACATAACACAGTCATACATATCTAAGCTTCATTAGTGCCCCCATTTAACAAGCTCATAAAATATCTAATGCGTCAATACGTAGTGCCCCATAACACTGCCCTACAGTTCTAATCTTTTTAAACGCCCCCGTAAAAAAACTGTATACTGTATTTAATGCTTTTATATAGTGCCCCCTAACAGTCTACTGATTAAAAAATGCTGTCATTACGCCAACTAAAATGTTTTAAAAATCTAATGCTTTCTATATGTCACATAACAATGTCTTAAAAGTATTTAAATAAAGCTATTATATAGTGCCCCCAAACATGTCATACTGTTTTAAAATTGTGTCATATACACCCAAAATAACGCTGCTTTCAGTATCAATGTGTCATATAGTGCTCACATAACTAATTGTACAATATCTAATGCTGTCATATAGTGCCCAAAATAAACCCCCGCTCATACGTATCTAATGCTGTCCCTATAGTGCCCCAAAAAACCTGCTCTACAGTATCTTATTTTATAATATAGTGCCCACATAACCCCGCTAACATTCTTTTTTATATATAGTGCCCCAAAAAAATATTATACGTTCCCCATTGCTGTCATTAGCGCCCCAAAAACACTCTTAACATTTAACTGGGCAATTTTGCGCCCAATACCACTTATAACGATCTAATGCTGTCATATAGCGCCCACATAACACTGCTCATACAGTATCTAATGCTATCATATAGTGCCCACATAACACTGCTCATACAGTATCTAATGCTATCATATAGTGCCCACATAACACTGCTCATACAGTATCTTATTTTATAATATAGTGCCCACATAACACAGCTCATACAATATCTAATGCTGTCATATACAGTAGCGCCCCCCATAACAAAGCTATACAGTAAAATTTAAAGCCATCATATAAATGCCCACATAACAAAAGCTCATACCCGTACTAATGCTATTCCCTATAGCGGCCACATAACACTAATTATACAGTATCTAATGCTGTCATATAGCGCCCACATAACACAGCTCATAAAATATCTAATGCTATCATATAGTGCCTTCATAAAAACGTCATACAGTATCTAAGTATTAAAATAGCCCCACGTAACACTGTCATACGTATCTTAAAGCTAAACATTTAGCGCCCCCATAACACAGTCATACGTATCCCAAATAATGCTATCATATAGTGCCCACATAACACAGCTCTTACAGTATCTAATGCTATCAAAAGTGCCCCATAAAACAAAAAAATGCTCAAAACAGTATCTACCCCTTTTTATATTTGTGCCGAATAACACTAATTGTACAATAAACTAATTTCTGTCATATTGCCCACCCGCATAACTTCTGCCCCATACGATCTTATTTTTAATTTAAAATGCCCCCATAAAAACCCGCTCATACAATATCTTATTTTATAATATAGCGCCCACATAACACAGCTCATACAGTATCTAATGCTATCACATAGTGCCCACATAACACTGCTCATACAGTATCTTATTTTATAACATAGTGCCCACATAACTCTGCTCATACAGTATCTTATTTTATAATATAGTGCCCACATAACTCTGCTCATACAGTATCTAATGCTATCATATAGTGCCCACATAACACTGCTCATACAGTATCTCCAAACCCCAAAACTAAACCCTTCTGTTTGCAAATATTTCCAAACCCAAAAAATCTTATTTAGTGAAAGGGGGTTTTAAAGGGGGTTTTCCATTTTTACAAAAAAGCTCATCAGGGGAGGCTGGAAAGCTCAACCCCTAACTCCCCCCTCAAAAAAAAATTTTTTAAATCCCCTCCATTCCACACCCCCCCCTGCTTCCTGGGGGCTCCCTGTGATTCCCGTTCAATTGTTTATTTGACCCTGCTGCTATTCAGATTTATGGGGCAAATCCCTTCTTTGATATTTTTGACGTGACCAAAAGACCTATAAATGACTGCATTATCACGTGACCACGGATCATGAGGTCACCATAGGACGCTCCGGGACGGCGCGGGGCTGGCAAATCTCAAGCTTGTTTATTTTTTCTATTTTACAAACTCTTCGACCGGCTGACAAGCTTTTTCTAAAAAAAGGAAAAACCCCCATAATGGGTTTTGTTTTTTTTTGTGATCTATGGCCGAAAAGGGGGAAAAGGGCTACTCCTGTTTCATTGATTACTTTAAACATGTAGGCAAAGGCAAATAAGGACAAATTTTTTTTTTTTTTTTTTCCAAAATAATTTTGTTCTGATTTTCTTTTTCTTCAGTTCGGAGAGATGTTTTCTTTCCCTTTTTTTGACACAAGCTTACCGGCCCTCTCTCTGCTCTTACAGGCTGAATCAGAGTTTGTGATGGTGTCCTCCCCTACCGCTTTTTCCCTTTATCTTTTAAAAAACCAAGCTCATTTTTCATTAATTCCTGCAAGCTTTAACCCTTTAGAGCTTTTGTTTGTCTTGTGAAACTTTTTCAAAACCCCCACATTTATATTATTGTTTAACCCGGATTAACCAGAAATTTGCGGAGCTGATTTGCCAATCAAGGCCCGTAGAACCACCCACAGTCTGACCAGGAAGGTGAGTTGACTGCCTGGGGTCGTGAAACAGCGGGTAGAAGCCCCTTTAATGGAAATTAAACGGGGGTCCAGGGTAGTTCATTTTCCCATTTTTCATTCTCGGGTTGTTTGGTGGCCCAGGAATTCCCAGTTTAAACCCCCAAATTTTGGCATTTTTTAGAATGCCCGAAGGTATAAGTCTTGTCTGGAGTTCCCATGTGAAAATTTACAGACCTGGTTTTAAAGAAGTCTAAAAGAGGAGGCAGGACCTGATTCACCCTCTTGGGACAACAATGCTGCACCCATGGTGTAATATCACATTTATACCACCGAGGCCTACATACCATCTGCTGGAATTGGCAGTGCAGAGTGACACGTGTCCTTCTATCGCCCCCGTTGGGGGGGCCCATCTTTTTTGAAACCCCCACACCCTTTTAAAAAGGGTTTTCTATCTGAAGCACACCACCCCCCCCTCCCCCCTCGGTTTCCTGGTAAATTTTTCCCACTGTGTACAGATGGTTTTTCAATGTAAGCGGGTTTTGTCAAGGCCTTTCCCGGGTTCCCCTTTTCCTACATCCAGTACAGTTTTCAGAAGGTTCTCAAATTTGGGCTTTTGGGGGCCTCATATCTTACATTGGGGCTCCTTGATTGGGGGAGACCAGTACTGATTTTATCCATCCTGCTCACCGCGTTTAAGCTCTCGTAGCCCACATTAAAACACATTGTGGTACGGATTTGGGCCTAGAGTTTGACGCATGTGGTTACACTTTGCAATGGCTAAAGCGGGTGCCAAGGGTACCTCCATCATCTAGTTTAGACATCTAAGGACTCAGGTCAGGAGCACTGTTTAGCCCCCGAGATCTCATAACACCTAGTCCATAGTGAACCTCTCTAGCAGATACCAGGATCATAGAAAACACAAGGATCCACTTCTGACCATGTTTAGTTTCCAACCCAAAGGGAACTTTTTCCACCAAAGCTCCTGTAAAAATTAAGTTTTCAAGCCCTTTTGTTGAAAAATGCGCCCTTTTTTATCTCCCCCTTCTCAAGTTAAACGGGAATTAAAATTTTGTTTTCTTTCAAAACATTGTGAGGCCGGTGGAATTTGAGGTGTGTAACCACAGGAACTGAGAGACTGTTCAGTAGTAGGATGTGTGTTGGCCGGCAGAAGACTTCAAAGAAATTTCCAACTCTTAAGTGCATCCCCCCCACTGCAGGGTTTTTTGGAGGTTTTTTTCAGCCGGTTTGCTTTTTTTTTAGCCCCGCCAAAAAAAAACCGGCCGAAAATGAGCAAAATTGTTTTTGGGGAAAACCCCGTGCCCAGCCCCCCCACTGGGGGGTTTTTCCCGTCCGGGGGTTTTTTCCCGGCCGAAAAACTTTTTTGCGGGCACAATTTTTCCCGTCCGGAAAAAAGGCCGGTATTTGTCCTTGCCGGGGAAAAAGGGCGCCCTAATAAAAATGAAGGGGGGTTTCAGGAAAAAAATTAAAAAATGAAACCCAAAGTATCCCAAACCCGCCCAAAATTTCGTTTAAATTGGGGGGACCCAAAATTTCAAAAGGACCCCCAGCACCCCCAATCATTTGACTTTTGCCAAAAATTACGGAAAGATAAAAAAATACCCAAAGCTCCCCTAGCTTGCAAAAAATTTTTATTGTCCTCCAATACTTTTCCGTGCTCAGTTTCCACGCCCCAAAAAAACAAAAAGTAACAAAACGAAGGAAAAAATGCAAGAGGGGTCGGCACCATTAAAAGTATAAAGTAGGGGGGAAAATTATTGGGGTTTAGAAAAATCCCAAAACAAAAACACACAGTGCTCAGAAAAATCAGGGGGGTTTTCAAGGTGATCTTTGGGGCCCAGTTCTGCCCTTAGTCGTAGCTCATCTTGCATTTCTTCCTAGAAATGTACTAGCTGTCGCGGTGCACGTCGCGGCACGTCACGGACCGCGGTTGTGCATGTGGCTCTGCGCTATACTCACCTGTCCCAGCTCCTGTCTCTGCCCCGGCGGCATTCCCCGCCGCTCAGTATAACCTGCCCCAGCTCACACCCATCCACCCCGGGCAAACCTGTCTTTCAGCCCCAACCCTCTAACGGGCACGCCCCGTTATGCACGAGTTTTTTAAAGGGAAACAAGGGCCCCATTTAAACCCCTGCCAGGTGACCTGGGGGCCCCGGGCTATAAAAAGGAACTTCCTCCCTTTTTTAAAGGTCATTTCCCATTTTTTGTCTGCAAAAGATTTTGGGCCCCCTTTTTGCATTATTTTGTGTTTAAAGTGAAAACGGTATCCTTTTTTTTTTTCCCTTGGCCCTTTTATCCCCCATTTCCTCCCTCCCTTAAAAAACCAAAATTCCTTTTACCTTTTTTAAAATTTCCCCATTTTTCATAAACCCTACCCTTCCCCTTTAACCCCAAAACCCCCCAATCTACCCTCCTTTTCCCCCCCTTTCCCTTACCAACCCCCCTCTTAACCCCCCCTTCCCAAAAACTTTTCCCTTTCCCCCCCCCTAAAAAATTTCCCCCCTTCACATTCCCCCCACCCCTTCCAAAACCCCCCAATCAACCCCACCCAAAATCCCCCCTTCCCACTCCTTTCAACCCCCCTTTACCCCCCCTAAATAATTATTTCAATCACAAAAAAAACTAATTTAACCCAAAACCCCTTTTGGGAAAAAATTTGCCCTGGCTTTTTTTAAAACCCTGACCTCACTTTCATTTTTCCCCCTAAGGTCCACTCAAGGAGACCCCTAAAAAAAATTAAAATCCCCTTTAAAATAATCAATCAAAAGGTTTGGTTGGAATTTATTTTATATGAAATACCAATCCTTGAAGTTAAAAAACCAACAATCTATATGATTCTTTTAAAATGTCTTTTTTCCCCACCCTATTTTCCCCCAAAATCATCCATCCTCCCCAATTAAAATTTAAACAAAAATTTTAAATCCTTTCCTTTTTTTTCCAAAAAATTTTTCCAAAAAATTTTTTTTTAAACCAACCCCTTAAACCCTTTTTGTTTTTTGGTCTAAACCAAAAAAGGGGTCTTCCCCCGAAGACCCCAATCAAACCCAAATTTAGGTGCAAAGTCCCCCCCTTGAGAAAAGCCCCTTTTTTAGGAATGGACCACCCAAAGTGTCGGCTCAAAAGGGAAACCCCGTCGTGTTGCATGCAAACTTCCCTCTAAATTTACGGATTTTAAAAATATAATCCAAACCACAGGGGCTCACCTTTTCCCAAAGGGGGGGTTTTCCAGCATGCCCCCCTTTTCCCTTTAATTTCCTTCAGTTTGGAAAATGGGAATGGCCTACATAGAGTTTTTGTCAGATTTATGAACTATAATATATGTAAATGGCACAAACCTTGGTCAAAATTTTTTAAACACTTTTTATCAGGGGGCCGGGTTTTTAAATTTCCTGTTTTTAGGGGGAAAATCACTAAAATTACTTTTTTTAAAAAAAATTCGGGTTTTAAAGGGGGTTTTTTGCCCCCGAATGATTGCTTTCCTCTTATTTTTGGTTCGGGGAGAAAATAAAACCCAAAAAAAACCCGCAGAGGGAAGAGGGGGGGGCTGAGAAACGGGGGAGCACAGGGGAGAAATAAGGGAGCGCTGAAATTTGTTCCTTCAAATAATAAAAATTACAACCGTGGATTTTTATACAGCCCAAAGCCTCATACATTTGCACTTTCCCCACAGTCCCTTGGAACTCATTCATTTTCCCCTTTTTCAGATAAAAGTGCAGACAACGCAAGCGTGGCCGGGTTTCAGTTTCCTGCCAGCTGTTTGGTCTTTTTCAAATGTAAATTTTAAAGTAACAAAGGGGCAGGGTAAGGAAAGCTGTAGTCTAAAGAGGCTTCATTTCTTGTAATCACATAAAATTTAAAAAAAGGATTAAATCCCCTTTTTGGAGGACCCTTTCGTAAAACATTACATCGTGGAAAAACCCCTTAATAAAAGGCCCCTTAGTGTATGATTGGCTGTAGAAAGAGTTTCAAAAATATTAAAATATTGTGCCCTTCACATCCCTAAGTGTTGTCCTAGACAATCACCTACTCTGCTCTCCCTAACCCCAAAAACCAAAGGCGGGTACCCTTATCCCTACCCTGGAGGCGCTCAAAAACAGTAAAATTTCAAATACTTTCGGGGAAAAGGGGTAATATTTTTAAAACCATAAAAAAAAAACACGACCCATCTTTAAAAAAATTTCTATTTTAGGGGTCGTAAAAATTGACTTTTACACATCACAGTAGTGTGTTTTCGCCTCCAAAAAGGGTTAAAAATCTTTGGGTGAGGCTCCTCCTTAAATATGGCAGAGTTGGATGAGGATCCTCCAAAATGGGCAAAAACAATTTTTAATTTTTTAAACAAAATGTCCCCGAACTTTGTACCATTTAGACAAACAAGCCCTGCCTAAGGAAAGGGAAGTACATATTTTTTACTAACATCCCTTCCCCGTGTCTTAGTCTTTTACCAAAACCCAAAATTTCCCGGCTCAGAAAAACTTTTAAACCTTTTAGGGTTTTTCTGGTCCCTTTTTTTATTGACAAAACCCCTTTATTTTAAGGGTTTCCAGTAGAACCCCAAAGGGTTCAAACCCTCATTTTAATTTTCCCTTTGTCTTTAAAATTAAAATTTGGGCCCGGGCCTTTAAAGGGTTTAAATACAGATACAAAATCTCACTACAAGTAATCTTGACAGAAATATTATAAAATCCCTTAAAAATATTATTAGAATAATAACATTATATAAATTATTGCCTTCCCGAGTTCTCCTCGTACAATAGGACCCTTAGGAATCTTGTGAGTTTAGAGAACCCTTTTTTTTTTGTTGGGCCTATTTTGGAGACCATTGGGTTCCCTTTTTTTGTCAAATTTGGGTTTTCCTTTAAAAACCCTATGTCAAATTTGTCAAAAACTTCCTTTTAAGAGTTTATCAAGCATGCCCTATTTCCTCCTCTCCTTCACTCTCCCACTCATCTTGGGAAAGTCCTTCATCATCTTCCTCTCCACCAGCCCATCTGTCCTCTGGATGTCCCAGTTCACTTTCGACCTTGTCCTTATGGTCACTTAACCTTTCTTCTTCTTCTTCTTGCTGCCCCTCACCTGCTGCTTCTTGCTCTGCCCTCAGGCTCACTATCAAGACCAACGTCTGTAAAATACCATAAAATGATGCTAACTGGAAAATATATTCTTGGGCCAGCCAAAGAAGGGAGATCTGGGTATAAAGTCGTGGGCCAAAAAAAAAGGGAAGTTTCCCTGGATCCACAGCAGAAGGCTCCTTGAAAACCCCAAAAATCCCAAAGGGCAAAAAGAAATTTAAAACCGGGGAAAAAAAACCCCAGAACCCTCCCGAGGCGCAAAATGGGCGGGTGATGTGATGGACCCCAAATTTTTATGCAGATCTGAAAGTGTTTTGAAGCCCAAGTTTAAAATGAAAGAGGGCTTTGCGTTTGCATCTCTTTTCAGGGAAGGAAGAAGCAGGCGGAGGTTTTGGGAAAAAATTGATAAAAGGGATTTTCGGCAAATTCCTCGTTTTGGTTTTTGGGGGGAGGGGTGTTTTTGGGTTGTTTGGTCCTTGTGAAGAACGAAATAGTTTGGGGAGGAAAATGAGGAGAAGGGCCCCTTATAGACTGGGAGGAACATCTAAAAATTGGGGGAAAACAAAAAGGGGTCAATCAAACCCTTTTTCAAAAAATAACACATGTTTGTCAATTTGTAAAAAAAAAATATATATATATAAGAGGGGTTGTTTGGACCTCCCAAAATCCAAAAAACAATGGGACCATGGGTTTTGACCCGGGGTTGACTGGGGAAACTTCTTTTGTTTAAACATCAGTCCTGATATGAATGAATTGAATTGGGAGACACATGGAGCGCCATGTATGACTTTTTGGCGTCCAACGCCCAAATTTTTTTTTTTCACCTTAGTAGCCCTAGGGAAAGTGTCAAATCTAAAGAACATGTTCTACTGCATAATTTAGCCCCTTTCTAGGGTATAAAGGGGACATTTCTGGTTTTAGGAAACCAATTTTAAAGTTCTCTACCTGTTTTCCCGCAGGGAAAAGGGGCCCCCGGGTTTTCCGTTCGGGAAACTATAAAGTGTAGCTTTTTCGGTTGTATCAAAAAGCCCCCAGCACCCGGCCCGGGGGCTCTGTAAAGCGGGCCCAATTTGGGGCTGCTGCTGATTAAAAATAGAGCGAACAGGGCTGCGTTCATACATGTTGCCCAATAATTTTCCCTTTTTTAAAATTTGGTTTATATATAATGCCAAATTTTTTTTAAAAGCAGTTTGAATTTAAACCCCAATGAGGGAATCCCCCGGGGCCATCCACCTTGGCCCCTCGGGGGTGAAGTGCATATTAAAATTCCCACTATGAAATTTAAGGGGGGTTTTACCGAAACGGTCAGTTTTGGGGTGCTAATCCGCATTTTTTGTATGTGAATCGTTTCATTATTTTGGAATAAAGACGAAATTTTATTGAATATTCAGGATTTCCGCTAACCGGTTTGCTGATGAACTTTGCTCTGTTATCGATGTATGTGGAATTTTTGGGTTTTTCACTCAAATTTTCAAAAAGGCAGCGGTGCCTCACGTTTCAACACTGGGATAGCTGGTAAAAAACGACTATTTTTTGTGATTGCTAATATTGTCATCATTATCTGACTGGTCTTTACTGCCCGACAGAATCGGTCCTCAACCATTGTCCCCCCCGGAACCGGGTTTTTTTAAAGTGTTACCCAAAATACTTGATACTTTAAACATTAGAAAAGGTAAAAAAAGATTATAACAAATACATTGCTTTTTTGATTTTACTTTGTTTGGGGAGGTAATGAAAAATTTTATCTCTTTTTGTGGCACAATTTCCCTGGGTTACCCATCATCTCTCTCTCTGCTCTAGAACCCTGGACTGTAAAGTGACGATTAGTGACATCACCCCTTGCTGTGACTTATCAGCAGCACAGGAGCTTGTTTTTTACTTACAAACCTTGACCCTTAAACTCTTTACCTTTGCCCCGCATTAAGACCCCCTCACCAATGTCCCCTAAAAAGGCTCAGCTAGGGGTAGCAACTAAAAATCAGTAATGTTTTTGAACTAAACCCCAGCTATGGAACCGAACGTAAAAACCCAAACCCCTCAAAGGGAAGTGGGAGCCTGAAGCTGTAGAACCACCCACAGCCTGAACAGTAAGTGGGAGCCTGAAGCTGGCTTTGAAGAGCAGGATCTGTGAAACAGCAAGGTGAAAACAGCTCTTTAAGGGCACAGAAAGTTGTGATCTATAAAGACGCAATCACACAACTTCTGAGATGAGGAATTGCTCCAATAAGATATTACTCATGAATAATTGGCATGCTAATTGGTAAAGTCACCCACGTGGCACTCCTATTTACTGCCAGTAATTAATGTTGATTACGGTAGATGGACCTCATTATAGTATGGAAAACAATGGACCTTATATATGAAAACTGTCTAGCAGTAAGGCTGTTCTTCTTACCCATAGCTACCAATCAGAGCCTATAGCAACAAATCAGAGCCCATAGCAACCAATCAGAGCCCATAGTAACCAATCAGAGTTCAGCTTTCATTTTATATAGTGCTCTTGAAAATTGAAAGCTGAGCTCTGATTGGTTGCTGTGGGCTCTGGTGGCTGTGGGATCTAATTGGTTGCAATGAGCTCTAATTGGTGGCTGTGAGCTCTGATTGGTGGATGAGAGCTCTGGTTGCAATGGTATCGGGTTGCTATGAGGTCTGGATGCTATGGCTTTGATTGGTAGCTCTGAGCTCTGATTGGTTGCTGTGGGCTCTAATTGGTTGCTATGGGCAACAAAGACAGCCTTAGGCTATGTTCACATGGCTTATCCTGGGACGTATTTCAGCCTGTAATTCGCACCGTACTGCACGAATTACGGGCTGAAATCCGTCCCAATCATTACGGTAATCCACAGTTCTCATAGCGAACTATGGATCACGCCTCCTCTCCCCGCTCGGCGAATACGGCGAGCGGGGAGAGAAGTGACATGTCAATTATTCACGCCGTATACGCGCCGAGAATAATGAATGTGTATGGGGACGGAGGGTTGCCAGGTAGTGCCCCCATTGTTGCCAGGTAGACCCCCCATTGTAGCCAGGTAGTGCCCCCATTGTTGCCAGGTAGACCCCCCATTGTTGCCAGGTAGTGCCCTTATTGTTGCCAGGTAGTGCCCCCATTGTTAGCCAGGTAGTGTCCCCATTGTTGCCAGGTAGTGCCTCCATTGTTAGCCAGGTAGTGCCCCCATTGTTAGCCAGGTAGTGCCCCCATTGTTAACAGGTAGACCCCCCATTGTAGCCAGGTAGTGACCCCATTGTTAGCCAGGTAGTGCCCCCTCTGTTGCCAGGTAGACCCCCCCTTGTAGCCAGGTAGTGCCCCCATTGTTAGCCAGGTAGTGCCCCCTCTGTTGCCAGGTAGTGCCCCTCTGTTGCCAGGTAGACCCCCCCATTGTAGCCAGGTAGACCCCCCCATTGTGCCCGTAGTGCCCCCCCCCCCGTTGCGGTAGACCCCCCCGTTGTAGCCAGGGGATGCCCCCCTTTATTAGCCAGGGGGAAACCCCCTTTGTTAGCCAGGGAGGTGCCCCCTTTGTTGCCCGGTGTGCCCCCTTTGTTCCGGTAGGTGCCCCCCTTTTTTTGCCAGGTGTGCCCCTTGTTAGCCAGGTAGTCCCCATTGTTAGCCAGGTATGCCCCCATTTTGCCAGGGGGGCCCCCCCTTGTTGCCAGGGAGTGTCCCCATTGTTAGCCCGGTAGTGCCCCCATTTTTGCCAGGGAAACCCCCATTTTAGCCAGGGAGGCCCCCTCTGTTGGGGAGGGGTGCCCCCCTGTTGAGGTAGACCCCCTTTTACCGGGTAGTGCCCCTTATGTATCAGTGTCCCCCTTTTGTATTCAGGTTTGCCCCCCGTTGCCAGGGAGACCCCCCATTGTAGCCAGGTGTGCCCCCTTATTTTAGTCAGGTAGTTGCCCCCTCGTTGCAGGGGGGGACCCCCCCCATTGTAGCCCTATGGCCCCCTTTTTTGTCAGGGAGTGCCCCTCTTTTGAGGGAACCCCCCCCATTTGAGCCAGGTAAGGCCCCCTTTGTAGCCGGTAGATGGCCCCTAAAGCTAAAAAAAAAAAATAATAAAAGTCACACCGACCCGGCTATGCAGCGGGCCCCCTCCGGACGTCTCCTCACGGAAAAGGGGAGTATGCGCCGCGCGCACTTCCCCTCCCGTGACCTTATGTACGGGGGCCAGGGCCGGGGATAAGGGGGAGAAGGGAGGGGGAGCGATCCCCCCTGCCTCCCCCCGCACATGACCGCACCGGGGGGTGAGGGACCTGCGGCCGCTTCCAGCCCGTAGGAGGGCCCCGGCGCAAGAGTAATTTTAAAAAACCCCCGCCGCCCGCAGGGGGGCGGGGGGGAAAGCCCCAAATCCCCCCGGGAGGGGCGGGGAGGGACCGCAAATAGCGGGACCCCCCGCCAAAAACGGGAGAGTTGGCATGTATGCTATTAATTACTCTTACACATGTAAGCGTCCATTTGTTTTACATGGATATTACGCTATGACACGTGGTATGGATTTCCTTATCCTTTCTTTTTCACAGGACATAAAAGTCACCTAAATTTTGGGAAGCTTTAAACCTCAGGGAAAAAACGGGCAATCAATAAGTCTGCAGTCAATAGGGAAAAAGGGGAAAAGCCAAAAAAAGCATCCCTTTAACATGCATGTTTTGGCTTATAATGTAACCATAACTTGTATGAAAAGGGGAAAATTGGGTTTTGAGGCCCCCAAAAAAGTCCCCCAACATAAAACAGAATGGAGTGAAAGAGAATGAAGCAAACAATCCAATAAAGCCCCCTTCCACGAAACCCGGGGAGCGCTGGAAGGGAACCCCCTTTTTTTTGTGAGGACAGGAAGCTTCGTTGGGTTTTTAACTGTATATAAAAACCAGAAAAAAAAAACTGGGGCCCTCAATGGGGCCCAAAGGGCCTGCTCTCCCGGGGTATGTAAGGCTTTAGGACATGTAGAAGGCGCTATTTGAATCAATCACTGCCCGACCTCAAAATACATTAAGAGCATACAGGACATTAGGGCCAAACCGTACTGAAAAGAGGTGCATAGACCCCCAACCTGCATGCACCTCACTAAAACATGAAGACAACACGGGCATGTAGTACCACGCGTACTGTAAGGGTGCATTGACACCAATCATGCACCACCTCCTAAAACATGTAAGGCAGTAAGGGGCTGTGGACCAACCTGTACTGTAGAGAGGTGTATTGACCCCAATCACGCATGCACCTCACTAATAAGTAAAACATTTGGCAGTATACCAACATACGTAGAGAGGCGCTACTTCACCATAATGCATGCCCTCATAATACAGTAAGACATACAAGACATGTACACCGCACGGGACGTAGGAGGCGCTATGTGCCAATCACGCTGCCCTCCTAAGACATGTAAGAGCGGGACAGGACATGTAGACCGCCTGTACTTAGAGAGGGCGTACTAGACCACCAATCACTGCATGCCCCTCACTAATACTGTAAGAGCGTCGGGCATGTGAACCCCTTTACTGTAGAGAGGGGCTACTAGACCACCTTTACGCATGCACCCACTAAAAACATTAAGGGGAATCAAGCATGTAGCACCGCACTGTCTGAGAAGGCGCTACTAGACCACCCAAACACTGCTTCACCTCACAAAAAAGAAAGGGAGAACAGGACAGTGTACCGCACTTTACTGTAGAGAGGGGCTATAGACCGCCCAATCACTGAAAAGCCCCACTATTAATGTAAGGGGGAAGGACATGTATACGCACTGTACGTAAAGGTGCTATTGACACCAATAAAATGCATGACCCAAATAAAAGGGAAAAGCAACAGGGAATGTAGTACCCCACTTTACGTAGGAGGCGCTATAGACCACCAATCACTTTCATGCCCTCACTAATACATTAAAGGGGAGTACAGGCATTTTGCACGCACGTATGAAGAGGGGTATAGACCACCAATCCGGGAGCACCTCACTAATAAAATGTAAGAGCAAAAAGACATGTAGCACCCAATGTACTGTAGAGGGTGCTGTAGACCGCCAATCCTGCATGCACCTCCCTATTAATGTGGGCAGTACAGGAAAGTGTACGCACTGTACTGGGAGGGTATAAGACCACCAATACGCATGCACCTCATAATACATGTAGAGCAGTACAGGACTTTGTCCCCCCGTACTGTAGAGAGGCCTACAGACCACCAATCACGCAGGCACTCATAATCTGTAAACAGTACAAGAATGTAGACCGCCGTACTGTAGAGGGCGCTATAACCCCAATCACTGTGCCCCACTAAACAGTAAGACGTACGGAAATGTAGTACCCCCTGTACTGTGAGGCCATAGCCCCCAATCATGATGCCCTCACTTTACATTAAAGGGGCAGTAAGGAATGTGTTCCGGCATGTTTGTAGAGGGTTTCTATAGAACCAATTTGCATGACCCACTCTTTCAGTAAGGGAAGTCGGGGCAGTAGTACCCCAATTACTGTGGGGGAGGCGCTAAACCGCCAATTTAATTTTCATGCACCTCACTATTACATGTAAGGGGGGTAAAGGACATGTAGTACCGCACTGAATTTGGAGGTGCTATAGACCTCCAATCACTGCATGCACTCCCTAATACATTGGGTTAAAAAAAATGAAATACCGCCACTGTACTGTAGGAGGCGTATAGACCACCATCCGGCTGCACCCACTAATACATGTAAAAGGGCATAAGGACATGTTTACCGCACTTTATGTAGAGGGCTCTACTAGACCCCAAACCTGCATGAAATCACTAATAATGTAAAAGAGTACGGAAAAGTAGTACTGCACTGTATGTTGAGAGGTAATAGACCCAATCACTGCATCACCCCTAATACATGTAAAAGTACAGGGGCATGTAGACCGCCTTTACGTAAGAGGCGTACTAGACTGCCCAACACTGCAAAACCTCACAATAATGTAAGAGCGTTCAGGGGAAAGTGTACCGCCTGTACTTTAGGGCGCTTTGACCCCCAATCCCTGCATGCACCTCCTAAAAAATGTAAGAGCAGTACAGCCTGTAGTACCCCACTTTTTCTGTAAGAGGCGCTACTAGACCACCTCATGCATGCACCTCACTAATACTGTAAGACTACAAGACATGTAGCCCGACGTACGTAAGAGGCGCTACTGACCCCAATCATCATGCCCCCTCCTAATTAAAAGTAAAGACAGTACAGGACAGTAACCGCACTGTACTGTAAGAGGGCTTAACCCCCAATCACGCATGCACCCACTAATACTGTAAGGCATACAGGCATGTAGTCCCACTGTACTTAGAGGGGCCCCATAAATGCCAAACACTCATGCACCTCATAATACTGAAGGGGATAAAAGGACTGTACAACGCACTGATTTTAGAGAGGCCTTATGACCGCCCAAACACTAAAACGGTACTATTCATGTAAGGGCGTACGGACATGAAATACCGCACTGTACTGTAGAGAGGGTATAGACCACCAATCACTCATGCACCTCACTAATCATGTAAGAGCATCAGGACATGTTAACCGCACGTACTGTAAGGGCGCTATAGCCACCAAACACTGTTTCACTGCACCCGGGTTTTTTCAAGTAAAAAATTTTATAATGGTTGGGGTTTTACTTCATCAATCACATCCCACAGATCCAAAAAAGAATATGACTGGGGCCTGAAAGCCCCGCTGATCTGGAGTGTACTGGCTTCTTGGGTGCTGGAACAAATCTATATTTGCAAGATACAGATCATTCTGCTTGTCCGCGGAGTTCATTCCGTGCACCTATTTCTGGAGGACAAAGTTCGACAGGTGAGCGGAATAAATTGTATGTACGTCTGGGACATTGTATGGCGCGTGTGATTACAAGGTAAAAGGCCACATTTATTAAAACGGTTTTAACAGTAAGACTGTCTCTATTGGCAACAGCAATCAATCGGAGCTCATACCAACCAATCAGTACCCATAGCAACCAGAGCTCACAGCAACCAATCAGTACCCAGGGCAACCAATCACAGCCCATAACAACTAATCAGAACCCATAGCAACCAACCAGAGCCCATAGCAACCAGAGATCACAGCAACCAATCAGTACCCAGGGCAACCAATCACAGCCCATAGCAACTAATCAGAGCTCATAGCAACCAATGAGAACTCATAGCAACCAATCAGAACCCATAGCAACCAATCAGAGCTCAGCTTTCATTTTCCCCTGAGCAGTATAAGAAACTGCTGGTTGTTATGTACCCTGATTGGTTGCTATGAGCTCTGGTTGGTTGCTATGGGTTCTGAGTGGTTGTTATGAGCTCTGATTGGTTGCTATGAGTCCTGGTTGGTTGCTATGGGTTCTGATTGGTTGCTGTGGGTTCTGGTTGGTTGCTATGGGTTCTGATTGGTTGCTATGGGTTCTGATTGGTTGCTATGGGTTCTGATTGGTTGCTATGGGCTCTGATTTGTTGCTATGGGCAACAAGGGCAGTCATACTGTTAGCTTTGATAAATGTGGCCCACTGTATCCTGAGGCCATTGTAACTTGAGTGACCACTGTATTCCCTTTTCCTGCTGACTGGCGGACTGTCAATTGGTTGCCCTAGCTTCCCATGGGCTGCTAAGCGCCTGCACAAAATTTAGGTCGGGCTGAAGAACGACACTATTTCTATCAGTGCAGGTGTCGACTGCCTTCTCCCTGTTCAGAACTCGTGCTCGTCCGAACCCAGCGTGCCAATGTGTCAGGAGAGATATGTGCGACTGACAGCTATCTGAGATGTATGGCCACAATCATCCCGTGGTGACGCCACCACAGGCCCCAGGCACTGACTGTCACATAGCCTTATACTTAGTCATTCCCATGTGCAGTAATCCGTACATTCACTCCTTTCACCTGCTTATTATATAAGCCACATATTACATGCCGAGCTTCCTTAAAGGGGTCCTCTCACCGCACTGATTAAACATGTAAACATGTAGGCAAAGGTAAACAAACAATATTACCAAATACATTGCTGTTCTGATTAGCAAGTTGCAGATTGTAAGCTCTTGCAGATGAGGTCCCCTCTCCTTCTGTATTTGTCTTATATAATTTACCTGAACCCCTTGGCTTGTACAGCACTATGGAGTTTCTTCCTTTTAGAGCTAGAGCAATTCTTATTTCTTGCTTGTGAACACCAGCTTCCTTAGGTTACCAGCCACCTCTCTGCTCTAGAGCCCTTCCCCAGATGTTGACGACACTTCCTGATGTGTCTTATCAGCAGCACAGGAGCTTGTTTATGTTTCTTAGGCTATGTTCACACGGCAACTATTGGGACGTATCTCGCCCCGTATTTCACACCGCACTGCGCTAAATACGGTGCGAGATACGTCCCAATAATTACGGTAATCCACAGTTCTCACAGAGAACTATGGATAACATCTCCTCTCACCGCTCGTACAATATGCAGCGGGGGAGATAAGTGACATGTCAATTATTCATATTCGTATACGTCGTAAATAATGAATGTCTATGGGGCCAGCGAAATACGTCCCGCTATTATTGCCGTGTGAACATAGCCTTACTGACCAACTTAAATCATTTAGAGTCCTGTAGCCTTCTGTCTTGCAGAGCTGAACTGTCAGTCACTTCTTTAGAAGCCTAAGGCTATGTTCACACGGTGTAATTGCGGGGCGTAATTACGCCCCGCAATTATGCCGGAGTTCGGGAGCTCGCGCGAGGGGCCCGCCGGCCCCATAGACATTCATTACTAGCGGCACGTATTCGCTGTTAGTAATTGACATGTCACTTATCTCCCCCCACGACGTATTGTACAAGTGGGGAGAGTAGACGTAATCCATACTTCTCTATGAGAACTGTGGATTACCGTAATGATTGGGATGTATCTCGCCCCGTATTGAGCACAGTACGGCGCGAAATACGGGGTGAAATATGTCCCAGTATAATCCGTGTGAACATGGCCTAAAGCCTGAACAGGAAGTGGGAGTCTGAAGCTGGCTGTGAAGAGTCACTTCTGTGAGACAGCATGGTGAGAACAACCTTTTAAAAGGTGGTGGTGCTGTGTGTCGGCATTTGTTGCAGTGATGCTATGCTTGTGTGATGGTGTGACCCAGAGTCGAAGGGCTAGGTCTGGCAGAAGTGGTGTTGGTGGCCCACTGGGTTGTGCCCCTCACTGGTGTGGCTGTTGCTGCGGTGGTGGTCGCCTTCCAGTCTAAATCATAGTGTAGGGACCGTGAAAAGGCAAGTGGGCTTATACCGTTTGATCAAAGTGTATAATTTTTATACATTTTTGCTGAGAAGCAGCAGATCAACATATGAGGATGTACAGTCCACGTCTCTCTCCTCCTTGTGAATTCTTACCCCTTTAAAAGGGTTGTTCAGGGTTACAAAAACATGGTGGCTTTCTTCCAGGAATAGCACCACACCTGTCTATGTGTCTGCTTCTCGTAATGATACTCAGCTCCATTGTGGAGACGCCGGGCTTCAACAACCCTATGAATGTCCTGGAAGAAAGCGGCCATGTTTTTTTTCAATACTAAAGTGTGGGATGAATGTTGTAAGATGGTGGATCCCCAAGGTTAAGGGTTAGAGGGGCTGTATTATATACATGAGAGAGAAATAAAAGCCACTGTGATAACCTGCCGCATCCGCCTGAAAAATATCTCTCGCATCCACTCATTCCTCAACTTCGACACTACAAAAATGCTGGTCCACGCCCTCGTCATCTCCCGCCTAGACTACTGC
The DNA here is from genome assembly GCA_025379985.1 of Phyllomedusa bahiana. Lineage (NCBI taxonomy): Eukaryota > Metazoa > Chordata > Amphibia > Anura > Hylidae > Phyllomedusa > Phyllomedusa bahiana. The sequence goes on from JAODAL010002622.1 coordinate 34,448, forward strand.
AACATCTTGCTTTGTGGCGTCCCATCCAACATTCTTGCTCCCCTTCAAACTATTCTCAACTCTGCTGCCCGCCTTATCCACCTCTCTCCTCGCTACTCCTCTGCCTCTCCCCTCTGCCAATCCCTTCACTGGCTTCCCATTGCCCTGCGAATTAATTTCAAGTTACTAACGATGACCTACAAGGCTCTCCATAACCTCTCCCCTCCATACATCTCTGCCCTAATCTCCAGATACCTCCCCTCACGCAATCTCCGCTCCTCACTGGACCTTCTTCTCTGCTCTCCCCTAATCAGCTCCTCACACAACCATCTCCAAGACTTCTCCCGTGCTTCCCCCACACACAGGAACTCACAGCCCCAACACATCAGACTCTCCCCATCCCTCACCAGCCTCAAACGTAACCTGAAGACCATCTCTTCAGGAGCCTATAACCTACAGTAACCCTGCTGCCACAGTACTACCCCACAAACATGTCTGCCCCTCACCTTCTGTCTCTTCCCTCCTTCCTGTAGATTGTAAGCCTTCGCGGGCAGGGTCCTCTCTCCCTCTGTCGTACCAATTGTAAGTCATTCATCATTGTACTCGTTTGACTTATGTTACGCATGTAACCCCCCTTGAATGTACAGCACCCTGGAATCAATGGTGCTCTAAAATAAATAATAATAATAAGTCAACTGGTCATGGAAAAGGAATCCGTAAGATTGATTGACTCAGCCAACACTATGTATGACCGACTCTAGAGAGTCCTGATCATGGGAGTCCCAATCCTTCATTTTTTTTTTACATACCTATTACAGAAGACTGTCTATATCAGATTACAGCTTCTCTTATGACACTGTTTGGCATCTTTGAGAGTCGTTATCAGTCAGCAGATAGTAACATCACATGTGTGCCCAACAGTAAGCAATGTGGACCAGCACATGTCCAAAACGTCTAGGATTAGCGGCTTCACTAAGCAGGATCTAACATCTGAGACTTGTCTCTGAGAAGCTGGACTCCTTATCTAAACTAACTCTTCAGCAATGTAAACTACAGGATGCTGAGATTAAAGGGCTTCCTCATGCCATTACCACATTAACTGTCCCCCTCCATTAGGCAGGGTGGAGAGCCGCTCTAAAGAACATCTCTTAGTCTGAAGGACCCATCAGAAAAATGTCACCTCATTGAACTTGGTGCACGCCACCTAATTCAGCATTTCCCCTGTAGAGAATGTGGATGTCCTGGCAGCTGTAGCTGACCATAACAGCTGATTCTTCGTGATCATCCTAAATGTTGAGGGTGCTGCCCCATGACGTAGTTGTTTTGGTGGGATAACATTTTGCTTCTCATCAAGATTTTTAGGGCAATTTGCATCTTTGAACATTTTCTCACCAGTCAACAAGAAATGTCTGAAGATATTAGTAGGGAACCTCGTGTCAAGACATCTCCGTACATAATTCCTTTGCATCTCCAAGAAAGTCTTTATACTTATTTACATAGTGCAGTTAAAAAAGGACATAAGTCCATCAATTTCCACCAAAGTTTTGGAGAAGGTATGGATGAAGGCAGAGGTACAGGACATCTTAAAACTTTGTTTCCCCCTTTTGGTTGAGAATAGGGAACCCATAAGGCATGGACCAGTCTTCCCCTATAATAAAATATTTCACACCTCATCCTAAGTGGCAGTCGGAACAGAGCAATGTTCTAAACAAGAATTATACTCCTCATAATGTTAAATTCATTACTATAGAAAGGTTTAAGCTTTTCTCATTTTCCTGTTTGGGGGCGGCATTCCACAGATTCACAGTTCTCATGGTAAGGAAGGCTTGTTAACTCCAGAGATTGAACCACAGCACCATGAGCTTGCAAGACATCGTTTGTAAGTTTAAATAAAGACAGAAATCCATCCAGATCAGCCTATTGCGCTCTAGTTTTTGCCCAGAGGGAAGCAAAAACCCCATGATAGACCCCCTTAGCTAGATACAACCCGGGGTATAAATAATTTTGGGGAGAGACCAACATTAAACCTTTTAAAATTTATAGATATTTATTATGTCCCCCCGAACCCGTCTTTTTTCTCAAAACTAAATACCCAATCTGCTCATCTTTCTGGAATGTAGTCCACCCACCCTTTTTTATTTTTTTGTTGCCCCCTTTGTACCTGTTTAAAGCTCTAAAGTCTTTCCGTGCCGGGTTTCCCCAAAAGTCCACAATATTCCATTTGGTTGACCAGTACTTGTATAATGGGAAATAAATGTTCTAATCGTGTGCATCTAGCCCTTTTAATACACCCCAAAATCTTCTTTGCTTTGTTGGGTTTTTCCGTTCCCACTGCAGAGGACAAAACCGGTCGGTTTCCCCGCCCGGTTTTTTGTCCGTTTTGCGGCCGTCCCCCGCCGCGGGGGGGGGGGGGGGCCCTTTTCTCCGAATGAGCACGAAAGCCCCCCCCCTTTTACATTAACATGTTCAATTCCACCAAAAACCCGGGACGAAGATTGTCTTGTTAAAAGTTTTGCGGCCCCCCCGGGGGGGAAAAAAACCCCCAACGGGAAAACCGTGCAGTGGGAAGCTGCACGTTTTTTCCATAGAGCACCATTGTGCCATTTTTCGGCCGTTTTTCGGGCGGTCTCAAAACCGCAAACCCTAAAAAACCGTCCGAAAACCCGTCCCGTGGGGAATGCCCTAGTTGTTGCCCGACACGGCTGCAAAATTTGGTTTTGCTACCTATGTTCTACTGTTCTATGACATGCTGTATTACAGAGGTATTCTCTATTAAATTATTTTAAAGAAAAATAGGTGCCGAAAAGGCTATAACAAGTAGGGATATGAAGTCCCTAAGGTCAAAAAATTATAACCTTAACTACTCTTTCCCCTAACAAGCTCCACGCAAACGCTACTGCCCTGTGTATAAGCCCTAAAGGTGACTGTCCTCAAAGTAAATTAATGGGAACCATCTCCCCCAAAAAATCTCAGTCAGACCACCAGAAAGATTTGCATTAATGGTGGAATTTAAACAGTCATTTGCAGCACTCATACATTCATACCTTGTCATTTTGATTCTGACTGTACTGGCAGGTTGATCATCGGCTATACAGAGCCTGTTCTACCACCAATAAGCACAGTTATTTGACCCTTCAAAAATAGGAGAGGTCAACAGCATGTAAAAATAGTATCTCCTCTACAGAAGGACAGATAAGGTAACTGAAAATTAGCTGCATGGTGCAAACAACTGGTTTGCATGTTAACAAAAGGGTCTTGAAGGGTCCTTAGGCTGTCATACACATGTAGATGTCTCTTTGCCACCAATGGTGGTAACCCTTCAATACCAATGTTAGCGACATGTGCAGAGTGCAACCCTCCCTTTAAAAAGATCAAGACATTCAGACTCAGACTGGCCCACAGGGAAAAAGGGGAAACTCCCGGTGTGCCCCTAACAGGTGTTTCCCGGGGTTCCCCCTTTTAAACGATGAGGGAAACAGCAAGAGGCAAGAAATGGGCTGAGGTACTGTAGGGTAGGCCCCCAGAATCAACTCCACTGGTGGGCTCCAGAATCAACTCCAGGTGTGGGCTCCAGAATCAACTCCAGGTGTGGGAGCCAGGAACCAACTCCACCGGTGGGCTCCAGAATCAACTCTACTGGTGGGCTCCAGAATCAAATCCACAGGTGGGCTCCAGAATCAAATCCACAGGTAAGCCCCCAACAACCCCAAGTCCGAACTAAAAGACAACAGTCTCAACATGGTGAAGAGTTTGGCAAAAAATTTGCTATGCAGGGCCCTGAGCAACCCCATTTTGAGCAAAAAATTTCCAAAAATATGACCCTCACGATGACAATCAAGGCCCTGTTCACATTTGCTCTATACGTCTCAACTGGACAACCTGTTGAGGTTTCCCCACTTAAAAAGATCATGCAACAAATCTTTATTCAAAAAGAGGAAAACCTTTGAAGGACCCCGATAGACCTCATCATGAATCATTGGGATGGATACCAATACAAGTCATTGGGACCAGTGATGGACCGTGATGGCAAGGGCCCACAGATGGAGCTAATTCTAGGGGCCCACCAGTTGAACTGTGTCTTGGCCCACCGGTGGAGTTTATCTTTGGGGTCCACCCTACAGTTACTGTAAATGACTGTCTATGCCTCCTGTATTTTCAATCTTTTCCCCTTTTGGTGATGTAAATGCAGTTAAAAAACAACTTCAGGTCTACAATGCTCAGGGGTCCACCAGGGGTTTCTCCTATACCCCTTTGGGCCAGTAGGAGCCTGATTGGGACCCGTGATGCTAAGACAAACAAAGCAAACCAAAAACCCGATAAAACATCCAAAGGGGCTACCTTTTTCAAGGTTTATGTGATCCAGAGGAGGGAGGCGCAGTATTTGACTCCGGATGACTGGGTTTTGATGGTTGCAATAACTCCTGAACTGGTTCAACTTTGGAGCAATCCCCTGCCCTTCCTCTTCCCCCGCCCTTTAAACATTCTTCTCCGAACGCCTCTTCTCCTTACACCTTCCTTGTCCCGTCTCTTTTCACGTAAACTTTTTCTTTTGGTTTCATCGACTTTTATACCGACTCGCCTTTCTTCCTCAGACTTATCTTCAATCGTCCCAGTTTCTTAACCTTTTCCTTCCATTCACGTCGTAACTTTCCAGCTTCACTCTCCCGTCCTGCAAATTCCAGCTTTGCGGCTTCTCCAGCTCGGACTTCCCTCTCTCCTTCACCTTCCCTTCAGGTAGGAAGTAGTTTGAACGGTGCTTTTCACTTACAATAGGTGTGGTCTGCCTTTCTCCGTCTCTTTCTCTGTGCCTCCCTCCTCCTCCTCTTCCTAGGTCCTCTATGCCTCATAGCCGGAATTCCAAAAAGGGTGCAGCTGCTACGGAAAGCCATAGAGGACAACCTCTCCTACTCTCAAAAGACAAAGAGCTTTTTTTTTTCTAGCGAATCTCCTCCCTTAATTGACCATCTGGGGACATTTAAGTTCTTTTGCTCTGCTGCTGATTACAGAATCAGGAAGACTAGGAGAGGAACAGCTGACCACACACCAAAAATAGGAAATCCTGCACTTCTCTCATTTCTCACAGTCATATACAGTATAGTTCTGTCCTGACCACAGCTCTTCAATGGCAGGAAGACTGCCACGTCCTCTTGGATAGGGGATAGGGTGCAGTCCCATGGATTATCTGACCGGTATTTTGTCTTTTTTGGCACACAGGGGGACAACTTTTGTCTGTGGTTTGCGGATTCAAGCCGCCCCTCCTCGCACCCACATGTTCACATTCTGCCCGAAAACTGGGCGGAAGAATGAACATGTTCTAAGTTTTTAGGAACGCTGTCGGTGTAACAAACCGTCCCGCGTAAAATCCCTGCAGTGCGGCCTACAGAACGGATTTTCTATTTAAATCAATGTAAAAGGTTGACAGTCGGTTTACAGGTCAAATTAGAAAACCGTCTGCAAAACCGACTGAAAATCCTGCCGTGAGGACAAGTCCATAAAGTTTTCCATGCCAAGTGTGAATGACAGGTATTTTTGGGATGGAAATTCTCTGCCCTGAAGATAAATACCCATACCATGCCCTATACCGTATCAGAATACACTCATTTTCACTGAAGGGCACATCAGAGGTGGCGTCTGTCTACATGGCAATGATTTAGAGTTGGTTTTTTACATGGTTTTTGAAAAAAACGACTGTAAACCATCCCCATAGACCTGAATAGAAAATCCGAACTGTAGGCTACACTGCTCGGATTTTCTGACGGTCAGATTTAAAAAAAAACTTGGAACTTACACAATAATCCACTGTATTTCACTCAGAAAACTGTGAATTCTGCATTAGTCAATGCAATGAGACAGACAAAATCTGAAAACAAAAACCGACTGTAAAACACTGGTCTGATTCTAATTCAGAATCCGACCAGTATTTGCACATCGCTGTGTGGAAATAGCATTATGGTTGCCCACAAAATACCTTCTGTAACTTTAAAACTGTATAAGTGTATGTACTGTGTAACATATTGTCCATAACCTGAGACACCAAATGTGTCAGATGTGTTTATTTAATTTATATTGCGCCGTTGTATTCCACAGCGCTGTACAGAGATTGTCACATTGCTCCCTGACCCCATTGGGGCGCACAGTCTAAATTCCAGATGAACTGATTTGTATGTTTTGGAGTGTGAGGGAGACCGGAGTACTCAGAGGAAACCCACATAAACACAGGCGGGACATACAAAGTCCTTGCCTCTATCCTTGGTGGGATGTAGACCCAGGATCCCAGTGCTGTAAGGCTAACCATTGAGCCACCGTGCTGTACTGTGAGAACCATTGAGACACTGTCCTGCACTGTGCTAACCACTGAGCCACTGTTCTGCACTGTACTAACCACTGAGCCACCGTGCTGCACTGTGCTAAGCATGTAACCACCGTGCTGCACTGTGCTAACTACTGATCCTCCACGCTGCAATGTGTTAATCACTTAGCTACCGTGCTTACAATTTAACCGCTGTTCTGCACTGTGCTAACCATTTAGCCACCGTGCTGCACTGTGCTAAGCATGTAACCACCGTGCGGCACTGTGCTAACTACTGAGCCACCATGCTGCACTGTGCTAACCACTGAGCCACCATGCTGCACTGTGCTAACTACTGATCCTCCACGCTGCACTGTGTTAACCACCAAGCCACCGTGCTAACAATTTAACCACTGTGCTGCAGTGTGCTAACCATTTAGCCACCTTGCTGCACCGTGCTAACCACTGAGCCACCGTGCTGCAATGTGCTAACCACTGAGTCACTGTTCTGCACTGTGCTAACCATGTAGCCACTGTACTGCATTGTGCTAACCATCTAGCCACTGTACTGCATTGTGCTAACCATGTAGCCACTGTACTGCATTGTGCTAACCATCTAGCCACCGTGCTGCACTGTGCTAACCATCTAGCCACCGTGCTGCACTGTGCTAAAAACTGAGCCACTGTGTTACCAAATAAAAGTGTCCAAGTAGTCTTTCCATGGTGTATTTACATTATTTTGGGTTGCTGATGAAGTGGCTCTAATTTTTTTCACGACAGATTTTGAGTTGTGCCACATGGTCACCAAAAGGCTAAGGTGTCCTTTAAAGTTGAAGAATAACCAACCTCTTCCACTTCTTTAGCACTGAGCTTCTTTTCTTTGAGGGTGGCTAGAGTGCTTGGTTAGGACTCTCAGAGAGGTAGAACCCCAGATACCATATATAAATTAAACGCCCCGCCTGTTATTGAGAAAATCTCTCAGGTCTTGAGACGATGGTCCTCGCTTCCGCTCTCACTGGCTGGCAGGTGCCATGCTATCAAAATGATATGCTTCCCGAAGCTCCTGTATCCGTTGCAAACCCTACCGTTCCTATTCAGACATATTGATATCAATAAGATCAACTCTTGTTTATCCAAATTTATTTGGGTGGGGAAAAAAACCCCGGATCGCTTTATGGAAATTGATGTTGCCCGTTGGGAAGGGAGGTCTGAACCTACCGGATGTTAGAGGCTATAACCTGGCTTGTTTGGCAAGGCACATGCTGGATTGGGTGCGGGGATGTAGCTACTTCTCTAACTGGGAAATTGAAAGAGAGTAAATGCTTCCGTGGCTTCCTCAGGCCTTGTTTCACACACAGTACCCCAAACTACCTGCCCCGATCAAATCCTCGGCGTTGATTCGCGACACACTTATGGCATGGAAGGAAATCCGGAGGAGGATAGGTCTCCCCTTTGAAAAATCTAAAGCTATGCCCTTGTGGGGCCATCCAGAGTTCCCATTGGGACAATCAAACCCTATGTTTCGCTTGTGGAGGGACAGGGGTCTGCAGAATGCAGGGCAGCTAATGCATGACAGATTAAATAGATGGCCTACACCTACAGAAATGCTAGAGTATGCGCTTGCTGCATACCAGCTCCTATACTTCTGCAGGAGTAGGTTAAAGGATATTTCAAGGGAGACCACTCTGAATGATTTTGACTCCTTTGTTCGAGCTCACAGAGATACTTGTACCCTCTCTGGACTGTACAATAGGATGAGGGGATGGTGCCTGAGACGGACAGACTCGCAGGCCTTTAAATACTGGCAACGTCGTCTGGGTGATGTCCAGATTCCAGAAATAATACTCAAGGGATTGGGCTGAATCCGTAGACATATCATATGCGAGACCTGGCAAGAAACCTTACTCAAGATCATACTAAATCCGATTTAAGCCTTCAATTTACCGGTTTCCCCGGGATTCCCTGATAGATTAAAACATTGCCCCAAATGCGGGACACACAAAACTGACCTCTGGCATGGCTTGTGGCAATGTAGTTCCTCACAGGAATATTGGGACAGTATTGTCAGATATATGAGGGTGCATTTTGGGGTTACACTCCAAAAGATCTATGACATTCTTATATTCCACTCTCCCAGACCCCCTGAGGGTGAGACAGGCGACCCGTCAGGGGTGGGTGGGGGGGAAGGAGGCAGCCAACCCTACCGGGTTTGTCCAAGCTTACTTGTCCCAAAACGCTGCCTATTTAAAACGTGGATCAAACCCACTCTGCCGCCGCCCAGGGGGTCCTAAAGCAGTAAAAGGATATTGGGGTCGCAGCGGGGTTTGAAACGAGAGGCGCAAAGAGACGCCACCCAAGGGTTTCTTTAAAGGGTTTTCCAGGGGACCCTTATTGTAAAAGCTAATGTAAAAAAATCATGGAGCGAAAGAGAGGGACGAACGCAAGGGGCACAAGCTGCATAAGGGCCCGGGGACATGTTCATGAAAAAATTTAAACAAAAAACTTGGGATTCTGTATAAAAAAGACAAACTTTTTCACAGGCTTAAAGTTTTTATGTTCTTGTCATCGTAAGGGGATTAATCCACTAAACTAGTTTATTCTGTATAAAAAAGAAAAATTTGCTCCCGGTGCCTTAAAAATTCTGCAGCCAGTTCATGATAAGAAGTTTCTCTGCGAAGCCCGTCCAGAAGCTTTGTCAGGTCGTATCAAATACAAATAGAAGTAACCAAGGGCAGGAAAAGACCCCTTTTAGCTCTCTCAGATGCAATTTTTGTAATCAATATATTTAAAAAAGTGTTTAAAAACCATTTTGGAGGATCCCCGTAAACATTACATCGTGGAAAAAACCCCCTTTAAAGGGTTTTGGAAAACCTTTACTGATCTCTTCTGGTAGAGAAATCGGGCCCGATGAAAACATTCAAAACAGGGGGTTGGTATTGCAAGGAAAGGGAACGGGCTTTGGGGGGGTCCAGGTATGGAGATACGTCATATCAGTACATTTCCCGAGGTTTTTTGCTGAGGGGTTTTTATTCCATAGATGGCCCCTGTACATTATACATTATATGTTTTTAGTTGAGAGAGGATGCCCGCACGCACTTCGGTTTCTATCCTTCCTGATGTTAATGTTGCATAGGTTGTATTTGTCCCTGTGTTTGTTTGACTCTGTACATGATACATCAATTGTTCAGGCATGGGCATGCAATACTTGCTTATGTCCTGTTCTTTACCATGTCGGAGATGTATTTGTTGGATAATTGAGAAAAGCAATAAAATGTGTTTAAAAAAAAAAAAAGGACTCTCAGAGCCAGGCTACCACCTGTGAGTTGCTGGGCAGGCTGGTGTGGAGGTGTGTGTCAGAGCTCTAAACCCCAAGTGGCGCTCGCCCCCTTGTTTTTGGTTTATCGCCACCCTGCAAGCACTGGCTATGTCCTCAGGGGAAAGTGAAGAGACGGTCCTTCTGCGATCAGACCTGGTCCATCTCTGCTTGCAGTGTCTAAGCTCTCATGGGCCACATCATATGACATGGTGGGCCGGATTTGGCCCGTTGACCTTGAGTTTGACAACTGTGAAAACTGAGGTTCATTGAGCAAGCTAAGGGGATTAAGAGGTAAGGGTTTTACAGCAGAATCTGAGGGGCACAAACACTTGTCATATTAGGACACTAGCGTTATTAATAGAGGAATTCAATTGAATAGTGTACAGGAGCATCCGTCCCAATAGAGTGAATGTTATTGGCGCTTTCCCATCACAAGAAGCATCCATAGTAGTGGATTCCTTTGAATCCTGATGCAAAATAAACCTGTCACATCAATCATGCCATCCGATCTGCGGGCCCGTTATAGGCAGGGGAGTGAGGACATGTTTTGATCTGGGGCCCATGTTTAGGCAGGAGGAGTGAGGACATGTATTGATCTGGGCCCCATTTTTAAGGCGGAGGAGTGGGGTGAATCTGATCTGTCCCCCATGTTTAGGCAGGGGGAAAGCTGAGGACTGCTATTGATTGTGGGCCCATGTTTAGGCGGAGGGGGGCTGAGGAAATGCTATTATTGCCCTGTTATAGGAGGGGAGTGAGGACAGCTTTTTGATCTGGGGTCCTGTTTTAGGCGGAGGAGGGGAACGCTATTGTCCCCCCAGTTATAGAGGGAGGATTTGGGACACTATCTGCTGAGGCCCCATGTTATGAGCAGGAGGAGCTAGGATTGCTATTGTTTCTGTGGCCCCAGTTATAGAGCAGGAGGGCTGGGGAATCCCTTTCTGATCTTGGCCCATGTTATAGAGCAGGGGGCTGAGGACATGCTATTGATCTGTGCCCATGTTATAGAGCAGGGGGAGCTGGGGCCCCTGCATCTGATCTGCAGCCCCTTTTATAGGCAGGGGGTGAGGAATGTATTGATCGTCCCCCCATGTTATAGAGCAGGAGGAGCTAAAGACTGCTATCTGTTTTTGGGGCCCCCTTTTTATAGGCAGGAGGAGGGGGAGGACAGCTATTGTCTGTGGCCCATGTTTAGAGCAGGAGGAGTAGGACAGCTATTATCTTTTTCCCCCATAATAGGCAGGACTGAGGACTGCTATTGATTCCGGCCCCTGTTTTTAGAAAGGGGGGAGTGAGGACATGCATTGTTTGCAGGCTCCATGTTATGAGGGGAGGAGTGGGAATGCTATCTGTTGCAGGCCTATGTTATAGAGCAGGGGGGAGCTGGGGAATGCTATCCGATCTGTGGCCCCATGTTATAGAGAGGGGGGTGGGGACTGCTATTGTTTGTGGCCCCCATGTTATAGAGCGGGAGGTGTGGGGGACATCTTTGTTTCAGGCCCCATGTTATAGAGAAGAGGAAGCTGAGGACTTGCTATCGTTTTCCCCGGTTATAGAGCAGGAGGAGCTGGGAATCTATCGTCTGTGGCCCCATTTTTTAGAGCAGGGGAGCTAGGAAATCTATTGATCTGGGCCCCCCATGTTATAGAGCAGAGGAGTGGGGGCATGTATCTGATTGCCCCTGTTTTTGGCGGAGGGTGAGGACATGTTCTCGATCTGGGGCCCCATGTTATGAGCAGGAGGAGCTGAGGAATGCTATCTGATCTGTGGCCCATTTTATAGAGCAGGAGCGGGGCATGTATTGATTGTGGCCCCGTGTTTAAAGCGGAGGGCGGGGACATGTATTGATCTTCAGGCCCATGTTATAGAGAGGAGGAGCTGAGGACATGCTTTTGATCGCCCCATGTTTTAGAGCAGGAGGAGGGGACGCTATCTATCTAGGGGGGCCGGGGTTAGGCAGGGGGAGTGAGGACATGCTATCTGATCTCAGGGCCCATGTTTGAGCAGGGGGAGCTGAGGAATGCTATCTGTTGTGGCCCATTTTTTATAGAGCGGAGGGCTGAGGACATGCTATCTGATCTGCCCCCCCATTTTAAGGCAGGAGAAGCTGAGGACAGCATCTGATCTTTGGGGGCCCCATGTTTTGAGCAGGAGGAGCTGGGGGAACGCATTGATCTGCGTCCCCATGTATAGAGCGGGAGGAGTGAGGACATGCTATCTGATTTCGGCCCCTGTTCAGAGCAGGGGAGCTGAGGAATGCTATTGTTGGGGCCCCCCATGTTATTGGCAGGAGGAGTGGGGGAATGCCTTCTGATCTGGGGGGCCCCTGTTATAGAGCAGGAGTAGTTGGGGGACTGCTATCTGATCTGTGTCCCCATGTTATAGAAGGGAGGACTGAGGAATGTATCTGATTTTGGGGCCCCCATGTTTAGAGCGGGGAGTGAGGAATGCATCTGATCTGTGTCCCCCATGTTATAGAGCAGGAGGAGCTGAGGCAGCATCTGATCTGTGCCCCCATTTTATAGAGCAGGAGGAGTGAGGACATGCTTTGATTGTGGCCCCATGTTATAGAGCAGGAGGAGCTGAGGCAGCTACTGATCTGCGGGCCCCATTTTTATAGAGGGGGGGAGCAGATTGATATATTGTTCAGTATTTTATTTATGTAACCTTTCCAAACAAGGAGTATGGTTGATTCGGGGTCCCCAGTAAGGGACCAATGTAGGGGCTTACTCAGGGTGGTTGTTGCTGTAAAACAGCAAAAAGAGCTGGCCTTTTCCCCTGCTTTTTAAACCCCTTTAGAAGTGGCCATTCTTCACTGTGATCGGCACCCCCCTGGTGAGATCATGGGGTGCCAAAATGATTAGCTTTTAACATATAGGAAAAGATAAATGAAGATGATTACCAAATACATGTTTTGATTTTGCTTTGTTCAGAAGACAAAGGAGATTTTCTCTACTGCTAGTGTACACAAGCTTCTAGTGGTTGCCCCAACAAAATTTTCTGCGCTCTTTCTCTCTATTGTTCCCAACGGGTTCGGCTATGGGGAGTCATCCCCGTGGTCTTATCTTAACACAGGGCTTGCTTTCCCAAGTTAAAGAAAAGTTTTATTTATAGCTCTGTTACCGTGTGATAAGATTAAACCCCTGCCTCATCCTGTAACAGGATAGCTGGAAAAACAGTAGTGATTTGCCAAAACACGCTTGAACCACCCCCAACCTGACCGGAAGTGTGGTCTGAAACTGGCTGTGGCTTTTAAAAAATTGATAAGACAAAACCCTTTTTAAAAGGGGGTTCATGGGGTTCAAAAAAACTTTTTGCTGAGGGCTTTATGAAAGGAAGAAAAGAAAAATTTCTTCCCCCCCGGCCACTCCCGTTCCCTTTTGGGGGCCATTCCTGGTAATTCCAGCTGTAACTGTGAACGTTCAGTGTTTCAGTGACAGGTACAGTCAATCAGAGGCCACAGCGGTCACGTGCAATAGGTGGCGGTAGAAGAGTCACAGCTCTTTTCCCATGAGCCTTTTAGAATACATTAACGCTTTGGTGGAGCAAACAAGGTGTATAAGTTTCCATACACTTACATGGCGCCTTTCCCTAATAAGGAAAGTTAACCCCTTTGAGCTGAGTCTTACATATGACACTAGGTGCACTTACTTTCTTTCCCTTTTTCCTTATGTTTATAAAGGAGATATTCTACTACCATTCTAAATGGCACAGGAGGCGGCAGGCAGGGCACCTTGTTAAAATTCTTCACGGAGCCAAGGAGCTTCATATTACACCTATGTATAAACGGAATGACTATAACCACTATCATTGTCCACAGGTTCTCAGACTTGGACTTTTCGCTTCACCATGGGCACAATTATTATTTAGCATTAAAATACAGTTTCTCAAAAAAGTAAGTACACCCTCACATTCTTGTAATATTGTATCTTTACATGGGACACACTGCAGATATGACACTGTGATATAATGTAAAGTAGTCAGTGCAAGCTTGTATAACAAAGTAAATTTGGTGCCCTCGAAAAACTGCAACACCCTCATGTTAATGTTGGGAAAAAAACGTGAGAAAACCCAATTAAAATTTTTCCCCCCCCGTGAAAGGGTGTTATTATTACAAGGCCTCAGGGGTTTATGGGGGCAGGGGGTTAAATTTGGTGTGTTTGCTCTCGCATTCTCTCACTGGAAGTTAGGCATGGCGCCTCATGGCAAAGAACTGTCTGAGGATCTGAAAAAGGAATTGTTACTCTATGTAAAGATGGCCGAGGCTATAAGAAGATTGCCGCACCCCGACATGAGCTGCAATATGGTGGGCCCGGACCATACAGGGTTTAACAAGGTTTACTCGGAAAAAGGCCTACCCTGGTCGACCCAAAAAAAGTTGGGTGCATGCTCAGATATGCAGAGTGGTACTGAGAGGTTACAATGGTGGAGGGTCAGCCTGTCAGTGTCAGACCCTACGCCAACTCTGCATCAAAAAGGTCTGCATGGTGTCGTCCCAGAAAGGAAACCTCTTCTAAAAAAGTGCACAAGAAAAACAAACAGTTTGTGAAGAAAAGCGACTAAGGGCGGGATTACTGGAACCCTCTCTTTTTGGGTTTGATTTTAGAACAAGATAATTATTTGGTTTTGGATGGTGTCAAGCGTGGGGTGCGCACCCGGGGAGGGTAAAAGAAAGTTGGGTTTTTCCTACAGTCAAGCATGATGGTGGGTGTCATGGTTTTGGAAACGGTTTAAGTACTTTTCGGGTGTGAGGAGCTACGTCCCTTGAGGGAACCCATGTGCCAAATGTACTGTGCATATGAAGCAGAGCATGATTTCCCCTCCCTTCTGGGGGGCCCCAGGGCAGTATCCAACATGATAAGACCCCAAAAAACCCCCCATGCCTAAGAAATGAGGGTAAAAGGGGCTGGGTGGTCAAGTATTTTTTCCCTGACCCCAAACCCATTGAGTTTGTGGGGTCTCCCTTAAAAGATGTGTCATGGAGGAGGGAAGGGGTTCCGTGGCTGCAACCCGTGAAACTTGTGACCTCCATGCCCAAGGAGTTGGGAGGCTGGAAAATAAAAGGCCCGGGGCCCCCAAGATATTTTACACTTGGGGCACAATTTGTCCATTGTCACTTAGGGTTGTACTCACTTTTGTTGCCAGTGGTTTAGACATTGATGCTGTGTTGAGCTATTTTGAGGACACATCAAATTTAGTTTTACAAGCTGTGCACTGACTACTTTACATTGTGATCTAAGTGTCATATCAGTGTTGTCCCATGAAAAGATACAATATTTACAAAAATGTGGGGGGTGTACTTACTTTTGTGAGATACTGTAAATTAATTTACAGCTTGAGGGCTTATGCAAAGGGCTGGACTACTGTCCCATTATGTACAGAGCTATAAGTGGGCGGGAGCGACCTGTATCTCTGTAGGTCACCTACTGTATATAGGCTCATTTCTAAAAGAAGGATCTCCATTCACATGAGTCCCGTAGACCGTGCATAAGGTCACAGCAGTAACATGAACACATCTTTGGTTTTCTATTACACAGGCAACAGCCAGACCCCCAATTGGTGACCAACATTCAGCTCTAGAGGAGCATCCTCAGTCCTAGGGCTGCTCATAGGCCACCGTGATAGAGATCTTCTTTGTGTAAATGGGGAATATTTGTTGCAGTACATGCTGCAATTCTATTACTAACATTTTCAAAAGCTAACAATAAATAGAAAAGCCGAAACAAAATAAAAAACACAAACTAAATACACAGGAAAATACATAGTATAAACCACCCAGCTCCAACCCAACACTTATTCCTCCACAGAACATCACCTATATGCAAGATTTATAATCTTATGATAATTACTAAAACAAAATTGCTTTTTACATAAACCAACACAAAGAGATAGGGTGTGTTTACATGGCGTATATGCGGGGCATACTTTGGGGAGTAATTGCCCTACATCCCGCATATACGGTAAAATCCTAGCGCTCACTGACAGCTATGATATTACAACGCATTCATGTACTGTGTGGAAAGCAAAAGATGTGACATAAGAAGGGAGGGTGAATGGGGGCCAGGACGAAGCGCGTGGGAAGTAGACACTGGCCAGCTGTACCTCCCATACCAGGCGAGGGTGAATGGGGGCCAGGACGAAGCGCGTGGGAAGTAGATGCTGGCCAGCTGTACCTCCCATACCAGGCGAGGGTAAATGGGGGCCAGGACGAAGCGCGTGGGAAGTAGACACTGGCCAGCTGTACCTCCCATACCCGGCGAGGGTGAATGGGGGCCAGGACGAAGCGCGTGGGAAGTAGATGCGGGCCAGCTGGACCTCCCACACCAGGCGAGAGTGAATGGGGGCCAGGACGAAGCGCGTGGGAGTAGACGTTGGCCAGCCCGTACCTTCCACACCAGGCGAGAGTGAATGGGGGCCAGGACAAAGCGTGGGGAGACGCTGGCCAGCCCGTATCTTCCACACCAGGCGAGGGTGAATGGGTGCCAGTACGAAGCGCGTGGGAGGTAGACACTGGCCAGCTGTACCTCCCACACCAGGCGAGGGTGAATGGGGGCCAGGACGAAGAGCATGGGGAGTAGACACTGGCCAGCCCGTACCTTCCACACCAGGCGAGGGTGAATGGGGGCCAGGACGAAGCGCGTGGGGAGTAGACGCTGGCCAGCCTGTACCTACCACACCAGGCGAGGGTGAATGGGGGCCAGGACGAAGAGAGTGTGAGTAGACGCTGGCCAGCCCGTACCTTCCACACCAGGCGAGGGTGAATGGGGGCCAGGACGAAGCGCGTGGGAGTAGACACTGGCCAGCTCCTGTTCACAGATTGCTATGTCAATGAAGCTGCTGTAAAGCATCTCTCCAAACACTGCTAAAAGCAGCTCAGGCAAGATGGCCGCCCCCATCACAATCATATACAGATAACAGAATTGAGAAATCAATAATCTGAAAATAAGAACAGCAAAGAAGAATAGAATGTGGATCAGGGCCTTGTTTTAATAAGTAAAAAAAAATAAAAAATTTCTGACAGATCTGTATCTACAAAACTGTTCACCAATGACAGGAGAGACACATTGGGGAAGATGTATCAATAGCGTTTAACTCGAAGGGCGCGTCCCAACGGCATAGAGCAAATGTCGGTCGGATTATTTGCTCTGTTTTGCGGTCGTGCACACGGCTGCAGGGGGACGGCTTTTCTCTACTGTTTGCAGAGAGAAGCCCTCCCCATTCGCATAGACTTGTTCATATTCCACCCGAAAACCGGGCGGAAAAATGACCATGTTCTATGTTTTTCGGACCACCGGCAGTGTAAAGAGCCCCCCCGGTGGAAAACCCCTGCAGTGGAGACTGCTGCACTGATTTTCCACAGAGGGCCATTACAAAGTTTGACAGACTGTTTACAGACGGCTTTCAAAACCAAAAACCATCCAAAAACCCTTGCCGTGGGGACAAGCCCTAAGAAAGTTTTAAAGTGGCTGTCTCACTATGCTGTTTTCACAGAGCCAAAAGCAGCTTTAGATTCAGGCACCCTGTCTCTTCCTGGTCAGTCTGTGGGTGGTTCTATAGCAGTGATTAGCATATCCACTCCCTATTCAAAGCTCTTCTAATTGCACTGACATGAGAGCAGAAGATCTTATGTTTAGAGCAGAGAGCTCCAAGTAAATCTTCTAAATAGTGCTATAAAACAAGATAGACAACTGGAGCGCACTCCTAGTGCAATGCTGCCTTATGTATGTACGAAGGAGTAATAAAAGTAGCTCCTCCCCTAGTGGTGTGGTACAGTGAGCAGTGCAACACACTATACAGCCTAATTGGTGTAATCCCAGGACAAAATGTTGGTTTGGGACGTCAACACCACAGCCTGAGGAACCGTGCCTTTCGAGCACATGAAACGCGTAGCCCCATCTTGTTTCCTTTACATTGTATTATATTTTATGTACTAATGTTGTGGATGGGAACAAAGGTTATATTTGTGTGTGATCCTTTGTGTCTCTATTTTAATGTATTAGTTAGTATATACCTCACATACACACATTAAAAATATATACATAATAGGCACATACTTATATAGTACAGCATGTAAAAGCTGTATGTATACCTTTTGTTATTAATGTGTTAAACAAAATGGCCGTCTGTAGTAGTTTGTATAGATCGTTGTGTAATCCAAGATGGCGCCTAGTCAGAAGTTACACCCTGTGTTCAGACATTCCTGAAGCTGTGAGGAGTGGTCCATAGATAAGGACGTGCCAATAGACCCTCACAGACAGCTACATGTGATGCTTCTTATCTACTCATTTGCAAAAGGGTATAAAAAACCACCATTTTGTGAATAAAATCAGAAAGCACTTTCATAGCAGCAAGGCATGTTGTGATGTGTTTTCTCGGTGCACCCTTTGTTATTTTTAAGATAATTTGAACCCCCACAAGGACAGGATAGCCCCTTTGAGGCTACTTTCTATTTCACTAATGTGTTTACTAATAAGTTATTTTAAGGCCTTGTTCACACGGCTTATTTTGGGACTGATTGGAGCCGCACTGTGCGCTGTATTTGCGCTGCAGTACGGCTGAAATCCGTCCCAGTAACTACGGTAATGCCCAGTTCTCATAGAGAACTATGGATTCCGTCGCTCCTCCCCGTTCGGCGAATCCGCCGCGGGGGGAGAAAGTGACATGCACATTATTTACGGCGTGTACGCGCCGTGAATAATGCATTGTCTATGGGGCCAGCGGGCAGCTCCCCCGCCGCCCCCGTCCCGTATTCAAGCCGTAACCGCGGGCGAAATCCGTCCCACAATTACGGCTTGAATAAGCCGTGTGAACACGGCCTAATTGAACGCCACATACTTTATTTCCATTGATCCTAGATCTACCAACATTAAGCACCATATATAATCCACGTTTTTTCTGCCATAGCAATAGGGGTATTGTGCAGCGAGTAACTAATCACAAGTAATTAATCTCTTTTGTTTGTTAGAGAACAAATACTCAAGCTGTTCTCAAATCGCTGGCATCCTGTCTGCCGACCAGTGGTCGGGTCACTTCCTGCTCTGAGATAGGTCAGACAACAGGTCGGTAATTGGAGAAACCTGTTTGCTCTCAGCTCATGATTTGGGGGAGGAGGGGTTGGGGTGTAGAGAAAGAGAAAAATGTATTTGTTAAAAACCTCTTGATTTATTGTCCCTACATGTTAAAAGCTAATGCTTGTAACAAGAACAGATCTTGACGTTGTGCATTGTAATACTGCCTAGCCTATTTTTCATAAATTAGGTGCAGGTTAAATCTGTGTAACCTAACCGTACACCATTTTAAAGGGGTTTTGCCAGGACATGCCTTATCTGCTAAGAAGCAAATGTAAACAAGCCACAATGAGCTGAGACTGCCAGAGCACAGAGCCATGCATAATGGATCATGTGAAATGTTCACTCAAATAATCACACTACAACTAGTGGATTCTGTATACAAAAGACAACATATTTCTACCTGGTGCCTTGATAGCTTCTTCAGCTCCCTTTCATCAGATAAGTGTGCTCTGCGCTCCTGTCACTCTGCCTGGTCGTATCTAATGCAAGCTTGTAAGTAACTAAGGGCAGGTAAGGCGGCATGTAGCTCTCTCAGACTGCAATTTTTGTAATCACATATTTAGAAAAGTGATTAAATACCCATTTTGGTGGATCCCACGTCAACATTACATCGTGGCAAAACCCCTCTAAGTTTGCTTACTGTACACCTGTAACTGCACCCAAATTTTGGCGTGTGGTATCACATGTTAAGCCACTCCCCTTTTACCACAGTCACTTTTTTTTTTTTTACAAAGGAGTTATAGACGTGTCTAGAAACTGGTGCAAGTGTATGACATTTTTGGCACAAGCTCTTGATAAATGTGCCCTTCTGCAACCAATCACAGACCACAGAGGTCAGTGTATGTGACATTGTGGTCTGTGATTGGCTGTATCTGTTAAGTGAACGATCACCGCTTACTTGCTAGATGAATGAACCAATAGTCGGGACTGAACTGGAGCGGAAGTTAGTATAAGTTTTATCTTCTATTTTTCCCCCATACCACAACAAACATTGCTGGGTCCTATAACACTCCTTTAACCCCTTCAGGACCCGTGGGTTTTTTTTGTGACACATTCGTTTTTCCCTCCTCGCCTTCTGAAAGCCATAACTTTTGTATTTTTCCACCTACATAGACACATGAGGGCTTTTATTTTGTGGGACAAGATATACTTTCTAATGGTGTTATTCACTATACTATAGAATATAATGGGAAACTACAAAAAAAATTCCAAGTGGCACAAATTGTGAAAAAAAACCCCGTATTTTTGCCATGTTTCTGGGTGATTTGCTTTTACGCCGTTCAATCTTCGGTAAATACATTGTGTTATCAGTATTCTACAGGTTGTTACGCATCCGGCAATACCAAACATGTAGGGTTTCCATTATGTTTTGGTACCGTAAAAAAATTCCATTTTCTATTTTTGACATTTGCGCCATGGCGACAGTTTGTGCGACCAATAACTTTGTTGTACTAACACCTACGGACGTCAGTGAGGGGGCATTTTTTGCGGGCGAAGTGTACTTTTTATCGCTAGCAGTTTGGAATGCATGCGACTTTTTTGATCATTTTGATTCCATTTGAGTGACGTAAAATGACCAAAAACCACAATTTTGGCATTGGGAATTTTTTTTCTTCTACGGTGTGCAGCGTACGGGATGATGGTATATTTTTATAGATCAGACTTTTACAGACGCGGCGATACCAAATATGTGTAACTTATTATTTTAATGATTTTATTTGTAAAATGGGGAAAGAGGGGTGATTTTAACTTTTAATACTTTTTTTTGTACTTTAAAACTTTATTTGTTTTTTTTACTGTAACATTTAGTCCCCCCTATGGTGCTTGACCACTAGGTGGCGCGATTGTTAATACAACCTAATGATTTGCATAGGCAATGCATTAGGGTGTACAAAGATGGCGGTTTCCCCACTTCCTGCCTGCGGACGGAAGTGGGGCAAACCAGCCAGGGTAAGTGATGGGAGCCTTCACAATGCCCGGTCGTCGAATCGGCGCAGCATAGCTGAGCTTATGCCGATCACCGCACCGATCGGCGTTCATTCAGACGCCGTGGCCATCTTTGCCGCGGTGTCTGATGGGTAAAACAGCGCCAGCGGGCGGAGAGCCACCCGCCGGCGCTGTTACTGCCGGGTGTTAGCGGTGATTTGCGGAGCGATCCCCCTGCAATGCCCCTTAGCGGCCCTGGGACGTACTCATACGCCCAAGGTCGTGAAGGGTAAAAAAAAAAGCTGTCAGCTGAAACCTGCAGCTATTTCATTAACCAGCTGACACTTCCCCTTTAGTTTTCCTAACCTAGTTGCTACACAGACCCTGCTCTTCAGTATGCTTCAGGCCCCCACTACCTGTCCAGGCTGTGGGCAGTTCTACAGCTTCAGGCTCCCACTTCCTGTCCAGGCTGGGGGCGGTTCTACAGCTTCAGGCTCCCACTTCCTGTCCAGGCTGGGGGCGGTTCTACAGCTTCAGGCTCCCACTTCCTGTCCAGGCTGGGGGCCGTTCTACAGCTTCAGGCTCCCACTTCCTGTCCAGGCTGGGGGCCTTTCTACAGCTTCAGGCTCCCACTTCCTGTCCAGGCTGGGGGCTGTTCTATAGCTTCAGGCTCCCACTTCCTGTCATTGCTGGGGGCTGTTCTTTAGCTTGAGGCTCCCACTTCCTGTCCAGGCTGGGGGCTGTTCTATAGCTTCAGGCTCCCACTTCCTGTACAGGCTGGGGGCAGTTCTACAGCTTCAGGCTCCCACTTCCTGTCCAGGCTTGGGGCAGTTCTACAGCTTCAGGCTCCCACTTCCTGTACAGGCTGGGGGCAGTTGTACAACAGTGACTGACATTTGCTCTGCTAGTTGTAGCTGATCCGGTTAAGAGGGTCAGTCATAAAAGAAGGGTTTAAACAGCAAGGCAAAAGGCTACAGCGCTCAGAAAAGTTAGTTTGCCAGTGAAACCCCTTTTCTGCTGATAAGACATCAGGGAGTGATGTCCCCCATCCAGGCCAGGGCTGCTAGAGCAGAGGTGGTTTAACCTAGAAAAGCTTGAATACACCAGCAGGATATAATTGCATTCACTCTGAATAAGCAAAATCAAGACAGCAATGTAATTAGTAACAGTCTTTATTTCGC
Organism: Phyllomedusa bahiana; assembly: GCA_025379985.1. Classification (NCBI taxonomy): domain Eukaryota; kingdom Metazoa; phylum Chordata; class Amphibia; order Anura; family Hylidae; genus Phyllomedusa; species Phyllomedusa bahiana. The sequence goes on from JAODAL010002622.1 coordinate 56,207, forward strand.
ATTGCCTACAGGTTTAAAGGCAATCAATGTAAGATTACCCCTTTAATGAACATCCTCTACCAGCAGTTCTATGACCCAATTTCCACAGCTTCTCTGCTCTGAGCCTGATCGGCAGAACTCATAACACTGCAGCATTTTATAGACAAGTTTATAAACCACATCAAAGGCTTCTTTTAACAGATGATTTAATGGCTCATTTTGCAGGGTCTTTATTGCAGATGACCAGTTTACAGACTGCCAAGTGCTTCCACTTCATAGTTACAAGCGCCAACACATCCAGGCTCCCAGGTTTGTGATCGGAGGCAGCACTTGCAGAGAAATTAAATGAGCGCAGACAGATTAGGAACCATCACACCAGACGGAGCGATTGACCATATGAGCGATTTATGTATTCCATCTGTGACAGTAACAGTCTTACACCAGAGGAGCCGTCACAAGTGTAAAAACGGACCAAGCTGCAGCGGCCTCGACAGGTGTCTTCCCCCCTATATCTTACTTCCTGCTCCACCTCCTGTGCTCATAGATGGTACAGGTGCCGCCATTCAGGCCAATAGCAATGTGGAGACCCCATGCTGCTAGCCTGAACATGCACACTCCCAACGCTGATATAGAACCAAAGGAGCATGGGGGACAATGAAACTGCATCTACAGCAGCACAGAGGACGGCATAAGGCTCGTCCAGTCTAGACAGCAGGACTGCAAGCCTGGCCACTGCTTATAAGTTGGTAACCTAGCAGAACTATCAGTAATTAAGTAGGGTAGATAACCCACTGTATCTTTGAAATGATGCACAACTACAGACACATAGCTGTCAATTACCTTTACCTACATGTTTTAAGATGGAATACCCCTTTAAAACAAACACGTAAGGTGATTTATACAACCCTATATGAGCAGGATGTGAGGGGAAGACTAGCTTAACTCTACGATATATAGGGTTATATGATCGAGAAGCAGAGCCCTGTGATCGCCAAATATCCCTAACTTTTTGGTTGAAATTTTAGGACAGTCTCTTACCTAATTTCTTGATTTTTTTTTTTATCATGTTATTCATCTCTTAACAGTAGAATACACATGCCCAACTAAAATTCCCAACGGATGTCTGATCCCCTAAAAACCTTGTGTAATTCAGAGATCAACTTGAATTGTGATTTAAACAGTCCTGATGATGCCGTTTACATTGTTACATCGTGAGACCATGACAACTGATCAGCAGTACCCAACATTGTCAGGCTTGAAGCAGGATGCTCTCAGACGGAAGTGGCCACGGAGCTTAGTGTCATCAGCAAGTTGTATCAGAGAGAGAGAGACCGGAAGAGTCAGAGAAAGGGGCCAAAGGACTCAACTTTTGTCACACACTGATGAGTGCATAATGCCCTGTGGAACCAGATAAGGGTCACAACTTCTGACACGTTTAAGGGAGGTGAGAAGCACCATCATCCGGTTCTGCAGGGCATTGGTTACAATGAAGCAGTCAGTGTTTGACTGAGCCAAAGGACGTCCACTTCTTTGCCTTTTTGTGACTCTTCCAGTCTCTCCGTATCGGATACAAGCTGCTGATAACACTGAGCTCAGTGGCCACTTCCACATGAGAGCATCCTGCTTGAAGCCTCACAATCGCAAGGTATTGTCTTGTCTCATGTCAAGATGTGAACAGCAGCATGAGGACTTAAAATCCCAATTCAAATTGATCCCCTAAATTTATTGTGCAAAAAAGTACAGAAACATTGTATAATTAGACATTTGAATCCAAGGTTAAGAGATGGTCTAATTTAGCTGACAAGAAAAAAAAATTAAGAAATTATGTTCATCTCGAAATTGCAGCCCTTACTTTGATTACAGTATAAGTGGCAGAGAAGCTGAGCTCTGTTAGAAATGTGACATTTGGTCATGTAACGCTGTGTATCACATCCTGCTCTGAGGGTAGGGGGGGACCACAAGGCAAATGACGACATTCTACATGACCAAGTCTGTTGCCCAAGCGATGTCTGTATTGTGTCAGGCACCTATATGCTGGGCAAACACTGAATCAAATAGTATAGGCATCAATGAAATGTAAGTCAGCATGGTGTACCTCACACAGCCATATAACTAAGCTATGCGTACGGGCAATTTTAATACCAGCAATTCCCCCCCCACCCCCCTCCCACATTAATAGTAGGCATGCAAGTGGTTGAACATTTTTGCACCTGAGCAATCTTTCCTGTAGGATACTGTCGTTTTTCTGCATACTGGTGTGAACTTGTCACATCCAATGTACTAAGTAACCCCCTCTATAGATTTTCTGTGTGCATAATTTTCCACCAGTAAGCCCCGGTTCACACTGCTTATTCCAGCCGTAATTGCGAGCCGGCCCCATAGACTTGCATTATCCATGGCGCGTATTGCACCTGGATAATGTGCATGCCAGTTTCTCCCCGCCCGGCGGCTTCGCCGAGCGGGAAGGAGCGACGGAATCCACTGTTCTCTATGAGAACGGTGGATTACCGTAATTACTGCGACTGATTGGCGCTGTACTGCAGCGCCAATCCGGCACGCAGTACGGTGCCAATCCGCGCCGAAATAAGCCGTGTGAATGGCCCCTAATCGGCACCCGTGCATCTTCTTATGTAGCACTGGGGCTTTTATTGCCTCCTACTGGGACTAGGATATTGGTCCGGTCATTGTGCACCAAGTATAGCAGTGCTTGTGATTTTTTTGCGCTACCAGAAATGCAGACTTCAATCCACCATCTATTGGGCCCTCCTTCACAGCTGGCCAACCAAATACCATATATACAACGCAACCTGTAATACAGAAGCCAGGTCAGTGCTGCAGTTTCAGGTAGATCACTTAGTGTGTCAGAGCGTTTACTAAGGCATCAGAGACTATTCAGAGACTCTAGTCTTAGTGTCATCAGTCACACTAGTGATTCATTGACGCAGTATACATCACATAAACTTACTTCCATCACAGAGACCCGTTCAGCCTGAGGAGCCTCATGCTGCACCTGTGGACAAAGACCAATCAGTTAATTCATGTCACTACCAACTTCCAGTTCATTGTAATAGGAAGTGTGGGACTGTTCTACAATTAGTCCTATGCCATTATCTTTTAGGAACTGCATTCATTGCCTGTAGAAGATTATATAGGCGACCAGACTGGTTAACACATGCTAGTCACTGCGTTTATTTCTGAGGGACCTGTCTGAATACAACGGCTATATACCACTATGCACTCATGCCAGCTCCCCATAGACAAGTACTAAAACTACAACCCCCAGCCTCCACTTTGCAGCAGCCATTCTGTGTTTTATGGAGTGTGTCAGAGCGTTTACTAAGGCATCAGAGACTATTCAGAGACTCTAGTCTTAGTGTCATCAGTCGCACTCCAGTCTAGGTCAAGGGTGAGAATCAGTAATATGCCACCCTGTGTGTATCAGGATAGTGGTGGGTGCAGGGCTTATCACATACCTTCATCTCCGCAGCTCTAGACCAGTACAGATAATCCTATAACAAACAGAAGAGGTAGGAGTTAAATGCCAACACCTTGAATATACCGAGGCCTTTGCCTTCCCGACATGTGACTCCAGCTGCAGGAAACTACAACTCCTACCATCCTAGAACATGTACAAGCGGCACATGCCAGTCAGGAGTTGCAGTTTTGTAACAGCTGGATAATCTCAGACTATTCATTGGATTAATGCCTCAAATTAATGCCTATCCACCTCTCTCCTCGCTACTCCTCTGCCTCTCCCCTCTGCCAATCCCTTCATTGGCTTCCCATTGCCCAGCGAATTCATTTCAAGCTACTAACCATGACCTACAAGGCTCTCCACAACCTCTCCCCTCCATACATCTCTACCCTAATTTCCAAATATCTCCCCCCACGCCCTCTCCGCGCCTCACAGGACCTTCTCCTCTGTTCTTCTCTTATCAGCTCCTCACACAACCGTCTCCAAGACTTCTCCCGTGCTTCACCCACACTCTGGAACTCACTGCCCCAACACATCAGACTCTCCTCCACTTTCACCAGCCTCAAAAGCAACCTGAAAACCCATCTCTTCAGGCTTGCCTATAACCTTCACTAAACTTGTCACTACTTCCTCCACAGACTTGTCTGCCCCTCACCTCCTGTCTCTTTCCCCCTCCTTGTAGATTGTAAGCCCTCGCGGGTAGGGTCCTCTCTCCCTCTGTCGTGCCAATTGTCATTATCCCTTATCACTGTACTCGTTTGACTTATGTCATGTATGTAACCCCCTCGAATGTACAGCGCCCTGGAATCAATGGCGCTTTAAAATAAATAATAATAATAATAAAATTAGAGGGTTATTTCTCTCGCTCAACTTCCAGAATAGGACACAGGAAGGACCAGGTTCTAGAAAAAAGGAAGAATGGCAGCACATGAGCCGCTCAGATCTAAGAATAGCCAGATGTGTGCTCAGCCGAACTTCCATTGAAATGAACAGTGCTGTGCAAGAGGGGCCACCTCTGTCCTGCATGGAGGAGTTCAGGGCCCAGTCCTCAGGATAAGTGCAGGGCACACCTATGGGACATTTGTCCCATATCTTAATATACCAAAAAGGTCGGAGACTGGAACATCCCATTAAGATCGGCCACTTTTAAAAGAGCAAAACCCCCCCCAAAAAAACAGGCTGGAACAGAAAGTACTGGACTGAGAGCTGCAACTACTGCCTGTTTCCAGCCTCCGCATAATTTTAATTATCCACCACGAAAGTGAAATACGGGACAACGTCACAAGTACTGATGTATCAGAGCGTTTACTTGAACTTCACGAGATATCAGAGACTCTAGTCCAAGTGTCATCATATACACTCAGGTCAGTCATTTGTCATCAGGGGCGGGGAAGACCTGAGGTTCCAAAAAACCCTGCTCTTTGTCCGAACTTTTATCAACCCCTAAAATCATAAGCTCGGGGCTCCCCCCCTCTTCATACCCGTACAGAGCTTTTCCTCCCCACTAAAAAATAACCCCTATACCACAAGCTCACCCTCTCCGTTAAAATCTTGCTCTTAGAAGGGAAACTAAACACCTTACAGTTTCATTTTAAACCAGAAACTCTGTCAAATCACATCCTTACACTAAGAAAACAAGGAAGTACCTCCCACGACACCCTTTTGGCCCTCACTACACATTAGGTATCAATATCCCATATACCCTTGCACCCCATCATCTCACCTCGTGCTCATGTTTACTCAGATAATTACATTACAACCAGTGCTAGTTCATATACCTTGCCATCAGATAAGTGCAAACAACGAAAGTGGCCAGACAAGGGGGCCACCATCCCTACTCTGCACCCCACCAACACCTGTAAAAGAAAATAGCTTAGTCCAGAGAATGGCCACACTGGCACCGACAGCGGGGCGGGCCTCAGAAAACCCGCGTAGTGACAACACAAGAGGAGTCAGGGATGAAAAGCTCATCAGATTAAGACCACAGAAAAGGATGAATGAGGAACACAAGACACGCAGAGCACTCACCATATCAGGAGAAACGGGTCCGGGCTCCCCTATGGGAAAAGCGAAAGATAAATCATGACTAGACAAGACTTTTGATGCCCTGCAAACTATTCAGCACCCCCACTCATGAAAATTGAACCCCGCTCTTTAGGACCCCCCAGTTTTTTTGGTATAGTTGCCACCCAGCCCTCACCCAAGCCCCATACACTGGGGGAAAAAACCAAACCCAAAGGAAAGGCCATACAATAACCCTGCAAGAGACCAAAGCACCCCTGGGTCACATTGGCCCAAAAGCCAGGAAAAATGGGGACTGAGCTTAACAATGTATATGAAAAGTTAAACCTGGGGAGCGAGCAGGGCTGGAATAGGGGTGCAGTCACATCTCCCTTTCAACCAAAACACATCAACAAGTTGGGGACACGGGAAAATACCCCGATGAAATAGGGGGCACAAGTCCCCACTAACACGGGCGTCACTGAAAAGATCGGTTCCTCTCCCCCTATCATAGAACCCTATAACCACAGACTCCGCCCCCCCCCCCCCCACTTAAAACCTCCCCCCACCCCCCCCTCCTCCCCCCCCCTATCATATAAACCCTATATACCACAGCCTCCGTCCTCTCCCCCCATCATATAACCCATATACCCAGGGCCCCCGCTCCTCCCCCCTATCTATAACCCATATACCACAGAGCTCCCCTCCTCTCCCCCTTTATATAACCCCATATACCCAGAGCTCCGCTCCTCTCCCCCTAATATAACCCTATATACCAAACTCCGCTCCTCCCCCCTATAATTTTTTAAATATAAAAAAATTTCCTTTTAAACATAAAAAAAAAATAAAAAAGATTTCCGTTTTTAAAAATTAAACAAAAAGCTCCGTCCTCCCCCCCTATATATACCCTAATAACCCCAAAACTCCGCCCCTCCTCTATCATATAACCCTATAACCACAAGCTAAACTCCCCCCTCAATAAACCCCATATACCACAGAGCTCCCTCCTCTCCCCATTATAAAACCCAAAATAAACCCCCCCAAACCCCTCCTCCCCCCCCCTATCATAAACCCTATATACCCCAGAGCTCCGCCCTCTCCCCCCATCCCCTATAACCCTATAACCAAGAGCTCCGCTCCCTCCTCCCCCTATCAAAAAACCCAAAATACAAAAAAAAAACCCCCCCCCCGCTCCTCTCCCCCTATCATATAACCCTATATACCACAGAGCTCCGCTCCTCTCCCCCTATCAAAACCCTATATACCCAAAAACTCCGCTCCTCTCCCCCTTCATAAACCCTAATACCACAGAGCTCCGCTCCTCCCCCCTTCAAAATAACCCTATATACCCCCAGGCCCGCCCTCTCCCCCTATCATATAACCCTATATACCCAGAGCTCCGTCCTCTCCCCCCATCATATAAAACCTATAAAACCACAAGCCCGCTCCCCCTCCCCCCATCATAAACCCATATACCACAAGTCCGCCCCCTCCCCCCTACATATAACCCTATACACCACAGAGCTCCGCTCCTCTCCCCCTATCATATAACCCTATACACCACAGAGCTCCGCTCCTCTCCCCCTATCATATAACCCTAAACACCACAGAGCTCCGCTCCCCCGATCATATAACCCTATATACCACAGACCTCAGCTCATCTCCTCTATCATATAACCCTATACATCACAGAGCTCAGCTCCTCCATCATATAACCCTATACATCACAGAGCTCAGCTCCTCCATCATATAACCCTATACATCACAGAGCTCAGCTCCTCCATCATATAACCCAATACATCACAGAGCTCAGCTCCTCCATCAAAAACCCCCTATACATCACAGATAGTCCTCCACATATAACCCATCCATCACAGAGCTCAGCTCCCCCTCATAAACAAATCATCACAAGCTCAGCCCTCCATCATATAACCCTATACATCACAAGCTCGCTCCTCCTCATAAACCCTATACATCACAGACTCACTCCTCCTCAAAAACCCTATAAATCACAGACTCACTCCCTATCATAAAACCCTATACTCACAGGCTCAGCTCTTCTCCCCTCGATCATATAATCCTAAATACATAACTCAGCTTCTCTCCCTATCAATAACCCATATACACAGAGCCCCTCCTCCCCCCTCTATCATAATCCCATATATCAGAGCTCTGTTCCTCGCCCCTATAATATAACCCTATACCACAGAGCTCAGCTCCTCTCCATTATATCTTGCTCTTAGATAGCCATACAGGTTTACTTTAACAGAAGACTTCTGTCAAAGTCACGTCCCTTACAGCTAATGCAAGACAAGGAAGTACCTACTACTGACACCCATGTGCCCTGCACTACACATTAGGCATCGATATGCCCAGTATGATCCTTGCACCCCATCATCTCACCTCGTGCTCATCCATATCTCTGCAGCCCACGGCAACACCTGTGCTGCACCTGCAAGAAGAGTATAGCTTAGTCTCAGGAGAATGGCGCACAGCTCGCACCGACAGGCGGGGCGGTCCGTCAGAACGCTGCGGTAGTGACATCACAAGAGGAGTCAGGGGATGAAAAGCTCATCATGATTAAGACCACAGAAGAGGATGAACTGAGGAACACAAGACACGCAGAGCACTCACCATATCAGGAGAACGGCTCCGGACTGCGGCCTCTGGGACAAAGCAGAACAGATAAGAGTCAGTGACTAGGACAAAGACTTTTGATGCCCTGCACAACGTATTCAGCACCCCCAGCTCATGAAAATTGTAACCAGCTCTTTAGGACCCCTTAGTTTCTGGTATAGTTGGCCACCTAGCCATCACCCAAGCCCTGATACACTGGGGAAAAAGACCCAACCTAAAGGAAAGGCCATAGCAGATAACCCTGCAAGAGACCAAAGCAGCCACTGAGTCACATTGGCCCAAATGCCAGGAAACATGGGCACTGAGCTGTAACAATGTATATGAAAAGTTAAACCTGGCAGCTGAGCAGGTCTGGAATAGGGGGTGCAGTCACATGCTCCCTTACAACCAATCAGCATCAACAGAGTTGGAGACACGGAACATACCATCGATGAAATAGGAGGCACAAGTCTCCCACTATACACGGGCAGTCACGTGACAAAGATCGGCACTCCGCTATTATGGTCTATGCCACCCCTTCTATAACACAAATAGCTATTATAATCTAAGTCACCCCTTCTATCACACAAATATCCTTTCCCACTTATCGCAGGCCCCAGTCTAGAGCTATACAACTTATACCTTCACCGATAGATCGCAGGATGGCGCCGATATCGCTCAGATTGTGCCGGCATCGCCCACGCAGCTCCGCAACCATCTCTGACTCGCAAAGAGCAGAAAAAGAGCTGCATTCCAGCGGCGGCCTGTTATATAGACGCGAAGGCCCCTTCCCGCCCCTTCTGTCTCTGCTATCGCCTGACTGGAAATAAATACAAAATAGTATTACAATGAAGCGGAAGAGATGGCAGGATCCTGTGACTGGGACGGTTTGCTCATATACCTGCTGCTACCGTAAAATAAACAGCGTTTGATAGAATTTTTTAATCAGGCGTTGTTTAAGACAGCCTTGGTTGGCAGACGCATTAAGGGGGTCTTCAACGGTTTCTAGGGCTTTGCCAACCAGGCGGCCTTCTGCACCGGAAGTAGAATTCCTGACGTTGGCGCCTTTGGATAAGGATAACGGTTGAGGTAAGCGGGCCGGTATCTGCGCCATCCTGACACACGGCCGTTACCTGAGGCTCTCCGTGTGGAGAGGGCGAGGCCGCCTTTACCTTGCGTCTTATATTTCTGTCACAGGAGCTGGAATGGCGGCGGAGAGACAAGATGGAGGCGCCCAGGCTCCTGCTCATCCCCCTTTCCTCCTGTCAGCCTTGTTCTCGGCCGCCATGACAGCTCCTGTCAGGATACTGTGTCCTATTTCCCGCCAGCCTCCTACTTCCTGTCACTATAGTTTTCAATAGCTACAGCTCTGGGCAGGCTGGGACTTGTAGCTCCCCAATGGTTGAAAGGAACTGCAGTAGTGCATTAGAGGTGGCCGCCCTGTGTGTATGGCAGTCAGAGGGGGCGGCGGCCATTGCTGGGTTACTTTCCTATAACTTTGGCGGTTTGTGTGGTGAGGGGCAGCATATTAGTGTCACATTGGTCATGAGGAAACTGGCGATGGCGCCCAAAACCTATCCATAGGGTTATATGGCCGGACTGAGACCCAAACGTACATCTATGTCCTACAAAATCTGGGGGATAACTACATCCAGTAGAGGGCACTGTAGAACTCCTCGGCTCCTTTCCCATAAGCCTTTGCTTTATGCAAAACAGTTAGTGAGGTCTAAATGGCAAATAAACCCTCACACCGACCAATTTATTGGTTCCTCTCCTTAAAGGGGTTTTGCCACAAAGTGAGTTCCTTGCCTGTTATCTCAGCTCAGGGGAGAATATAAACAAAGCATGCAGGGGTGAGAGGGAGGGGGTGAGCAGAGAGCGAGGAAGCAGGGAGCGTCTCTAAAGTTCACTCAAATAATAACATTACAACAGTGGATTGTCTATACAGCAGACAGACTCATAGACTGCACTTTCTCCCCAGTCCTTGCAAGCTCCTTCATGTTCCCTGTCATCAGATAAGAAGTCAAACACCAAGCGGGCCAGATCCCGCTCCTGGTCGTACTAAGAAACTTTTTAAGTAACAAAGGGCATTAAAGAAAGCTGTAGCTCTCACAGGCTTCACTTTTTGTAATACACATATATTTAGAAAAGTGATTACCCATTTTGGAGGATCCCACGTCAACATTACATCGTGGCAAAACCCCTTTAAGGAGAGATTTTTTTCCCCTTACAAAATCTGGAGTCAGATGGGGCAGGAGCGGCGAGCTGTAGGGCGACATTCATAGTTACGTAATGCAATGCGCCTTCATTAGCGCTGGTGAAAGAACGTGCTTCAGCACGAGGCAGCTCTACCTCCGATAGTTTTGACGGGTCACTCCTTTTAATGGGTGCACATTATGCCAAGAAATACTATCGGAAAATCACCGTCTGAAAAGACAACCGTGAGGGCTGAGCGAGGAAATGATTTGAATGTGTTTGCGGGGAGTACTTTGCTGCAGTTACATGCCGATCTACGCCCTGCGGACATAACCCAACGCATAGTGGCTTCCACTAAATACCGGGTATGGTTTTTACTCTTGAACCCTTTGGGGGATGGTGACCGCTATGCGGCAGCAATATAGCTGGATAAGTGCAATACATTTTTCTCTACTGTAACAGGACATCAATATCCCATTAAGGCGATATAAAAATTGTCGGCACAAAACATTTTATAAAATAAATTTTTAAAACGCCAAAACAAAACTACTTTTCCCCCAAAAAGAATAAATTTTCTTTATTGAAAGTAAAGTAACAAAAAACAAAAATAAAAAATAGAAAGGCAAAAAAAAATGCTTGGGGTAAGTATACCCCAAAAAATCAAAAAAAACTCCCAAAAAAAGAAAAAAAAAAAAATGGTACCAAAAATTTAGAGTAAGGCCTGTCTACACTGACAAAAAAAAACTTTCCCGTTTTTTCAGCGTTTTTCGCTTTCCTAAAACCCTGGAAAAACACTGTAATCATCTCCCATAGACTTCTTTTGTAAAACCCTCCCGTTCCCCACTGATTTCTTTTTTCCCTGCTCTTTTTTTTTTTACGGCTATTTTTGCAACATGCTCAAAAAAACCCAGACCCGGGCAAAAAATTTTTACTACAGGTTAGGGGCCAGGGGGGGAAAAGCGTGGATGTCTTTTGGCCCTTTTTTGGCGCTTTTTCGCGCGTCTTTTCCCCGTTTTTTTAAATTGAAAACCCCCCCGGGAGACCAATCCCACCTATAGTGGGTGTAACAAAGGTTCCCTTTTATCAAATCTGCATACAAGTGTCTGCTGGCCCCATTTTTTGTCCCTTTTTGTAAAAAAAGGATAAAGGCTTTGGTCCTAACTTTTTTTTGCCAATTAAATTTTTTTCGCAAAAAAAAATTTTTTTCCCAAGATTTAGGCTCAAACATTTTTTTTTTTTTTTTACAGTTTTTTGATGCTAAAACCCTTTTTCAAAAAATTTTTTGGGCCCGCAAATTAAAGTTATCCCCGCTACTAAATGCTGAAAAAAAATTTTTTAGGGTTTTTTGGCCCAAAGAATCAATTTTTTATTTTTTTTGGGCACTAAAAATAATTTTTTTTTTTAACAAAATTTTTGGCGCTAATAACTTTATCTCCCCTCTAAACGCCAAAAAAAAGGGTTTTTTTTCGGTTTTTTGGCGCAAAAATCTTTTTTTTTTACTTTTTTTGGTACTAAAATTATTTTTTTTTTACAGTTTTTTGGCGTAATAACGTTATCCCCGCTTCTAAAGCCAAAAATAGTTTCTTTAGGGATTTTGGTGCAAGAATCCTTTTTTTTAAATTTTTTTTGGCACAAAATTTTTTTTTTAAACAGATTTTGCCGCTAATAACTTATCTCGCTTCTGACCCAAAAATATTTTTTTTAAGGTTTTTGCCGAAAGAACCCCTTTTTTTAATGGTTTTTGGGGCTAAAACCCGTATCTTTAAAAATTTGGCCCTTAATAAAGGGGATTATTTTTGGACGAAATTTTGGGGGGCTTGGGTTCAATACTTTAAAAATTTTGGGGGCAATAAACTGACCCCGGGCTTCGGAAAACTAAAAAATTTTTTTTTTAGGGGAATTTGGGGGGCAAAAATGCGTTTTTTGAAAATTTTGGGCCGCTAAAACCCCTTTTTTTACAAAATTTTGCCCCCAATACATTTTATCTTGCTGTATGGAAAGATAATTTGGGGTTTTTTTGGGGTTTTTGGGTTTGCAAAAAAACTGGTGCAAAATTTAATAAAGTGTACACGCAGCAGCACCCCAAAGGAAAATGGGGCTCCACAATGGCCCCGGGGATCAAAAGGAATTTGACTATTTAACATATAACTCCCCCTTTAGGGGGTAATTTACACCCAAATGGCTTAATTTGGGGCAAACATTAAAAAGCAGAGCAAAGCCCTTTTCCAAAAAACGTTTTCCCAAAAAAAAACGCCCAAAAACGCCCCCAAAAAACGAAAAAGCACCAAAAAACTGACTTTTTTAAAAGTTGCTTTTGACAGGCAGGGGGACAGAAAACTCAGTTTCGGAACTTTTTTAGTAATTCTTTTTTCAGCTTTTTTTTGGGTCCACTGAAAGGGGAACATACCCTTTTCCCCCCAATAAAAAAATATTTTTTATTGAAATTTAAAAAACATAAAAAACAAAAATAAAAAATAGCAGTGCAAAAAAGTGCCAAAAGTGCTTCGGGGTAAGTAAACCCCAAACCCAAAATAACTCCCTCGAAAAAAAAAAGAAAAAAAAAAAGGTACACCTAAATTTAGGGTAATTATTTTAAAAAAAATAAAAATTTAAACCCAACGGGTTTAACATAAATAAAACATATATAATCAAAGCAATGTGTTAAAAAACCCAAATTCAAAAATAAAGCCAAAAAATGGGATAATAAAGCCCAAAAATTAAAGCACGCTGATTGGGGGTTTTATACCCTTTTATTGTCCACAATGAATTTTACAAAACTTTGGATGTACAAAAAAAAATTTGAAATTAGACCAGAGAAAAAATTTCATGATATCACACATAATACCTTTAGACCTATATCTGGAGCATCGCGACATTTCCTCGATGCCCATCAGGGTTACATCGCCTCTCTGGGTGCGAGCCATTGAAAGGGTAAATCGCCCAGTCAGAGTTTAATTGGGGGAAAAGCCCTTCCCCCCAGTATAAAGAACGGTTTTTTGGGTCCCTTTTCTCAAACCTTTAGCTTTCCCCCTTAGGTTTTAAAATACAGAACAGGGTCCTGTTTTTTTTATATATATATATATATACCCCCAAACCCGGCCCCTTTTTTTAGGTACAACCCCGCTAGTAACGGGTTGGGGCCCCCCTTTCCCTTTAGAACTTCCTCAATTCTTTTGGCATTTGATTCCAAAAAGGTGTTGCAACGGGCCCCAATTGGGAAACCCAAAGGGGGCCCAAAAAGTGCCAAAAAATAAACCCCACACCATGAAAACCACCACCACCACCTAACCCCTTGTTAAAAAGGGAGGATGGATCCATCTTTCAAGTTTTACCCAAATTCTGACCCCCAACCTTTCCCAATGCCCCACAGAAAACCCAGACTCACAGGACCCGGCAACGTTTTTTCCCAAACTTCTACTTCCAATTTCGATGACTTGGGCAAATTGGAGCCCAATTTTTCCCGTTCTTACTTCAAAAAAAAAAAGGCGTGGCAAAAAAAAAAAAAAAATGTGGTGTGGGCCCTTTTGCTGCTGTAGCCCCCCTGCCTCAAAGTTTGGGCCCTAAAGTTGCGTTCGAATTCTCTTCTGCCTACCTTGGTTGTAACCGGGTGGCTATTTTTAGTCAAATGTTTCCTTTCAACCGGGTCAAACCCCCTGCCCATTCTCCTTTTTACCTCTGGCATCAAAAAGGCCCTTTTCCCCCACAGGACTGCCGCTCACTGGATGTTTTTTTTTTTCGGACCAAACTCTGTAAACCCTAGGATGGTTGTGGGGGAAAAAAACCAAAAAATCACAAGGGTTTTTTGGAAAAAAATCAACCACCCCTTTTTGGAACCCCAAAAAACCATGCCACGTTTTTAAAAGGGGACTCAAAACAACCCTTTTTTCCCCATACTGATTTCCGGGTTTTAACTGCAGGAGATTTTTTTTGAACCCCTGTCCTTTCATGCCTAAATCACTGAGTTTTCCGCCCCGTGGGTTGGGTGGGTTTTTAAAATTTAAATGTTTTAAAGACAGTTGGACAGGGGAAACCAAAAAGGGCCGGTGAGTGTATAATTTTTTAAAATATTAATTAAAAATATTTTAAAAATTTTATATTTTATATAAAATTATATATAATAATTTTTATATTATTTGAAATTTTTTTATGACATTTAGTAAATATATGGTTTTTTAGGGAAAAATTTTATTATTAATTTCACTTGGGAAGCAGTTTTTAAATAAGATTAAATCACACCCGATTATTTCTTCCGGTTTCTTAAGGGGTGCAGTTCTGGGTTTTTTGGTTATTTTATGATTAAGGGTCCTCTTCACCTGTAGAAACCCCCAAAAAGCGTCAGATCCAAATTTTTTAATTTTTATTTAACTATGGGACAATAAAGATTTGAATTTTTATTCCGAGTGCTGGACTTCCACTTTTTCTACTACCAAGGCATCAATATAACATGTTCGGCCCCCGGAAATGCCCCGGGGGGTTTTCTATCGCAGACGGTTTTTGGAAAAAACTCCCCCTGATGGGAAAAATGTCTAGGGGTTTAGACCCCTTTTTTTTGTTTGCCCATAAAAAGGGAAAACCCAAACGGGGCCCAAAAGCGACCAATCGGGGGCCCAAAAGGCCCAAAAAACCCAAACAGGGCCCCAACCTTAATTTCTTTAGGGGATGTTCAACGAAATTTTAAACTGGGCCCTATAGGGAGCGCGTACTGTACGCACCGCCATCGCCCGCAGCTTAGAAGAAAACCTGGCTAGTGCGTCCCCCCTGAACCCCTCAAATGACATTCAAATTTTACGCTGGGGGTGGGGGGGGGGGGAGAACAGGTCATCATAGCTCTCAATGAGAGCTATAACTTACCGTAATGTCAGCCCGTACTTTGGGTGTATTGAAGGGCAATTATGGGCCGAAGTATGGATCAAAATTATGCCTTGTGAATATATCCTTACTGTTCTGGAAAAATAAAAGCTGAGCTCTGTTTGGCTACTATGGACACTGGTTGCTGTGAGCTCTTGATGCTATGGGCTGATTGGTTTCTATGGACTCTGTTTGGTTGCCACGAGCTCTAGTTGTTGTGATCTCTGGTTTGTTGCTATGGGCTGTGTTTGGTTGCTATGGGCTCTGGTTGCTGTGACTTCTGGCTGGTTGCTATGGGCTCTGGTTGCTGTGACTTCTGGTTGGTTGCTATGGGCTCTTGTTGGTTATATGGACTCTGGTTGCTATGGGCTCTTGTTGGTTATATAGACTCTGGTTGCTATGGGCTCTTGTTGGTTATATGGACTCTGGTTGCTATGGGCTCTTGTTGGTTGCTATGGGCTCTGGTTGCTGTAGCCTCTGGTTGGTTGCTGTGGCCTCTGGTTGGATCACTTAGGGTATGTTCACATGGCTTATTTTGGAGCGTATTTTGCGGCGTACAGCATTTAATACGCGGGAATATGCGCCCCATAATTACAGTAGAACTATGGATTACACCGTCTCTCCCCGCTCGCACAATCATATTGTACGCATGGGGAGATAAGTGATATCTCAATTATTTGCGGCAAATACGCAACGCGAGTAATGCATGTCTATGGGGCCGGCTGGCTGGCACAGGAGTATGCGCATATAAGCGCGACTCCCAAAAGAACCCGGCGTAATTGCGGTGCGTACTGTATGCGCCGCAGTTACGCCGTGTGAACATCCCCTTACAGTCTGGGTATGTTTTCAGGGCTCCAATGTCCAAATCGGCTTCAAATCCTCGCCTGAAACTCGTGTGCAGCAGTTTCAGGCGGAGGTTTGGAAGCTCCGCAGTGATTCCTGTGGGCATTTTACTAGTGGAAAACACTTCAGCGCTGAAGAGAAGCATGTGTGTATATACAATATAGTGAACAGTGTATATACCATTATATATATATATGTATTTACTCAAACCTGTTATGAATGTTTATATATAATTCTATAAAATGTAATATGATTTTTGATCTGATTACAGTACAGAGATCCAGCTTGTACTGGAACGGTTTTTCGTCGCAGAAATGCCTCAAAAAACTCTATGGGAAAGGGGCTGAGAAGCCTAAAGCGTCCTCTGGTGGATGTAACAAATCCTCAATTTGCTTTTGACCCACCGGGTCTTGAGAAAGCAAAGAGGATTTTAGCCAAGCCAGCAGGGCTGTGGAGTCAGCAAGCCGAAGCCCTGACTCCGACTCCTCAATTTCCCAAACCCCCGACTCCTCCTCCCTCATACATAGCGCATGTTTAAGTGATAACTTTACTGGAGTAAAATGGTCACATCCGGCTGTTTATCACCTTATGTTACAATAATCAAGCTATTTAGGTAGAACAGACACTGACAAGCAAAAGGGTAACAATGTTTTGATCTTTTAAACACTTGTGGGTAGAGTTGAAGATAAAGCTGTATTTGTATCCAAGTCCAGTCTGCACCTAACAAATTTGGGGATGTTTGTAGAAAGAGACCTGTGGATCAGATTTTGGAGCTAAGAGTCATGAAATTGAATCTGATTCATGAGCCCAAAAGTAGGGATTCAGGCAATAATTTGTAAATGTGCAAAACACTGCAGGAACATTTGTGGAGTCTCTGAATTTGTTCTGAGAAATAGTATTACCTCCATCAGATCCTGCATACATGACCTCACATCTGATCTCATTATTTCCAGGCTAGAGACCGACCTCTCTATACTAACTTGGGTTGGGGGAAAAGCGGTGACCACAGGGACAACATCTCTAACAATGTCAGATATAAAGGAATTGCCTCAGCCACTAGTCAGTTTTGATGAATGGTTGAACTCTTCTACTTCTTTGAAGCAGGTGAAAAATTTTGCTGAACTCTGTTTGCCCTGGGAGCAGAATCTTTTTCCCCTGGGGCAGCGCTTTGCCTGCTCCATGTCATCAATTACACTCCTCATGTGATGAGGCTGAAGATATGGGAGCTGTAGCACTGGCCGCACCCAATTCCTCTTGCTCTTTGCATCGAACTAACTGGATCAACTTATTATATATTTTGGGAGTCAGAGTCGGTCCATTTTATGACGACCGCTCCTGCAAATAGCCTCCGACTCCAATCTCCGACCCTCAAAATAGCCACCGACTCCCTGACTCCATGACTCCGCAGCTCTGCAAGCCAGTCAGTATCTCTCATAAAATCCTTTTTGCTTTCTCAAGACCGGTGGGTCAAAAGCAAATTGAGGATTTGTTACATCCAACAGAGGGAGCTTGAGCTTCTCAGTTCCTTTCCCATAATGCCTTGTGATATGCAGATGCTTAGTAGATGCCGAAAAGGCAAAACACAACTCTACACGCCGTTCGTTCGGTGCTCTCCTCAACTCTAAAATTGTGGAGCGTTTTTTTTTTTGCAGCATTTCTGCACCAGAATTTCGATTCACATTGTTTAGGCTTAAAATACTTGTTGTTAAAACGCAAGTAAAGTTTGTATTCTGCGAACGACAGCGCGGACTTTACAGTGGAATCTATGGGAACTGTTCTACCAGCGTTTTGGATGCTTATTTAGGGGCCTTTCCAATGTGAAATCTGCCCAAAAATAAAAGTGAAAAAAAAGTTGTGAACATGCTCTTGGGCGCCGTTCACATGACATCATTTTGAAGTGTAAATTTACGTTTCAAAATGAGCTTCAAATGCTCCTGATTAGAGGACTGTTTTGAAGTGAATTTTTTGAAACGTGCGGAGCGTATTTGTGCGGCGTTTCCGCTCCGAAAATAGCTCCACCAATGTTTCTATGGGGATTTCACTAAATAACAAGGCTCTTAAATTTAAGTGAGTGAAATGGTCCCTAAATGCGCGTCACAACTACAGTGGGGGGGGGGGGGAGTATTAGTCAGCCACTAATTGTGCAAGTTTTCCCACTTAAAAAGATGAGAAGGCTGAAGTGACATCTGGTCACCCCAATATGAGAGACAAAAATGAGAAAACAAATCCGAAAATCCTTTGGTCTGATTTGGAAAAAATTTTTTTTGAAAATTAGGGGTAAAATAAGTTTTTTTGGTTATAAAAAAAAGTTCATTCAATACTTTGTTTATCTCCTTTGCGGAAAATGACGAGGTCAAATTTTTTTCTGTCTTACAAGGTTGGCCCCACACTGTTGCTGGTATTTGGCCCATTCCTCCATGCAACTCCTTTAAGGCATGGGTTTTTGGGGTGTCCGGGCAACATGATTTCAACTCCCTCCAAATTTTTTCTATGGGGGGGGGGTTGGGGGCGGGGCTGGGCCCACCCAGGCCCTTAAAAATGCTTTTATAAAAAGCCATCCTTTCTTGCCCTGGCAGTGTTTTGGATCTTGTCAGGGGTGAAAAGACCCGGCCAGGTTTCATCTTAAATCCCCTTGGAGGGAAAGGGAGGTTCAACTCAAACTAATCATGCCCCTTCATTCTTTCAGAAATTGGATCAGTCGTCCCGGTCCCTTTGCAGAGAAACACCCCCAAACATGATTTTTGCCCCCCCCAAAAAGCATGATGTTGCCCCCCTCCCCCCCCCTCCCTTGTGCTTCACAGCAGGTCTGATGTTCTTTGGATGCAACTCCGCATTCTCTCTGAGAGCTGCATAAAACATTGTTTGAATCTTATTTTGGGGCATATTTCAGAGCAAAATATGCCCCATAGTCATAAAATTATGACATGTGAACAGACCTAGACCTAAATATAGATCAAGTGATTGGGGGAGGGGGGCTAAAGCGAACCTTCAGCTACATTTTCCGCCCGAAGACAGGACAAAAATGGGGCAGGTTTTCCCCATCCAAACCCCCGCGGGTTTTACCCCCAAATCGCTGCGGGGGCCCGGGAAAAACCCCGGGGGAAATGGTGCAGGGGGGAACCCCGGTGCCCGGGAGAGATGATTCCGATTTGCGGCCTCTCCCTGCCCCCTTCAGCTTGACTGACTGCTCTCTGCTGTGTTTGTCTATAGGGAGAGAACAGTCAGTCAAGCTGAGGGGGGTGGGCTTCTCCCCGCATCCGGCGCAACTTCACTGGGTGTTCTACCTGGGGACGCCACAGCATTTTCGGGATAAAAAACCCGCAGGTTAGGTCGGGAACCTGCAGCTGTTCATGCTGTCCGTCCCTTCCGGCAGCATAAAGGCTGGCAGGTTCTGAAAAGGCAAGGTAATGAGATTAAACCTATTGCGAAAAGGAAATCTTGGGGGGTGTACCACGGGGGTTTTTCAAAAAGTTTTTCAAACCCAAAAAAACTGTTTTAGTAAAAGTTTCCCAAAACCCCTACCCGAGTGTATGTGTGTTTGGATACGTTTTTGGTTTTCAAAAAAAGTAACCCCATAGTTTTAATCCCTTTAAAGACCGGCCCATCTTTTGCCGTCGGGGGGGGTCGTTCGTCTCAGCGACCTTAGGCGTTGCTGGAGACATCGGGGGTTTGCGGCTCCCACGCCCGCAGCAGCGCTGAGATCGGGGGGTGTATACAAAAGCCCCGTACCCAGCGCATCTCGTGCGAGCACTGGGCACGGGGGAAAACCCCCCGCTCCCCGCGCTTTAAAACCCCTTTCATTGCCCCCGTTTGCACCGAGCGAACAAAGGGCTTTCCCTGCTCTGCATGATTGGGACTCCAGTGACCCACAGGCCCGGGGGGAAAGGCTGCACATCAGCCCTGGGGACCCAGGTAGTTTAGGGGTGTCTGTGTGAAAGCCGTGATCGGGGCAGACTTTTGCCGTTTGGAAAAATGGCCTAAGGGCCCTTTACACGGCAATTTTACAAATACCGGAGGTTAGCGACCCGGGATCGCACTGTTTTGCGTCCGTCCCCACGGCCGCGGGAGGGGTTTTCTCCGCGGTGAGCGGAGAACAGCCCTCCCCCTTCACATTGAGATGCACATATTCCACCCGAAACTGGCGGGAAAAAATTTTCAGCACAATTTTCGGCGGGAAAACCGCCCGGGGGAAAAAACCCGTGCAGTGGGGAGCTGGCAGGGTTTTCCATAGAGCCCCCGTTCTGCTCATTTTTGGCCGGTTTTTCAGGCGGTCTGCAAAACCGCAAACCGCCTGAAAAACCAGCCGAAAACCCGTGCAGTGGGGACATGCCCTAAGGCTAGGTCCACACAGCAAAGTGACAAAGCCGTTGAAAATCCGACAACATTTTCACTTTGCTGAACACGCCGCACCGCCGCTTTTTTTTTCCCAGAGGCCCAATACATAAGGGAGGTTGGAATCCAATGAAACTCCGGTGGAACATAGAACATGTTCTATATTCCGCCGGTTGCTTTTCGGATTAGGAAAGCCTCAGTAGAACACCCCCGCTGGGTAGACTACAGCACGGATTTTCTATTGAGGGCTACACAGCGCTGGGTACGGTCGGATTTTCAGCAGCTTCTAAATACTGAATCCGGTGAAAAAAAATTACCAATATCCTGTGCTTTGTAGACATGGCCTAACACCACACAAGCGTGGACACACGTCCAGTCAGATGTGCGCCGTTCTTCACTGCGATGGGGACATCAGCAGTGAGATCGCCGAGTCCCAATCGGCTAACATAGCAGCGGGAAGCCTTGTGAAGGCTTCCATCACTGCCACGTATTGAATTTCCCTTCTTCCGGCCACTGGCAGGAAGTGGGGAAACCGCCATCTTGGTACACCCTGCATTAGGTTTTAGAAACGATTGCGCCCCCCTATTGGTGAAGCGCCTTAGGTGGACTTTAAAGTGTAAAAAAGAAAAAGTATTAAAAGTTCAAATCAACCTTTCGCCATTTTACACATAAAATAATAATAAAAAAGTTCCCCATATTTGGTATCGCTGCGTCCGAAAAAGTCAGATCTATAAAAATATAACATCATTTATCCCGTACACTGAACACCGTAGAAGAAGAAAAATTCCAAATGCCCAAATTGCGGTTTTTTTGGGTCATTTCACATCCTATAAAAATTGGAATAAAAGTGATCCAAAAAGTCGCCTGTATTCCAAACTGGTAGCAATAAGAAGTGCACTTCAGCCCACAAAACTGGCCCTCACTGACGTCTCGAGGTAGAAGTATGAAAAAGTTATTGCTCGCACAAAGCTGCGCCGCGCTGCAAATTTCAAAATTAGTAAATGTTTGGAATTTTTTTATGGTACCAAAACATCATGGAAACCGTACACATTTGGTATTGCCGGATGTGGATCAACCTTTAGAATACAGATAACACAAGTGAATAGCGCGTACTTCTAAAACACACGATGTACTGCTGCGCGCTCAGTATGCACGATAGTATGACTTAGGATACGTTCACACGATGTATTGCGGCACGTACAGTACACGCCACAATACATCGTGGGTTTCGGGAGCTCGTGCTAATACGCGCGTACCCCTGCGGTGCAGGGGGTGCCGGCAGCAGGCCGGCCCCGTGGACATGCATTACTCGCGGTGCGAAAGCACCGCGAATAAATGACATGTCCCTTATCTCCCCAGGCGTACAATACGATCGTATTGTACGAGCGGGGAGAGGAGGCGTAATCCACAGTTCTCTATGAGAACTGTGGATTACCGTAAGTATGGGGCGCATTTCCGTGTGTGTTAAGCGCAATATGCGGCGAAATGCGCTCCAAAATAAGCCGTGTGAACATACCCTAAGGGTATGCTCGCACAGCGTCTTGGATATGTTTTTGCAATACGGCCAGCGGGTACTTCTAAAACACCCGGTGTATTGTGGCGCGCTCATTATGCGCCGCAATATGCCGTGTGACCATACCCTAAAAAAAACTTTTAAAGTATAAAAAAAAAATAAAAGTTTCAAACACCCTCATTTTGCTATTTAAATAAAAAAAAACAAAAAAAAAAAACAGTAACACATAATTGGGATCTTTGCGTCCATGGAAGTCCGATCTATTAAAGTATAAAATTATCCCGTGTGCTGCAGAAAGAAGGAAAAAAACAATTCCAAACGCCAAAATTGCAGATTTTTGGTCATTCTACAATCCCCTTAAAATTGGAATAAAAGTGATCAAAAAAAGTCGCAACTATCCCAAAATGGTACCAATAAAAAGTGCACTTCAGCCCGCAAAAAAAATGCCCCTCACTCAGGTCTGTGGGTGGAAGTCTTAAGAAGTAAATGGCGCTGCTGCAAAAACTGGAAAAATAGAGAGCGTTTGTATTTTTTCAGGATCGTTTACTGGCCTGCACTGAGGAGCTGCTGAGGACACCAGATCTGTAGCTATAGCGACCAGTGCTGGCAGCCTATCAGGAGAGCTCAAACAGGTCTGTAGCTATAGCAACCAGTGCTGGCAGCCTATCAGGAGAGCTCAAACAGGTCTGTAGCTATAGCAACCAGAGCTGGCAGGCTATCACGAGAGATAAAACAGGTCTGTAGCTATAGCAACCAGAGCTGGCAGGCTATCACGAGAGATAAAAAACAGGTTTGTAGCTATAGCAACCAGTACTGACAGCCTATCTAGGGGAGATTGAACAGGTCGTAGCTATAGCAACCAGTGCTGGCAGCCTATCAGGAGAGATTGAAAGGACATGTAGCTATAGCAACCAGTGCTGGCAGCCTATCAGGAGAGGGTTGAAAGGACCTGTAGCTAAGCAACCAGTGTGGCAGCCTATCAGGAGAGATTTTAACAGGGCTGTAGCTATAGCAACCGTGCTGGCAGCCTATCAGGAGAGATTGAACGGTCTGTAGACTATAGCAACCAGTGCTGGCAGTCTGTCAGGAGAGATCAAAAGGTCTGTAGCTATAGCGACCTGAGGAGCTTATGCAGCCCATACAAGAGGGGATATCTCAGAATAGGTAGGACACTGTTAATGGACACATATTGCAAAGTGACTTGTTTTTGCAAGATTTTTAACATAAAAAGCAGCAATCCTTGTAGTGAGACGACCCCTTTAACGAAATCCCTACATGTTTGATATTGCTGGAATCGGATCAACCTGCAGAATACAGAGAACACAGCATTTATACCGCAGACTGAACGCTGTAAAAAGAAACCCCCCCCCCCCCCCACCCAAACATGACACAAGTACGTTTCTTCCCCACAATTTGCCTTAGAATTTTTTTTGTGGTTTCCCAGTATATTCTATGGGACGGTGAATGACACCATTAGAAACTACATGTTGTACTCGCAAAATATAAGCCCTCATAGGTCTATGTAATAAAAAAAATAAATAAAAAAAAGTTATGTCTCTCGGAAGGCGGGGAGGAAAAAATCTTACCAATTATTATCCCCCCGGGGTTAAATTACTTTTTGAATGAGCTGAACAACCTCTTTAAATTAGGCCATGTTCACACGGCGTTTTTGAATGAGGTTTTGGAGCGTTCCTCCCCCAAAATTTTGTAAAAAACCCCCCCTTTTCAATTGACCCTGGAAAAAACCTCTTGTAGTTCACACACGGCGAAGGTTTTTACCGCTTTTTGGAAGCAATAAAAAAGAAGGCCCTGCCCATTCTTGAAGTGCGTTGTAGGCACGGTTTTCGGCGGGGTATGTCCCGGGGTTTTTTTCCCCGGGTGTTCTTTGTATGGGTAAAAACCCTCGTAAAAAAATTTATAAAAAACCTGATCAAAGCCCATCAAAAACCTCATTTGAAAAGCTTTTTTCAGGCGGGGGTTTTGTTCGGTAAGGCGAGGTTTTGGCAGGAAAAACCTCCAAAAACCCGCCAAAACGCCGTGTGAACATGCCCTTAAAAACCGCACTTCAGCTCGGAAACAAAAACGAGCCTCGCACGGCTCATGCAAAAATGGATGAAAATATGGGGGAAAAAAAAAATTCTTGGTGATGCCAAGCAGTTTTTTTTTTTTTTTTTTTTGTTTGTCAGGGAAAAGTAGAAAGTGTGGGGCTCTTGGAAGGCAGGAATAAAACAATAAAGAAGCCCTTCCCGATGGGATCGCGGTCGATCGTTCCACCGTCCCAGTGCGGTTCCAAATTGGATGTAAAGGGAATTGTCCAAGCGCGGGGTCACTTCACACACAGGTGCAGGCAGGACGCTGAAGCAAGCTCCATGTATTTGGTAACAATGAAGGGCAGACCCAAAGGAAAAGGGGGCGGGTTTTTGGAAAAATAAAAAACTAAACAGCAAAGATGAAATTTTGGTGGCGTTGGGTTTGACGTCCCTCCGTGTACATCACTAATATGGGGGATGTCCGGGACGTGGAGCCCTCGTGACTGCAGCTTCTTAGGCCCTGTTCACACGACGGATATGGCCGGGAGTTCCGACGCGGTTTTCGCGGCCAAATCGCGCCTAGATTATTAACATGGTTTCCTAGGGGAAACCCGGTTAATATTCACACGCCGGGGGTTTTGGCCGCGGCCGCCCCGCGGTGTGAAGAACTCTCTGTCAATTTTGCGGGAGTTCTTACGGCGGCCGCGCGGTGCTCCGGGGTGGTGGGGGGCCGGGCCGGCTCGGCCACGGTTGCCCCCTTTTTTTTTAATTTGCAGGGGGGCACACCCTCCAACCAAACCCTCCCGCCCGAGACACGCCCCCCGCCCCCCCCCCGAACCCCCGCGTGGGGAGACGGGGTTTTGCGGCGGGGCCCCCGACGAGGATTTGGCCGCGGGAAGGGGCGAAACCGCGGCCAAATCCGTGTGAAGGGGGGCCTAAGAAGGGGGTAAGGGTTTCGTAAAAAAGCTGAGCGCTAGGAAGCTGAGCAGGAGCCCAAACCGAATGAAATTCAATCATTTCTATCACATACGAGCAGAGCAGGAGACTCCACGCTTGTGCCGTACTTCCCCAAATTTGTTTAGGGGGGTTTTCAAAGCATAGCTGAGCCCCGGAATCCGGGGAGGCTGCGATGCGGGGCCCACAGCCGGCTCTTCACTGATTTTGGGGGCTTCTTGGGAGGGGGAGGCCGGTCTTTTCAGACTCCTATCCATGTGCAGTCAGTTTCTGGGACGGGGACACCCCTTTCCGGCCAGGGTTTCCGGCGATACCCCGCAATGCGGATTTTCATCTGCAGGTGGGGGGATCCACGCAGTTGTAACAGGTTAGCCGCAACCACGCCCTGTCAAATGGGCCCCCGGCCCCCGCACAAAAAGTAATGCGGCCCTTTTTTTTGTGTGTGTTTTTTTGAAATTTCCGGGTTAAGATTACTGGGATCACAAGACTGACCGAACCCACAAAATCCTTGTGAATTCCACATGTAACATACCCGGAGACTGGGTTTATGTTCCCCCTTATTTTTTTCTCCACGGATAAGTCCGGGGCGCCGCGATGTTTGCTGCTAGGTTACTTTTCTTGCTGTGGATTTTGGCATGTTTTAGGATTTAGCCGCATTTACTTGGGCTTATACTCCCTCTGGAACCACAACACTTTTTCTTTGCTCTGGATACTTGTGGGAAAGTTGCGTTGTTTTTTTTCCCCTGCGAGTAGTTTAAACTGTGTCGTGAAATGCACAATAGAAACCCCGGGCAAATCGAAATTTCTTGGTTTTGTTCACAGGCTTAATGGGGGCGTAATTTGGGCCCCGCAATTACCCCTGGGGGCCGGGGGGGGGGGGGACAGCGGGGGGGGGCCGGCATTTCCCCGGCCATGACAGCTTGTAGCGGCCGTATACGCCGCTAAAAGTGAATGTGAATTATCCCCCCCCCTGGGCGTTTTCGCCACAGGGGAGAAGAGTAATCCATAGTTCTCTATGAGAATGTGGATTACCGTATTTCTGGGACGGATTCAGCCGAATTGGCGCACTCCGGCACGTAATTTCGGATGAATTAGTCCCAGAATAAGCCGTTGAAAATGGCCCTTTTGGGCCCTTCACAGGCTTATTTGGCCCCGGATTGGCGGTACTGGGCCCGGTTTTTGGTTTATTTCGGCTCCAATCCGTCGCAGTATTACGGTAATCCACCCCTCCTAGGAAACAGTGGATTCCCTCGTCCTCCTCGCTCGGTGAATCCCCCGGCGGGGGAAAGGCCCACATTATCCAGGGCAAAACGCCGTGGATAATGGAAGTCTTGGGGGCCGGGGGCCCCCCCCTTTTTAGACGGAATTTTCGGCCAATCCGGCTCGCAAATTTCCCTTGAATAAGGTTTGAAAGGGGTTAAGGTCTAAAGGTTTTTTTTTTTTTTCCTTGTCAAGTTTTGTTTTTTCCTTCGCCTTCCCAGACCATAACTTTTTTTTTTTTTTTTTTCTTTTTTCCTCTCCATACACACGAGGGCTTTTATTTTGTGGGACAAAGTGCACCTTGTCATGCTGCCACTCACTTTACCATAGAATATACTGGGAAATCTGAAAAAATTATAAGTGGGGTGGAATGTGATTAAAACGTTCCTGTGCCATTGTTGCGGGGGTTTTGTTAAAAGTGATGTGTTATCAGTATTCTGCAGGATTATACGATTTCAGTGACACCAATTATCTACATACACATATGTGGGCTTTTATTTTGTGGGATAAAATGTATCTTGTAATCCTGCCATTCACTTTACCATAGAATATATTGGTAAAAAACAAAAATGGGGGGAAAACCCTTAAAAGGGGAACCCGTCAATTTTTTTTTGCCCCCTTTTGGGACCGCACAACCAGTGCAGACCTGTGTTCCAGCCTGTGCCCTTATTTGTAAGGTGCAGCAGTTTAAGAACATTTCCTCAAAACTTATTTTTGGAGATGTTAGCTCCCCCTACCAAAGGTAAACCCCGCCACCTGGCAGTTATTAATGTTTTTCCTATTCAAAGAATAGGTTTTTCAGTTGAGGTGGGCGGGGTACCTCGGGGGCGGGGGGCTTGAAAAAAAAGACTTTTGAATGGTTTTCTGGCTGAAAACTGCAGATTTGAGTTAGATACACGAAAACGAATCGGGAATTCTGGGGCCCCGTAAGGAATAATGGACCGTCTTTAATCTAAATTTTTTTGCCAACGTTCTTGGGATTGTTCGGTTTACGAGACCCGGAAAATTCGGATATGCCCAACGCGTTTTTAAAAAATGAGCTGTTGGGGGGGGGTCGCAAAGCTATTCCGCAGGGCTGGCTGCAGCCGGGGGCCCCGCCTTAAGTCTATTTAAGAGTAAATTAGCTTTTTATGCACATGGACTGGGGGTTTGGGCCACTTTTCAAGAGGAAAAAAAGAGTAAAAAAGTTCTTTGAGTGTGGGAGAAAAATTTAGTAACTTTTCGCAGATGTTAGGGTGAAAAAAACGTTTCTTTGCGACAACTTCTTGGTACCCGGCAACAGTTGGCAGGGATGACATTTTACTTGTGGGGTGGCGATTTATGAGGTATATTCGCTTGGCATGTGCTGACTGGTGAGATGGATATCAACCAGGGGATGAGGGAGGATGCTGCCGAGGCTCGTGGGGGGGAACCGTGCCGTAGGGTTTTTTGGCGGGGGGGGGGGGGAGTCGCACACCGGCCGCATGTGGAGAGGAAAATGAAGCACTCATTTTAAAAGTTTTGTTATGTTTGTTTACCGTGTTTTCCCATAGTAAGAGAGCGGTTCTTAGGGAGGTCGCCTAATGTAAGACGTACCCAAGTAAGACGTAGCGCGGCCTGAAGTCACTGCCTGTGCCCGGGGGGGAAAGGGGCGGGGGCCGGAGGCAGGAGACGGAGCAGGGAGGAGGCGGCGCGGGAACGGAGCGCGAGGAGGCGGCGGGGGGAACGGAGCAGCGAGGAGGCGGCGCGGGAGACGGAGCAGCGAGGAGCCGCGGGGGAGACGGGCAGCGAGGAGGCGGCGCGGAGACGGACAGCGAGGAGGGCGCGGGGACGGAAGCAGCAGGGGCGGCGCGGGAGACGGAGCAGCGGGGAGGCGCGCGGAGAGGGAGCAGCGAGGAGGCGGCGCGGCACGGGAGACGGAGAGCGGGAGCCGTATAAGTGTTTTTCTGCCTACAGCTGGCCCTATACCTGCCTACAGCTGGCCCTATACCTGTCTACAGCCGACCCTATACCTGCCTACAGCTGACCCTATACCTGTCTACAGCTGGCCCTATACCTGTCTACAGCGGCCCTTACCTGTCTACAGCTGGCCCATACCTGTCCTATATAAGACATACCCCGAAAGTAAGACATACTGGGACTTTTGGGGGTAAAAAGAATGTAAGACGCTGTCTTACTATCGGGGAAACACGGTAACTGTTTATCCGCAGTTATATTTGAAATGTAAAGTCAATCTCAAAATATCGTGCATAAGACTGTTTGATGTTTGTTATAAAAACGAAAAATGTAACTGTCCTTGATGTAATAACCTTTTTTTTTCCAGTATGTTTGGACATTTCATTCAGATTGCTTTTGTGTAATCCCTTTATGCATACTGCCATTGTTTGTTATACTGATGTCAAGGATATTGTTCAATAAAAACAATTTAAAAAAAAATAAAAATACACGAAAACTGCTGCATCTTACAGAATAAGGGACACAGCGCTGGAAACAGCAGGTCTGTTACAGTTTGTGCTGTCCTCAGCAAGGGGGGCATAATCTATGTGACAGGTTCCCTTTAAGGGGTTAAGGACTTGTCTCACCACGCTGTTTCACAGAACCTCAAGCAGTTTTAGACTAATGCTTCCTATCTTTTCCTGGTCAGACTGTGGGTGGTTGTATAGCAGTGATTAGCGCATCAGCTCCATATTCACATATATTCATATATAAATCGGAGAACTTTAGAGCTCAAAATAAACAAAAGTAATTAGTCTCCTTTGTTTATTAGCGATAACGCACTCTGTCGTTAAGCTATCGGCCTCCTGTGTTTACGTCACTCCCTGCTATCGGATAAGACAGAGAGAGAAGGGAAGCAGTCCCGTAACCAGAGAAACCTGTGTGCCCCTCGGAGGGGACAAAATCTCTCCCTTTTCCCCCTCAACAAAGCAAAATAAATAAAGTAATGTATATGGGAAAAAGTCTTGAGTTACCGTTCCCCACATGTTGAGAGCTAATCTTTGTAGTGAGACAACTCCTTTAAGGGGTTAAGATCTGCAACATTTCAATTTCGCCACAGATTTCTTCTCTCTTGACATAGCAGGGGAGAAATCTGCAGCAACATTTTTATGTTATCCCTGCAGATTTTGCTGGGAATTCTCCGCATGCGGACCTAGCCCGAAGTTGTCTTTTTGGGCAGTCGGGCACAGTGACCGCATAGTCTGCAGTGAGAGGTTTGGGTTGTGTTCTTTGATCATGACCTTTACCCTTTGTTAGACACCATAGGAGACGCGCCTGATCCCTGTGTCGACATTCGTGCCCTCCTGTGGTGACGTGCTCTCCTGAAGCTCCATCTACTAATCCACTGTCTCTGTGTCCTTAGATCCTGCAGCGAAACACTATCCAAGTGAATCATGGCAGAAACCGACGTGGACAACGAGCTGCTGGACTATGAGGACGACGAGGTCGACAACCAGACCGGGGGCGACGCTCCAGAGATCGCCCCCAAGAAGGAGATGAAGGGATCCTACGTGTCCATTCACAGCTCCGGATTCAGAGACTTTCTGCTAACACCTGAGTTGCTTCGTGCCATTGTGGACTGTGGGTTCGAGCATCCGTCAGAAGGTGAGAGGACGGGTGTCATAAAGTATGACAGGAGTGCTGCTGCCGAATGGGATCTGTGCTCAGCTTGCAATGGAGAAACCCCACTTCTCACCATGGTGGCATATCGGTAGTATATTCAATTACAGTCTGATAGGTGCAGGTCCCATCTCGAGGACAAATACCGATCTTGGGAACGGAACCCTGAAAGTGCCGTCTCAGAATAGAAAGATGTGCGCAAGTAGAGCCAAATGCCGCACTCCCCTATACTGGGAACTCCCATAAAAACAGAAAGGAAGAGAACTCAGCGCTCGCCCTGTACTGGCGAACTCCCATAGTACAGAAGGGAGAGAACACAGCGCCCCTGTACTGGGAACTCCCATAGAACAGAATGGAGAGAACACAGTGCTTCCTGTACTGGGAACTCCCAAAAACAGAATGGAGAGAAACACAGGTTCCCCTGTACTGGGAACTCCATAGAACGAATGGAGAGAACACGGTGCTCCCCTGTACGGGAACTCCCTATAGAACAAATGGAGAGAACGCAGCGCTCCCCTGTACTGGGGGAACCCCCTAGAACAGAATGGAGAGAACACAGCGCTCCCCTGTACGGGATATCCATAGAACAGAATGGAGAGAACACAGCGCTCCCCTGTAACTGGGAACTCCCTAGAACAGAATGGAGAGAACACAGCGCTCCCCCGTACTGGGAACTCCTATAGAACAGAATGGAGAGAACGCAGCGCTCCCTGTACTGGAACTCCCATAGAACGAATGGAGAGAACACAGCGCTCCCCTGTACTGGGAACTTTCCCCTAGAACAGAATGGAGAGAACACAGCGCTCCCCTGTACTGGGAACTCCTATAGAACAGAATGGAGAGAACGCAGCGCTCCCCTGTACTGGGAACTCCCATAGAACAGAATGGAGAGAACACAGCGCTCCCCTGTACTGGGATATCCTATAGAACAGAATGGAGAGAACACAGCGCTCCCTTGTACTGGGAACTCCCATAGAACAGAAAGGAGAGACACAGCGCTCCTCTGAAGGGAACTCCCATAGAACAGAATGGAGAACACAGCGCTCCCCTGTACTGGGAACTCTCATAGAACAGAATGGAGAGAACACAGCGCTCCCCTGTACTGTTCTATGAGAGTTCCCAGTACAGGGGAGCACTGTGTTCTCTCCAGTCTGTTCTATGGGGAATTTTCCCCGTACAGGGGAGCGCTGTGTTCTCTCCATTCTCCTCTATGGAGTTCCCAGTACAGGGGTGTGCTGTGTTCTCCATTCTGTTCTATGGGAGTTCCCGGTACGGGAGGGGGTTGTGTTCTCTCCATTCTGTTCTATGGGAGTTCCCAGTACAGGGGAGCGCTGTATTCTCTCCATTCTGTTCTATGGGAGTTTCCAGTACAGGGGAGCGCTGTGTTCTCCATTCTGTTCTATGGAGTTCCCAGTACAGGGGAGCACTGTGTTCTCCATTTGTTCTATGGGAGTTCCAGGGCAGGGGAGCGCTGTGTTCTCCATTCTGTTTTTAAGGGGTTCCCAGTACAGGGGAGCGCTGTGTTCTCTCCATTCTGTTCTATGGGAGTTCCCAGTACGGGGGAGCACTGTGTTCTCTCCATTCTGTTCTATGGGAGTTCCCAGTACGGGGGAGCGCTGTGTTCTATACTCAGAATTCCCATAGAACAGAATGGAGAGTCTTGCACAAGCATAACCTGCTCTATAGTGGGATCGCCAATTTACATGCATGGCACAGTCTCATAAATGCCTGCTATAAATCTGTGTGGACGTGCTCTTACACAGCTATCGTATTGGTAATAATTTCATACTGAGAATCCAGGAGCGTGACCTTTACATGTTACAACTGCACAAACTTTCACCATAATATCATGTGACCCAAGCATTTTTATCAGCAGTGTTGTTATTGTTTCATACTTTTGTACTTCGACCACCTCTCAATTCAAAACTGAGATTTTCGGGGTCCCCCCTTGAGAAATGATGTCCTTTTTTGCACACATCCTGGAGATAGTCTTAGCACCACAGATTTGTTACTCTCTTTCTATAGCGCTATTATATTCCACAGCACTGTACAGGGAGTGTCAGTCTTCACACTAGTCCCTGTCCCCATTAGGGCAGCATTGCTAACCACCGAGCTACACCACGCTAACCACTAAGCCACCGCTCTGCACCGCGCTAACCACTGAGCCACCATTCTGACGAGATGATGAGCTGTTTTGAATGGGCTGCATACACAGACATTCACCTAATTGTAAGGCTATGTTCACACGGCTTAATTGCGGGATGTATTTCGCCCCGCAATTACGCCGTGTGCACAGGAGCGGGGCGGGGGGCGGCTGCTCGCCGGACCCATAGACATATAATATTCTCGGTGCCTATACGGCGCTAGTAAATGACATGTCACTATAGATTACATCTCCTCTCCCCGCTCGCACAATACGCCGAGCAGGGAGAGGAGATGTAATTTTATAGTTCTCTATGAGAACTGTGGATTACCGTAATGACTGGGACGTATTTGAGCCCGTATTTAGCGCAATGCGGCGCGAAATACGAGGCGAGATACGTCCCAGAATAAGCCGTGTGAACATAGTCTTAGTCTGACACAGCAGATCGGTTTGGTGCCTGTTCACACTGGTGATTCCGATGCAGATTCAGCGCTAACTGTGAAATGAAAAATGGCCTCAAAGGGGCTATTCTGTCCTTGTGGGGGGCCAAATTATCTTAAAAATAACAAAGGGTGCACCGAGAAAACAAATCACAACATGCCCTGTGCTGTGAAAATGCTTTTGATTTATTCACAAAATGGTGTTTTTTTTATACCTTTGCAAATTTTAGTAGATAAGAAGCATCACATGTAGCTGGCTGTGAGGTCTATTGGCACCCTCTTATCTCCAGACCCTTCCTAACAGCTTCAGGAATCCCTGAACACAGGGTGTAACTTCTGAATTGGCGCCATCTTTGTTTACACGACGATCTCTACAAACTACTACAGGCGGCCATTTTTTTTAAAACACATTAATGACAAAAGATATACCTACAGCTTTTACATGCTGTATTATATAGGTATGTGCCTAATATATATATATATATATAAAATATATATATATATATATATAATATATATATATATAATATAATATATAAATTTTATATATATTAGTATATAATAACTAATACATTAAAATAGAGACACAAAAAGGGTCACACATAAATATAACCTTTGTTCCCATCCACAACAACTGCGCATCAAAATCCGTGTCCAGATCTGATTGCAATCCACACACAACACTGCTTTTCTGGATTTATTTACAATGCTAATAAAAGAACCGACCTATCGATTCTTGAGGCTGAATTTTCGTGCTGAACCCTCCCATAGTACATGGAGACTTAAAGGGGTTGTCTCACTACATTGATTCATCTCACCTCAGTCCTGTTTTCTTTGTTTCACTTTGAATTCAGGGGCGTGTTTACTGGCTTTCTCATAGACTAGGCTAGCAGTCAGTGAAGCCAGTGTCTGTAGCTATAGCAACCAGCGCTGGCAGCCTATCAGGGGAGATCAGGTCTGTAGCTATAGCAACCTGAGGAGCTGATGCAGTCCATACAAGAGGGGATATCTAGGAATAGGTAGGACACTGTTAATGAACATGTATTGCAAAGTGACTTGTTCTTGCAAGATCTTTAACATAAAAAACAATCCTTGTAGTGAGACTACCCCTTTAAGGTCTCTACATCCAGCCTTCTGTTCAGGACGTTGCTTTCTGCTCGCTATTTGTGTAGCTGATTTGATGTCGCTGCTCTTTACATGCCGATCTTGTTTCTTTCTACAGTGCAACACGAGTGTATCCCTCAGGCCATCCTGGGCATGGACATTCTGTGCCAGGCAAAGTCTGGCATGGGGAAAACTGCAGTGTTTGTCTTGGCCACATTACAGCAACTGGAACCTATCACAGGACAGGTAAGCAATGCTCTCTGTCTGTGGGCCACTTTTATCTCCACTCCATCTACCCATACAGGGAAGAAAAGATAAAGATGTCTCCTGTGCTCCTCTTGCCTGTGAAGACGTCCTGGCTCCTGTGTGTTATAGGTAGATGTTCCAATATGTGATGATGATACTGATTTTTTTTTTTTTTTATACAGGTTTCCGTGTTAGTCATGTGTCACACCAGAGAGCTGGCCTTCCAGATCAGCAAAGAGTATGAACGATTCTCAAAGTACATGCCATCCGTTAAGGTAGTTGGATTAATTCCTGCATGCCGTCCACTGTTTGTGCTAAACTTAGATATTTTTTTTCATTTTTTTTTATATCAGATAATTTTTATTAAACAATTAATGCAGATACAGAATAGAACGTCTTTTACCATTATTTGTTACATCAGGATACATACATATACAATAATTTTGCTCTTTAGATAAAAAACACTAAGAGTATATGAATATGTCCATACCATATATCTTGATATGTGCTTTCAGCAGTATTAGCATACAACCATAAACAAACCCCAGCCATCCCACCCATACCCACCAAACCACGCGCCGTACCCATGATTTTTTTTTTTTTTTTTTGCAACTTTTAATCAAGGACAGAAGTCACTTTGCCAAGAGTGTC
Organism: Phyllomedusa bahiana; assembly: GCA_025379985.1. NCBI lineage: Eukaryota > Metazoa > Chordata > Amphibia > Anura > Hylidae > Phyllomedusa > Phyllomedusa bahiana. Next base: position 90,432 of record JAODAL010002622.1, read on the forward strand.
TACTCCTTTTGTTCAACTAACAGTAATAGGAATGGACAATGCTCCCATTCCTTGCACCAATCCTGAATTATGTAGCAGTAAGGAACGAGAAGGCAAAAACTTAGATTTTTTTTTTTAGAATTTAAAATTGCTTTTGGGCCGTCTGGACACCTGTATGATTCAGGATTCCCTGACTCACAAATAGATCTGGACTTCCTGAGCTGTTTGTTTCATGATGGGAACTCTGGCCTGAACATAAAGGGGTTTTACCACGAAGGCATGACGTTAACAGCTGCATTCCTAGAGCAGCCTCTGTAGACGGCCGGGACTGGAGGAAGCCTCCGATCCCTGCCGTTTTAACCCTTTAATTGCTGCGGTCAAGACCAAGGTATAATCAAAGGGTGTACCTCTGCTGCATCAGGTCACCAAGATTACCAGTGCCCGATGGAGCCTTGGGAATATCCATACAGTCAGCTCTGTGGGGACCTACAGTAGCTCCTGGGCTGTCCGTATTGTAAGGCTGCTGTTAGGGCGCACTATGTGTTGCCCTGACAGCAGCCTGTGTTATACTGACACAGAGTATAATGTATTAGTATACAGGAGTATGCCAATACATTACTAAGCATAAATAATGTAAAATAGTAATCCCTTAATGGGATTAAAAAAAGGTAAAGAAGTGTAGAAAAAAATAAAAATATTTAATAAAAAAAATGATTGTGCATACATTGCACACAAAAAAATACCCTACACATATTAAGTATCCACATAACCATAATAAGATGGAGATCTAATTTAACAGTTTTTTTGTGTGAATGGTCTAAATATTGATTTAAAAATGCTTTATTTTATGTGTAAAAAAAAGTTTTCTAAAAATTGCAGGGTAATTTATATTTTAATTATTCCCCCCTTGCCCCCCCCCCCCCCCGAAAAAAAAAAAAAACAAGCATAAAACAAGTCCTCATACAACGGTTTCACTGAAAAATAAAAAATTACGCTGTTAAAACGAAAGAGGCAAAACTAAAAAAATGTCCCGGTCATTAAAAATTTCTAAGGCCGGGTGCTTGGGGGGTTTAATTCATAAATAACAAAGCAGCCTAAGGCCATTTAACACGGCTTAAAATGGGCCGTTTTTGGTCCGTAATTACGCGCCGAAGTCGAAAATTACGGCGAAAACGCCATTCTTTACGGTAATTCACAGTTTTCATAAGAACTAGGATACTCCCCTCCCCGCCCAGCAAAACCCGCCGGGGGGGAAATAATTGACATGTGAATTACTAGCCGCGTATACCGCCATGGCAATTCAAGCTAGGGCCGGGAAAGTGCCGGCCCCCCGCGCGCCCCCCCCCCCGCCCGCCCCCGGTCACACGGGTAATTCGGGGCGTAATTACGCCCTGCAAATACACCGTGTGAACATAGCCAAAAAGGTACGGTCCGTTTTTTTCCTGCTTTTTAAACTGCGTGTTTTGGCTCCGTCTGCTGGACCCTAAGTGGACCCAAACACGTATCTAACAAAAAGCAGTGTGATTTACATTGCTTTCAATATAAAACGCGCATCAGCGATTACTCGTGTATGTGTACGTGTGTGTCTCAATGCGCTGCAGGAGCCCTATAATAAACCATAGGGTGCAATCCTGCTGCAGCCGAACACGCATCCAAACACGCAGCTGCATGTTGGATACGTGTTAGATCTGTTTAGGATCGCTGTGTGAACGGCCACTAAAGCCCAATTTTTTATCACCTCTGCCAATCCTAAGGACATTGCTGCTGAACCTTAGACATTAAGGGCCTCATGTATGAAAACTGTTGAGGTCTAAGACTTTCTTTCTTGCCCATAGCAACCAATCGGAGCTCCCCTTAACTGTTTTTCAGAGCACTATATGAAATGAAAGGGGAGCTCTGATTGGTGCAACAGATGTAATTAGGAAAGGTGATGCTGTTTAGTGAATGTGACTGTAATAAAGATATTACACTTTTGGGGTGAGTGCTGTGTTGTATGAATTCCATAATAATATATGTATTCATTTCTAGTGTTGTATTGCTGGTTTCTTTTATAAAAGTGAAGTGTAAGATATTTATAGAAAAAGGAATGGGATGGTGAATTGTCCTCTTCCTTTCAGTAGGTTATGCCATGTTGTGTTGTTGCTCTTGCAGGCATGTGCCTGGTCTGCTCTTCATTCCTCTCATTATTTTGTCCCGCTAGGTGGCAGTGTTTTTTGGCGGCCTTTCAATTAAGAAGGATGAGGAGACGCTAAAGAAGAGCTGTCCTCATATTGTGGTGGGCACCCCGGGCCGAATTCTAGCTCTGGCAAGAGCCAAGAACCTGAATCTCAAACACATCAAACACTTTATCTTGGACGAATGTGACAAGATGCTAGAACAGTTAGGTGAGGTTTGCTAAGATTGTAGTCATGTGCCTCTCCTGCTCTGTCACATGATATACATTGGCCTAGTGCAGAATTACCACATGCTTGTGTCATGGGATGCAAATTGCAACCACTTAGGACTCCAGCGATCATTATTTGTTAGGGGACTGCTCCGCACCTCCACCTGCTATGTAGATTTTATTTGGGGTGAATTGCAATTCCGGGTCAATGAGCGAGATCCTTGGGATTTCACAGAAGGTTAAAGGGACACTGTAAATCATAGAAGAATGGAAGCTTACTGAGTGATCCTCAGGCAGGTCAGAAACCAATTCCTAATGGGATTCAGAGGTGCCACGTGAGAACATTTTACAGATGCAGAGTGCTAATAGGCAACCACTCTCACACCGTCGTCTGTGCATGAAGGGGGGGGGGGGGGACCTACCTTAAAGGGGTTGTCTCACTACACTGCTTCATCTTACCTCAGTCCTGTTTTCTTGGTTTCATTTTTAATTCAGGGGCGTGTTTACTGACTTCAACTAGGCTGCAGTAGAAGCCAGGTCTGTAGCTATAGCGACCAGTGCTGGCAGCCTATCAGGAGAGATCAAACAGGTCTGCAGCTATAGCGACCTGAGGAGCTGATGCAGCCCATACAAGAGGGGATATCTCAGAATTGGTAGCACACGGTTAATGGACATATATTGCAAAGTGATTTGTTTTTGCAAGATCTTTAACATAAAAAGCAATCCTTATAGTGAGACAACCCCTTTAAAGCCTTTTTCTTTTCAACGTTTGTTTTTCCCTTCTCGCCTTCACAGAGCCATAACTTTTTTTATTTTTTCATCTACATAGACATATGAGGGCTTTTATTTTGTGGGACGAGATGTACTTGCCTGGTCGCACCAGAGTGAGAAACATTACCCTTCTTAATACTAGTAAGATGTTCAGATATTCTTACTTTAAATTTACGGATGCTGCTACCAATATATGCCTTGTTACATCTGGTACATTGTATCATATAAACTATATGATCGCTATCGCAATTTATAACATCTTTTATCACATATGTTCGGTCCACTTGTTTATTGCTAGCTAATTTGTCTATTTTTTGAGTAAATTTACAAGTACCACATCGTTGTTTACCACATAATAAAATCCTTTTAGAGAAAGCCAATTATTTTGATTTCTTTTGGTTAAGAAATTGCTGGGAGAAATTGAACTACCTATGGTTCTATTTCGTTTCGGAACCATGTATATTCCTTCATCTGCAATGTCTGCCAATATTGTATCTTGCCTTAAGATGTTAATATTTTTTTTTATAAAAGTTGAGTTATTTTGTCATTTATACTGCATGACAAATGCTGTAAAATAAAGCCCAAAAACAATGGCTGAGATGTGTTTCCTCCCATTTTCATGGTCCAGTGCTAAAAAAACTATGGAACACCTGTGCGCCCCAAACTGCACAATACACCGCATGAGGGGTATTGAATCCAAAATGGGGCGACTTCTGGAAGGTTTCACCTGTTCTGGTACTTTGGGGGCTTTGTAAATGCGACATGGCCCCACCAAAATCTGCGTTCCAAAAGCCAAATAGCGCTCCCTCCCTTGTACGCCCTGCCATGCACCCAAACTGCAGTTTACACCCACATATATGGTATTGCTGAACTTAGAAGAAATTGCGTAACAAATTTTGGGGTGCTTTTGTTCCAGGATTCCTTGTAAAAATGAGACATTTTCAGTTAAAATTGCAGATTGTTGGAAATTTTAAAAAAAAAATTTTCACAGCCTAAAGCTAAAAAAAATTTGTGAAACACCTGTGGGGTCGATAGACTCACTGCACCCCTGGATATTTTCCTCGAGGTATTGTTTCCAAAATGGGGTCTTTTTAGGGGAATTTATTAAGTTTTAGCATCTTAGGGTGTCCGCAAACCTGGAATAGCGCCTAAAGAAAACCATATTGAAAATGAGACCCCAGAGTCCAGTAGGTGCTCCTCCTATTTTGAGGGTTATGCGTGGCCAAATAGTGCACTAGGGCCACATAAGAGATATCCATAAGAAAAACGACAGAATAGAGGAAATCGATGTTGAGTTGAATTTCCCTAGTCACATCTACTGTGTTCCAGTGAATGATGGATAAAACACCTAATGGGTTAACAAACTTCCCAAATGCTGTTTTGAATACTTTAAAGGGTCTAGTTTCTTAGATGGAGTCATTTGTGGGGGTATCTAACATACAGGCCCCTCTAAGCCACGTTAGAACTGGACTGGACCCTAAAAAAATCTGTTGCTAAATTTCTTGCAAATGTGAAAAATTACTGCTGAATTTCTAAGCCCCCTTATGTGGTAAAAAAAATAAAAAGACATTTACAAAATGAGGCCAACCTACAGTGGACACATGGTAGATGCTGGTTATAAACTATTTTGCCTGGAACCTGTCTTACATGCAGAAATGTTTGAACTTTGAAAATGGCAAATTTTTCCAAATTTTCATGCTATTTTTATATTTTTCACAAAAAAGTATTATTATTATTATAAGTTTATCACTAACTTTAAAGCGCTCAATGTGTCATGAGAACACAAACTCTGGATCACATGGATAGGTAAAAGTATGAAAAAGTTATTCTCGTATAAACTGATTTAAAAAATGGGGCTCTATTAATATATAAATATAACATCATTTTTCCTGTACGCTGAACACCTTAGACGAAAAAGAATTCCAAACGGCAAAATTTAATTTTTTTGATAATTTAACGTCCCATAAAAATTGGAATAAGTTTAATCAAAAAAGACCTATGTATTCCAAACTGATAGCAATAAAAAGTGCACTTCAGCCTGCAAAAAAATGCCCCTCAATCTCGCCCGTAGGTGTTAGTACAAAAAAGTTATTGGTCGCAGAAAATGGTGCCGTGGCACAAATTTTTTAAAATAGAAAATGTTTGGAATTTTTTTTACAGTACCAAAACATAACGGAAACCCTACATGTTTGATATTTCCGGATTCATATCTATTTGTAGAATACATGTAACACATTTTATTTACCGAAGATTGAACGCTGTAAAAACAAAACTCCCAAAAACATGGCGCAAGTACGTTTTTTTTTTTTCACATTTTGTCCCACTTAGACTTTTTTTTTTTTGCGGTTTCCCAGTATATTCTATGGGGCGGTGAATGACACCATTAGAAAGGACATCTCCTGCACAATAAAAGCCCTCATATGTCTATGTAGATGGAAAAAGAAAAAAAGTTATTGCTCTGCGAAGGAGGGAAAAACAAACGTGGCCCCCCAAAAATTGGCCTCGTCATTAAGGGGTTAAAGTGAGATAACCCCTTGAAGGGGTCAACAAAAGTAACCCTTTCTGACGGATTGTGTCCCTTTAAACCGCATGCATTTAATTTCCAATCTCTCTTTTTCAGACATGCGCAGAGATGTTCAAGAAATCTTCCGTATGACCCCTCACGAGAAGCAGGTTATGATGTTTAGCGCCACCCTGAGCAAGGAGATCCGCCCAGTCTGCCGGAAGTTCATGCAAGATGTAATAACCAACTCTTCACATCCCTCCTCCTCCTCCTGCATCATCCCTCCAGCCGCCCCTGCCTGAAATTACTGCCAAAGAGATGTCGCTGAAACAAATCCGCAAGCCAAGGGTCTGGGTCTAGCCGCAGTCCTGTCTTGACCCAGAACCAACCGGCCAGATGGGCTTACCTGATGCAGGCAAAATCTCTGCTCTCCCCTTCTCCCATCCATCACAGCATCATCGGTGTCACGAGAGCTAGGGTTTTTTTTTTTTGTTCATGGCACAAGTTCAGGTCACAATTTGAACAATGGCCCAATTTTTACACCATTCCTAAATCTGTTGGCATTGTTCCTTTGCATGGGTGAAATGTGTCGCTTAAAAGTTTCACCCTAGTGAATGAGCTACATAACCTAAATAGCAAGGGTCAACCCAGATCCTTGTCCCGTGTGATACACTCGCAAAAGTGTCACACTTTATAAAATTGACACAGAATATACAAGCGCTTGTGCTACATTCGTCAGGATAAAGCATCCAGTCCTGTGTGACACAACTGCGTATACTACTCCCATAACATACACCACCGAACCCAAGGGATACACTGACCGCATTAACACTAGTATCAAAGCCTCAAATGCAGCACAAGCCTCATGCAAGTCAATGAATATCGTGGCCACTGAAAACACCGACTGCTCATACGTAACACCGTAGTACAAACGTCACACTGTAACGTACCCACATGTGACGATCCGGCACCGAATTCCACCTAAATCCATACAACACAAGCAAACAAGTGAAACTAGTAAGTCTCAGCCCCTAATGCTGCACGTGCCATGTTCTTAATATTTTTTTTTTTTTTTTTTTTACTTTTGTCTTTGGTCCTGGGTGATTTTTTTTTAATGCTGGACCACAGCTGCTTTTTTCACTTTTCCAGATTTATCAGACACAATTATTTTTTTTCATTTTTCTTTTAAATCCTTTTTTTTTTTTTTTTTTTTTTAAATTGTGTCTTGATTTTATCACTTTTGCTTTGCATGTTTTTTTGTCAGCTGAAAATTTTTTGTCTCGTTGAAATTGCTTTAAACCGGCATCTGGTAGTCTGGCAGCGAAGGCTTAGGGTAAAAGGAGACAAGTAGCAGGACACTTGTGATGATTGTATTTGGTGATGGTGGATCTTTAGAGAGATTTTCCACCCGAGTAGCCTTTTCTAGTAGCGGACACCTGCCTGGTTTTGTTGTTGCCGGATTAAAGTAATTTCGTAGTGCCATATTAAAAAGGTAATGCCACTGGGCACAATCCTTTTCTGAGGCCGGCTTGTAGACTAATATGAACCGGCCTGGGCGAGTAGTGAGATGGTGTTTGCACTGCTCTCCCCCATTCATATCTATGGGAGTCCCAAATGAAGCTATATTAATAACTACCATAGAAATGATCAGAGAGAACCGTGCAAAGAAGGCCACCTCCCTGTTCTCTGTGGCCAGCTCATAACTTGCTACAAGCCGGCTTCAGCAAGGGATTGTGCCGTGTGACAAAACCACTTAAAGATGGTCATGGATTAATCCAGAACAAAAACACTTTTTTTTTTTTTTCTGTGTGACATGAAGGTGTCACCTTTTCCCTGTTCCCTGTCAGGGAATTGGGATTTTTTTTGCACTAAAGAGACGGGCAGGATGTGTAAGTTGTCATGGGCAATCAGGTAGCGGTATAGATGGGGAATTTAAAGTATGTAGAATAAGGATTTTTTAGGCCATGGGTTAGTTTTATTTAGCCCTATAGATGATAACTTAGCGATGAGAGCTGAATCCTATGAGGCATGGGAGTGTTCATGCCATTTATAGCTATTAGAGGGGTGTTTCCATCTCAGACATAGATAGGATATGCCATTGATATGTGACAGGTGCGAGTGCCATTTCTGGGACCCGCACCCGGCTCTGAATTGGGCCAACGTTTAGTATGGAGAGTCGGCTGCGCTTGCATGCTATTCACAATTCTTTTTTTTCTAGGAGTTCTGAGAAAGTAAAACGAGCCACACTCAAAGAAAATAAGGGAGACTAGTGTGCAAGCGCAGCCTTCTCTCCATTCTGCACAGAGAATTACGGGGGCCCGATTCTGAGGAAGGTACGGGTCCCAGAGCTCACACATGAATTACAATGCTAATGTTGTGGATGTGTGATCCACAACACGCGGGTCCTGTACGTGTAATCCTTTGTTTCTCTATTTTAATGTATTAGCTGCTATAACACCAAATTAAAATGGATGGAACCTCAAAGGGACTCTAGATCCTAGTGGGGTCTCCATGTTATCCTAGGATATAAAGATGCTGCACCAAGAAAGAGATCACGCCACACTCTGAAGTTGGTCTGAATACACTTTCTGTCTTTATTATTAAAAATGGCAGGTTTTATAGTCCTTTGTGTTAGATAAGAAAGCATCACATGGGTGTTGGTCTGTGATTGGTTACTTCCTTATTTTGGACAATACTCCCTTTAGGAATTTCCGAATTTTGCGTTAGTCCCGGAAGGAGGCTCTATCTTGGATTATACAGCAGTTATCTCTACAAGAATAATATGTAGCAGACATTCAAGAAGAGTTCTTTAGGCAGCTTTTACGTGCCGTGTGCAAAGGCATACGTGGTGATACATTAACTAATACATGAAAATGGAGACAGAAAGGATGACACATACAACACTATTATTCCCATCCACTATATAACACTATTATTCCCATCCACAACATTAAAGAGAACCTGTCACATAGATTATGCCCCCCTTGCTGAGGACAGCACAAGCTAGTGTCAGACCTGCTGTTTCCAGCGCTGTGTCCCTTATTCTGTAAGATACAGCAGTTTTAGAGCATTTACCCCTCAAATCTTATTCATGAGGAGGTGTTAGCCCCGCCCACCAAAGGCTAGCCCCACCCACTGACAGTTATTCACATGTTTCTACCTATTCAAAGTAATAGGTTTATTAGTTGAGGTGGGCGGGGCTAGCCTCAGGTGGGCGGGGTTTGAAAAAACTGACTCTTTGAATGACTCTTCGAATGACTCTTCTGGCTGAAAACTGAAGATTTGAGCATTAGATACATGAAAACTCCAGCATCTTACAGAATAAGGGACACAGCGCTGGAAACAGCCGGTCTGACACTAGCTTGTGCTGTCCTCAGCAAAGGGGACATAAACTATGTGACAGGTTCTCTTTAATATGTCATCGATGTGTCAGATGGGAGCACCTTTTGTAGGGGTTGTTCAGGATTTAAAAAACATGGCTGCATTCTTCCAAAAACCATCGTCGCCCCTGACTGCTGGCTATATGAAATATAGAAGCTTCGCTCCATTCATTCTGATGAAGCTAAACTGCAATACCACACACAACCCATAGATGGACGCGGGGCTGCTTTTGGAAGAAAGACGTGCTTTTCTCATCAAGCTCCAGAATTTGGCATTGGTGAGGGATGTTAGCAGTCATCAGATGTAGACGGCGTAGTCTTCTGAACTGAGCACTAGCCTAGGATAGTATTGGGCAGGTGACATTGAGGGGCAGCCTTTTTTTTTGGGATGAGTTCAGGACCCATCTCTGTTCCTTCAGTCTGTCTTCTTTCTCACATCTGTTTACTTTCAAATCTAAATTTCCCGTATATGAATGTGCTTTGTCTACGAGACTCGCTGGGTACACGCGTATGTGCAGAATCGCTCATGTGACTTGGAGATATTTGCCCTCCATCTAATTTAGTTCTATTCTCTGATGCAAGGCCGTTCTGTACATACGTGATGGTAAATCAAGGTGTACATTTTGGATCTGTGGTGTGTGTGGTGTAGGTCTTTGCATGCACATAGTAGTGTGTTGATGTTCTCTTATGTTTGATGTGCAGATAACTCTGCAGATGTACTGTATATGGTGCCCTAAAAATTGAGATGGTTATTGGTTATAGAGAACATTAGTTACTAGGATGGCCCAACCACAAAACACATGAGCCGCTATCGGGGGCCATGAGGTGTATGTACAGCTTGTTTGTGCTGAACAAGTGTGTATTGTGGGCTATGAGGGTTGTATTCTGTGAAGTTATGGTTGGTGAAAAATAAAATTTACAGGGTTTAGAAAGAGCACAAGAGTCAGATACGGCTTCATGTTACAGTGATTTTTCTTATCTGGCCTTACACTAATCCAGTGAGTGTTTTTGTTTTTTTGCTGATGACACCCGTCCTGTGCTGGAGCTCTCTGTGTGTTCATTTCATCGTATGGAGGAACATACTTTCTTTTGCATCTCTGCTGCCCTGTGCAGTTCCTCTGTTAGGGTTTGTTCACATGACATTTTTCAGATCCGTTTTTGGGACCCAAAACAGATCCAATAAACGGATCTAACAATGTGCAGTTTGATTTACATTGGTTACAATGTAAAACGCGCATCTTACTGTTTTAGATAAATAGTAAAATGCTAAAACCACTTAACATTCTATAATACACTATTTATCAAAAACATTTATAAATTTCTTATTAAAAACTTCTATAATTTCTATAAACACAAATGATATATTAAAAAATCTGCTTTTATATCATTATATATATATATATATATATATATATATATACACAACACGCACACACAACAAAGTGATTTATAAGATTAAACACATGTAAAATGCTGTTATAGCGCCCTCTATTAGGCTTCCTCTGAAACGCATGTAAAATGCTGTTATAGCTCCCTCTATTTGGCTTCCTCTTACACTACTACTTAACCACTTCACTGTAAGTGAAAATGTAAGTCATTAGGTTACTCAAGTTCAAACTGTGTGTATATATTGAAAAAACGGATCTGAAAAACGCATCCAAAAAAGCATCTGCAGCTGTGTTTTTGGATACTTTTTTGGATGCAGTTTCTCTTCTGGTAAAAAACGGATCCAAAACGTGTGAACATACCCTTCCTTCTTTTGGAAACTCGCTACTATATTGACAACTGGGTACTACCATTCCTTTTGTCAGAGGGGCTTCCAGTCGGTGTTGGGAGACGCCCCATTGACAAGTAGAATAAAAATGCTCAAGGTTTTTTTTTTTTTTTTTTTTATATTTACAGGAGGAATAACCGTTCTAATGAAAGATTATTTTATAAAATATTCACTGTATTCAATTTAAAAGGAACTGTGGACTGTTTTACGCTGTCTGAACCACAGGCAACATGAAATAAGTCTCTGTATTGGTGTAGTAAAGTGGGTCTTGCTCTGGAATAATAGGGAATTTCAAGGAAAACTCTCTTTAAAAATGAGCAGGGCACAGGGAGAAGCTCCGAGGCCTCAGGAGATGAGAGTGATGGATGGCTTTTCTCAACCAGCTCACCTTACAGTGGATCTGTCAGGTGGTTAATGCTAACCCATCTGATAGCAGGATGTGATAGAAGGAAACAAGATGAGCTGTGTGATATATAGGGTAATATAATAGAGGAGAGGAGCTGAGCTATGTGATATATAGGGTTATATGGTAGAGGAGAGAAGCGGAGCTCTGGATATAAGGGTTATATGATAGAGGAGAGAAGCGGAGCTCTGTAAATAATACGGTTAAAAGATAGAGGAGAGGCTGAGCTCTGTGATATATAGGGTTAATAAAAAATAGAGGAGGGGAAGCTGAGCTCTGTGATATATAGGTTAATTTATGAGAGGAGCGGGGCTCTGTGATAAAATAGGGTTATATGATAGGAGAGGACTGAGCTCTGATATATAGGGTTATATGATAGAGGATGAAGTTTGCTTGATATATAGGGTTATTGAGAGAGGGGAAAAGCGAGCTCTGTAATATATAGGGTTATATGATAGAGGGGGGCTGAGCTTGTGATATATAGGGTTTATGATGGAGGAGGCGAGCTTGTGAATAAAAGGGTAATATGATGGGGGAAAGAAGCTAAACCTATGTGATATATAGGGTTATATGAAAAGGGGAAAGGGAAGCTGAGCTCTGTGATATATAGGGTTATATGATAAAGGGAAGAGGAGCTGGCCCTGTGAAAATATAGGGTAATATGAAGAGGAGCTGAGCTCTGATTTTAAAGGTTTATGATAGAGGAGGGGAAGCTGAGCTGTGATATTAGGGTTATATGAAAAAGGAAGAGGACCTGTAATATATAGGTTTTTTTATGATTAGGGGAAGGAGCTGGGCGGGAAAAAGGAAATGGAACCTCTCTGATGGGTCTGGTGCGCTGCCTGAGCCAAGCTCTTTTTTAAATGGGTGTTTTCTCTAAAATACAGTATCATTCTAGAGCAAGACCCGCTTTAGGCTAGGTTTACATCATGTTTTTGATGTACTTTGTCTGGCAAGTTACCTATGTACATACTGAACTTGTCCATTGGGTTAAATCGTCCATTAGAGTTAAAAGGTTAGTCTTTTTGGCCTTCGTTTGGCTGATATATCTCTGTGCAAAAAAGGACAACCGTATTCTATAAAACACGATTCGGTAAAAATTGTATGTGTAAAACATATGTCTACCTTCTGTTATGTACGTTGAATGAAGGCCAAAAACGTATCTATGTAGTCTTACTGCAGTGACGGAGTGTGGCTTCATTTATGCTGACCGTGCTTTGGGCAGCATGCAAGAACCGACCGCTCCCCCTGCTCTCTGTGAAGGGGAATTGTCCGGCAGCTTTTAGAACGTTTGTTTCTAAAGCCAAAATGTTTCTGTCCCAGTTACAAAGTTCCCTTGTCCTCTATCATCACACAAGCAATGTTATCCTTTTGTCAGATGTTGATGAGATTAGATGGCGTCCAGCCAGAGTGCGATATCTTAAGATTGACTTGCCAAGCCAAGTACAAGTTGATAAGGTTTCTGAGGCCACATCTAATGCTTCAACTTAAAGGGGTTGTCCATTAAAAAATTGTATTGCATTGTGGCCAGAGTGGTCCTAAAAAGAGAAATGCTAATGCTTACCTAGCTGTCGCTCACTGCTACTGCTCCAGATCTTCTAGCAACTTGCTTCTCTTGCCCTCCGGGTTCTCGTCCCCATAAGCTGGAGAGGCTCACGCCCCCTTATAGAAAAGAGAAAGATTTCCCGGCCTCTCCTCTGTGTTGCGACAAGAGCCTGAAAGTCGAGGAGCAGATCACCGTGAGCTTCAGAGGGACAGCAGGTGGGAAGCACTAGGTAAGTATTGAGTTTGTTCTTTCTTGGACCATCCTGGCCCTAATGCAATATTTTTTTTTATTTTTTTTTTAGCGGACATAATGGACAACCCCTTTAAGTTAAAGCATTCAGAGCTAGCCTCAGAAACCTAGAGAAGCTGCAGTTTGCTATACATGAATATGTATACATGCTGGACTGCCACCCTCTATTATATCCGCATGTCCTTCAGTCTTTCCTGAGACAACCCTTTTAAGACATAGGTGCCAGTAGAAGAGAAAAGTAAGGTACCAGTCTCTAAATCTTTGATGTACTAAATACCTCACTCCTGGGGTTTCCACCCTTTTTTTGAAAGGTACAAGATATCCCTACAGTGCCCGCACTTTTAAAAAAAGAAAGGGGGGTCCCCAAAAAAAATTGGGAAAAACCCCCCCCCCCCAAAGGTAAAAAAAAAAACCAAAAGGGCTTTTATGACAACTTTGTGAAGTAAAGGGCTGAGGCCTCCAAAAGTTTTATGGCTATGTATTTTTTTACTGTCTTTTTACCATTGTTGTTTCGGGGAAACCCTTTTTAAATCCCTTCCGTCCATTTAAAAGGGGAACCCTGAAGGGGGGTAAATTTTCCTTTTATGAGAGCAGGATGAAAAAGAGGGGAGAAGCTAGCGCTGTGAATTGGGGAAATATAAATAGAAGAGAGAAGCGGAGCTCTTGAAAATTGGGGTTTATGATAGGGGGAAAAACCTGAGCTCTTTGATTTATGGGTTTAAGATAAGAAAAAAGCGGGCTCTTTTAACCATGGGGTTTTAAATGATAGCAAGAGAAGTGAGCTCTGTGATATAAAAGGGTTTATATGATGAGGGGGAGAAGCTGAGCTTGTGTTTTATAAAAGGTTTTATATGATACAGGAGAGGGCTGAGTTTCTGTGTATATGGGGGTTATTTATAGGAGAAAAGTGAGCTCGGTGATATTTTGGATTTTTATGATAGGGGGGACAGAAGCTAAACCCTCTTGATTTTATAGGTGATTTATACTTTTTGGGTCCAGAAATATTTGGAAATGACAAATTTTGGTTTTTTTTAGCTTTTTTAAAAACCCCTGTTCAAAACTAGAATTATCTATAAAATAGGGGTAAAAAGTGCACACTCCCCCCTGCCAATGAGATTTTCCACACCCCAAATTGGGGGAAGGGGTTTCCCAAAATCATAGCTATGAAATGCATTGCCTCCTCTTTTTTAAGGGCCCAAAAGAAATTTGGAAACAATGGACTCTGGGGGGCAGAAATTTTAACCCTTGAAGGCGTCCCCCTCTTAACCTGTAATAAAATGAAGTGTTAAAAGGCGGGGGTTTTGATTTCCAGGTGTGGGTTTTGCTTTTGGGGAAGCTGTTCGTGCCCAGCCCAAAAAGGGGTTTCAAAGGAAACTTTTCAATTGATGTAAAGGGGGGGCCCCTCCTGAGGCTGAAAAAAAGAAAAAAACCATCAGAGGGGATAGCGGGACATGTTTGGAGTAGCAAATAAACAGTCGGGTACTTCTGAGAAAAAAGGAATTGTGGTGGGGCTTGGGGAAATCCAAACGGGGTGGGCGTCCACGGGGAAAAAAAAGTGGTGGATGATCGCCACATTTCTTTTTTTGGGGAAGAAAAACCCCTTTTACCCAAAATCAACTGATCCAGAAAAACTCTAGTGAAGTAGGTGATCTGTCTCTAAGTCAACAGTAAAAAGAAGGGCTCCATAAAATAAGTACAAAGGGGTTTACATCTAGATGCAAACCACAATGCCAAAAATAGACAAAGGCCCCGGTTAAATTTGCCGAACAACACCCCAAGAAAACCAGCTCGTTTTGGAAAAGTATTTTTATGGACCCGATGAACAAAGATCAAAACCCGTACCCCGAAAAGATGGGAAGAAAAAAAAATTTGGAGAAGAAAGGGAAAGGGAATGACCAAAGGGACACCACATCCCCCAGTAAAAACCCTTGGGGGAGGCCGGGGATGGCATGGCATGCACCTTTTTAAAGGGGAAATGGGGGCACTTGTGGTTTTTTGAGACAAACAGCAGCAAGGTAGCCCCGGGTAATTCTAAGTGTACCGGGATAAAACTTTTAGCCCAAAATTCACCAAAAGCTGATCGGGCGGCGCTTCATAGTACAGGTGGACAATGACCCCCCGATACAGCCAAACTACCCAGGGGTTTTATGAGTGCCAAAAATGGAAATTTTGCAATGGCCAAGTCAATCACCCGATCTCAACCCAATTTAGCAAAGCATTTTTTACTTTCTCAAATCCAACTTAAGACGGAAAGACCCCAAAAAAGAAAGCCCTGAAGGGCGGTTTAAAAGGGCCTGCAAAGCATTAAGGAGGAGGAAACCCGGGTTTTGTGATGTCCAGGGGTTCAAGATTTAAAGGGCAGTGATTGCCCCCAAAGGGTTTTCGCCACAAAATTTTAAAACTAAAATATTTGTTGGGTTATGTTTTTTTGTCCAATCTTTTGAGCTCCTAAAGGGGGGTGTTTGTAAAAAAATGTGTACAATTCCACATTTTTTTCAATATTTTTTTTTAACCCATCAAATTAAAAGTTACAATCCACTTGAATTTTTTAGAGGTTTATTTAAATCCAAAGTGTGGATGCAAGCCCCAATCCAAAATTTTGTCACTGTCCAAATATTTTTGGCCCAAAATTATAAGGAACCCGGGGGAGAGGGGGAAAGAAACAAATTTTTGTGGTGGTGCACCAACACAGTGTATTTTTATTATCCCAGTTAATTAGGGTGTTATATTAGATGGGGTTATGAAGATATGTTATTCCTATAAACACTTTGATCGTGCAAAACGCTAGAAAAAAAGGGGGGTTTTTGTGCAAAAGTGCTGTTTTTTTGTAATAGTTTTTTTATGTGAAAGTTCGTTTTATTTAAAATTAGCTTTTAGATCAAAAGCAATTTCATTGAGCGTTCCAAATCAAAGAATATATTGGACCCCTTTCGCTAAAGAGTCCTAAAAGGTTAACCCTTTTGGGGTGTTATGTGAAATAAAGGGGATTGATAAGGAATAAGCTGGCTCTGTGTTTAAGGGTTATATGAAGAGGAGAGAAAATGGCTCTGGATATATAGGGTTATATGATAGAGGAAGAACAATCTGTTATATAAAGGGGTTATAGATAGAGGGAAGGAGGAGCTCTGGATATTTAGGTTATTTATATCACAGACCTTCGTTTAATAAACCCTATAATCACAGAGCTCAGCTCCTCCTCATCATAAAACCTATAACACAGAGCCACTCCCTCCTCTATCATATAACCTTAAAATATACAGAGCTCAGTTCTTCCCCTATCATATAACCCTATATATCAAGACCATTTTCTATCATTAAAAACCCAAAATACACAGCTCAGCTTCTCTCCCCTACAATAACCCATATTCACAGAGCCGCTCCTCTCCCCTATCATAAACCCCATATACACAAAACTCACCCTCTCCCCTACATTAAACCCATATATAAGAGCTCAGCTTCTCCGCTCTATCAAAAAACCCTTATATCACAGAGCTCACCTCTCTATCATATAACCCTATTATCACAGAGCCAGCTCCTTTCCCCTATCATTTAACCCATAATCAGATCCTTCTCTTACATATAACCCTAATATCACAGAGCTACTTTTCTCTCCCCTACCCCATATAACCTTAACCACAAGGTGCTTCTCTTATCACAAT
This sequence comes from Phyllomedusa bahiana, assembly GCA_025379985.1. NCBI lineage: Eukaryota > Metazoa > Chordata > Amphibia > Anura > Hylidae > Phyllomedusa > Phyllomedusa bahiana. The sequence continues at coordinate 107,079 of JAODAL010002622.1, forward strand.
TTTCTCAGATAGAGCAGCATAAACCACCTGACAGGTTCCCTTTAAGATTAGAGGAAGTTTTGCTATTTTCACATGACCAGAGCAAAATCATTGCTAACGTGACATTATTTTTATCTTAGCCTTGGTTTTACTTGGAATAGTAGTAGGCTTTTACATCTGACCCAACAAATGACAAACCACAGATTAACAATTCATGAAAAATACTGCAGAACAGTTGGGGTTTCAATGCAGCTTCCTCTAATCCTGTGACTTGTTCCATATTCTGTATTGTTCCTTAATTCTCTGTAAATGAGAGAGACATTACTGGACTGTTGAGTCGAAATTGTCATGGTGACTGTGAATGCGTGTTAAGAAAATGTACACCTTGAAGATTGCGTTTAAAAACCATATTTTGTATGTTGTACCCTTTCTTTCACAGGCTCAGATGGCTTCTCGCATAGTAGACTTTGCAAAGTGTCTTAAGTAATATATTCTTGGTTTAGGGTTTGCAGTGACCAATAGTGAATCTTGTCTCTGCCTAAGAGCGGCACAGGACAGAGGTGAAGAGTTTGAGACCTGTACCCCCCGCCCCCCCCCCATGAAAAAGATCAAAAACTAGGAACCGGGAAACCCTGCTTCTTCTGCCGACACATAGAAAGTGAGTCATGCTATCCCTGCCCACAGATGATTAACAGCTCTCTTTCTGTACAAGCTTGTATTATTGTGGGGTGTTGGAGGATGCACAGGCCTTTTCCGTGTATGAAAAGGATAAAACTGGAATCTGTTGCTTATTTTATGTGCAGAGAGTCCTGCTCTCTGGAAGCAGGACTCACAGGCTTTATGTATATCTGGGTGGATGAAGCAAGACCTAGGGTCCTTCAATGTAGGGAAAGCAGGGCTTTAGAACCCCTCTTTGTGTAAGGGAAAAGGATCTTGGCCATGCCCCCCGGCAAGGGTTTTTCCCGGTTTTTCGGTTTTTAGACCGCCCGAAAAACCCGGCCCCAAAATTAGCACAATTGGCTCTTGGGGAAAACCCTGCAGCTCCCCCCCTGCACGGGTTTTCTGCCGACGGTTTTGCCGCCGGGGCCCGGGGCAAAACGGGCAGAAAGGAATTGACTCTCAAAGGGGGGGGGTGTTTCGCTCATCCGGAGAAAAGCCCCCCCCCCCCCCGTGGGGGCAGCGCAAACCGGACAAATATCCCGGGAAACGGCCGGTTTTGTAACGCCCGGGGGATGGCCCCCCTTGTCCCTCTCTGTGTATGGGAAGCAGGACTTCAGGACCTCTCGTGTGTGGGAAGAGGGACTCCGGACCTTCGGTGTAGTGGGAGAGGGGCTCCAGGGTCCCCTCGGGTAGTGGGGAAAGGCTTCGGTCCTCCGGTGTTGGGAACAGGGTCTCGGTCCTCTCGGTGTGTGGGAAGCAGGCTCTCAGGTCCCCCTGGGTATGGAAAACAGGACTCTCAGGATCCTCTCGGTGTAGTGGGAAGCAGGACTCTCAGGATCCTCTCGGTGTAGTGGGAAGCAGGACTCTCAGGATCCTCTCTGTGTAGTGGGAAGCAGGACTCTCAGGATCCTCTCTGTGTAGTGGGAAGCAGGACTCTCAGGATCCTCTCTCTTTGTGTAGTGGAAAGCAGGACTCTCAGGCTTTTTCTTTATCTAGGGTAAAGCACGACTCTCAGGCTCTCTATGTCGGGCAAGCAGGACTATTGGGCTCTCTATGTAGTGAGAATCAGGACTCTAAGGCTCCTCTCTCTGTAGGGGGAAGCAGGCCTTTGTGTGCACATATGTGTAAAGAGGGAAAGCAGGACTTTTCGGCTCCTTCTATGTGTAGGGAAAAATGGGACTACCTGGGCAACAGGGCAGACAGGCTTTCCATAGAAGTCTACCCATCTCTGAATCTAGTCGTCCTCTGTCCTATGCCGCCCTCAGGACACCTGAGCTGCTTCATTGCTGTTTTTGCTTGTTCCTTAAAATTAAAGCATGGTGTGTAATTTAAGTTTTCAATGAACAGCTATAACCCTTGCAAAGCACATTGGCTCCTGATACACGGTAAAAAAAAAAAATAAAAAAGCTGTTGCTATGGAAACAAGAGATGTGTTTCTATGGATATAGCGAGAGGTGATGGCCGCTGGTCTCGGGCACCGGTATTCTAATTATTCAGATGGTAGAATCATGGTGATCGGGCCGTTCCTTTGTGACACCCTCGCCAGTCGTTCATCGTATAGAGCAGATGGAAGTCTGCTTCATCAGGTGTAATTGTGGTCTGGCTTATCCAGAACTGATGCACAAGAAAGTGGACAGGGGCCACCACAATCGCGTCACTGCATTTAGTTTATAGGGGCCAAAGATAAAAGAAGAAAAAATCTGGTTGGTGGCAAAAAAAAAAAAAAAAAGATTACAGCCTTGTACTTTTTTGCAAAAATCTCATGGTTGTGTTGCTAGTTTTTTTTCTGCTATTCGACTGCTGCCAACGGTTGATAGTGACACAATCGTAGGACATAGGATGCCCGAGCCACCATGTTATCCGAGTTTTGGGGAGATGATTTAAATTTCATGCGAGACGCCAGCTTAGCCTGAGAAAGCCGTCATAGGATGCCACCCTCAAGCAGTCCTCACGTGTAATAGGACTTCTCAAAGATCTAAAACGAAAGCCGGCGCCGCCCCTTACTGTTTAACCCTTAATCTCCCACCCCCTCCTCCAGCCAATGGAAATCTTCGTGGATGATGAGACCAAGCTGACCCTTCACGGCCTGCAGCAATACTACGTCAAACTCAAGGACAATGAGAAAAACCGCAAACTTTTTGACCTCCTGGACTTGTTGGAGTTTAATCAGGTGATTTTAGGTTTATATTGTAGCCTGCGATAAACTGGTGGTGGAAGGGAGGCCAGGGTTTCATCAGTCATTAAAGGGGAATTCACCCTCCTTTTGCAGAGCAGTGATGGACTGATGATATATGCTCAACTGGTGGAATCCAGTGATTAAAGGGGATTTGCCACGAATGGATTTCATGACTGCTTTATCCAGCTTCAACTTTCAGTATGCTCAAAAGGAAGCATGTGTGATTTCTTTGAGCTGCATATCATGTGACTCAGCAGGCTTGACATTACCATGCCTTTCCCCCTAGTGTGATCACTCTAGTAAAACAAAGGTCTGTTTATGTAAAGAGCTGTGAATAGCTACAATGTAGCTGAGTGGTCAGCACTTCTGCCTTTCAGCATGGGGGTCATAGGTTCAAATCCTGAATGCACATACCTGATTTGAGGTTTCTTTTTATTTATTTGCACTGATTGACTAAGTACTAAGCAGTACAGAGGACAGGAGTAGAAGTGTGTATGATTACTAAGCAGTGAAGAGACTGACAGTAGCTGCCTGAGAAGAGAGGTGTTGTCTGAGCATGTGCGGCCAGAGGAGCTCTCCTCACTGGTTATGTCCCCTATAGTCGAGCTGTACACTATGGATCACTATGATGAATGGTGAAAATGCTTATTACTTAATTTGTAAGCTTCTCACATGAATTTTCCTTAGTGGCAAAACCCCTTTAACTTATCACCAGGTAAAGGTACTGGTACCTCCACCAATGTAGCAGTGAATGGATGGCCATACATTATATGCTTAAAGTGATTTTATTCTCAAAAATGTCCTCTGTACTTGTTGCTGTTCCAGCACTGACACCACTGGTAGTGTCTTCTGGCCACTACATGACTGCTGTAGCCAAGAGTTTTGTGCCATTTCCTTGATATCCCCGCACAGGAAGTAAATGGCGAATGAGCAGTGATGTCAAGGGAATGATGCACTAGTGCTGAAGCCACTGATTGGCTACAGAGATTGTAAGGATGTAAGCAGAAGACCGGGAGACCCCGCCAGCAGCGTTGGTGCTGGAATAACGATGGGTGCAGAAGTGATTCATTGTGAAATTAATTATTTTATTTTTTTATTACCTGGTTTATGCACATTTTTATTTTCAAGCTAGAGAACCCCTTTATGTAGAGTCTACCGTACAGGTCCCAAGTTGAGGACCGTCCATGATCAGTTGCTCATAATTTTTTTTTCTCTTTTGCTTATAGGTTATATTTCATTTGGTTTTTATTGCTCCAGTGCATGTAAAATGAAATTTTTGTAAATAATTTTGGTAAAAATTTTACTGTTTTGTGTAAACAGCTTCTCTGCAGAACCATGTGTATCTATGGTTAGAAACTACAAGCAAATCCTGTGATCGGACTCTGCAGTCATGTGTTAGTCCATTTTCCTATTAAAGTGGCATCCCCACTGAACACACAGATGGCACATTGATAGGATATGCCATCAATTTGTGATAGAAGAGGGTCCCAGAAAAGGGGGTTTCCCCATTTGGGAAAGGCCTCTGAAAGTTGAACACAGGCGGTGGGAATCCGGACTGTTTTACTCATCTTGAAATTGAACCCCTTAAAATTTTTTGTGAACAAAAGGCACATAGGAGATGGATGCAAACAGTCTCGCATTTCGACAAAAGTTGAAAAAGGGGCTTTCAGGGGGTTTTTCTCAAAGAGGTGGAATATTCCTACTGATGCCTTCCATCACTACCATTAAATAGGTTGTCTCACTACGAGATTTTTAAAAAATGTGGGAAAGGGAAGTGAAGACTTTTTTTATACTTACTTTTGTTGAGGAGATGAGAGAGAATTTTTCTGCTTGAGTTCACGCAATTTCTATGGGTACCGACCCGCTCTCCCTTTTTCTCTCTGCTTTTTTTTTTTATCTGGAACAGGGGGAGACCTCATCAACACAGGGGCTGGAGCTTACAAAAAGAGGGTTTTCTCTTAACAAAAAAAGGAATTAATTACATTTGTTTTTTTGGCCTGCAGCCTCTGCTTATAGTAAAATCTCCTTCTTATTGGCTGTATTCGACTGACATACTAATCACTGCTAAAGAACCTCTCACAGCCCAACCAGACAAAGACTGAATGCATGAATTACCTTCTGTTTGAGGTCTGGAGAAGCTTCTGAGCTAATGTAAAACAGTTTGAGTAATTAGTCTTTTGTTTGAAGAAACAGAAAAACCACACAAGCTCTACACTGCTGGCTGCGACCTGTGTGATGACATCACTCCCTGCTATCAGAACAAACAGCAGGGGAGAAGGAGTACACAGTTCGGTCACTTGGGAAACCAGACAGAGCTCAGGTGGTGATAAAATCATTTGTAGCTCCTTAATAAAAAAAAAAGATGAACAAAGCAATATATTTGGAAAACGTCTTCATTTAGAGTTCCCTACATTTGGAAAGCTATTCTTTGTAGTGAAACAACCCCTTTAACTGTAAGGTTTGACTACAGGTTTTTTTTTTTTACCATGTAGACACAAATCTGCATTGGAGCTGTATACAGAAAACGAGATGTATAATAGACTGTAAAGCTGCTTCATTTATTACTAATCGGGAGGGTTGTCCTGGTCTCTGCAGACGGTAATGTTATTATCAGAGGGCTTAATCTGCGTAGATCTGGGTAACTCCCTAATAACTTGTGGTGGGACTCAATGACCCTCCTTCACTTCAGGTGGTCATCTTCGTCAAGTCGGTCCAGCGCTGCATCGCTCTGGCTCAGCTTCTGGTGGAGCAGAACTTCCCAGCCATCGCTATTCACCGTGGGATGCAACAGGAAGAGAGGTAGGAACGGGGGGACGCAATTGGGGGAACCTGGGAGCAGATATTTTTTTTTGTCTCTGCATCGTACCACCTATGACTAGAGCAAATTACACGTGTGAGAGTTGTGACTACTTGTGATTCTTACAAGTTTCTCATGAGGAATGTATCCGGCTGCAGGATGCCCTGGGCTTGTTATTTGAAGAGCAGTAGGAGGTAGAGTAGGGCAGAGGACGATAACCCCCCAGTCTACTCTTTCATTGCAGACTGTCCCGCTACCAGCAGTTCAAGGATTTCCAGCGCAGAATCCTGGTGGCCACAAATCTGTTTGGCCGTGGGATGGATATCGAGAGAGTGAATATTGCCTTCAATTACGACATGCCAGAGGACTCGGATACCTACCTGCACAGGGTATGTAAGCTGCCTCCAGAACTAGGAAAATAGAACCTGGCCAGTATCCGTGTGCTGGTTTTATGCCAAGTGTAGGATGTGATAGGGTATTCTCTGACTCTGTGTCAAGCGTCACCCCCTGACTCAAGTTCCTGCACAAGATATTTTAGAGCTGCCTGAATTGTTTCTCTGAAGAGGATCTGTTTCTGTTCCTAAAATGTCTGTTGTAGTAAATACTATGTCAAGGGCCCGTGAGAAATAAGCTAGGACTCTCGCAGCGCCACCTATTCAATGTAGCATGACTCAATTCACATCTCAACTTGCAATGTGAATGGGATTAGAGCCAACCAGATATTCATCTGCAGACCGTAGACTACTGGCTGGCTAGGTGGTCCCATTTACATTGTAAGGCTTATTGATTTTAGATGTGATTTGAGGAACACTACATCCAATAGGTGGTGTCGCAGTGAAATTTAAATATATTCTAATGGGAAAAGAGCTAGGACTCTGCTTATTGCCACTTATTGGATGTAGTGTTCCTCAGTGCTGTTACCCCTAGAGCCACTCGCCCAGCTAACCAGTATTCTACTCAACACTGATAAGAGGCAACACCCCAAAACAGCTGTCTGCAGAATAATTTTCTGGTTGGCTTTAATACTGTTCACATTAAAAGGCTCAGTGAGTTGACCTGAGGAACGCTACATACAAAAGGTGGCCTAGCTGATTTCCCATGAGCCTTTTAGAATATACTTAAATTTCATTGGAACAGCTAATGATGTGCAAATCTCCACACACCTACATGGTGCCTCTCCCTAATGAGGAACGTGCCACATGAAATAACAATTCTGGAGCATCTTATGTTGTAAGTTCTCCATAATATTCATTACAAATCTGTCAGTGGGGTGTGTTCCTGCACAGTCTGTCTGCTTTGATTGGACAATGTCAGACTGCGGGGACATGCCCCTCTGGAATGGTAACACCCATCTGACTGATTCACTAATACATTTCTAGGAGGAATAACAGAAGAACAGCTCAACACAGAGTTATAAGGGTATATTTACACGGCGTATTGTGGCACATCCTGTATGCGTCGCAATATGCCAGGTGTTTTTAGAAGTACGCGCTGCAAAGCGCATACTTACAAAACGCTCTGTGCCGGCTCTCATAGACATTATGCGCTGGGAAGAAGTGACTTTGTCATTTCTTTCCCCTGGCGCGTATTGTATGCCGGGGAAAACGGCAGGTAATCATACCTCTCAATGAGAGCTATAAATTGCCGTGTGAACATACCCTTCTCAACCCTTCTAATGCCGTGACCCCGCAATATAGTTCCTCATGTTGCGGTGACCCCCAAACCAAAAAATAATTTTTATGGCTACTTCAAAACTGTAATTTTGCTACATGAGGGGTTACATATATGTGACGCCTCTGAGCGGTACCTCTACATGTCACATACATATAAAGGTACCACGCAGAGCCGTTACATAGATGTAACCTTATACACAGTGGTACATGGGGGGGTTACATATATGTGACGCCTCTGAGCGGTACCTCTACATGTCACATACATATAAAGGTACCACGCAGAGCCGTTACATAGATGTAACCTTGTACAGGGGCCTGGGAGTGGTACGTGGGGGGTTACATATATGTGACGCCTCTGAGCGGTACTCTACATGTCATACATATAGGTACACGCAAGCCGTTAATAGAGTAAACTTGTACAGGGACTGTGAGTGTACATGGGGGGTTACATTATGTGACCTTAGCGGTACCTTAAGTCACATAATTAAAGGTACACGCAAAAGCCGTTACATAGATGTTACCTTGTCCGGGGGGAGGCTGTGATTGGCACATGAGGGGTTACATATGTGACACCTCATGTGCCACTCACAGCCCCCCCAAAGGGGGGGGGGGGGTTAAATGTAATGTGTACATCATGTGATGGCTGTATGTGGTACAAGTAACAGGTTAATAACATATTACTTGTTCCACATACAGACATTACATGATGCAGTGGATGTGTGTGTGTGTGTTTAACACTAAATTTTCCTTGCAGCCAGGAACAGCGCTGCAGTACAGTGTCAGCGTTCTCCCTGCACTGAGTACGGCAGGGCTGTTCCTGATGCTTGGTACATATTGTGGGCGCGTGATGCTGCGCGCTTTCAGCGTCCTGCACGCACCACCCACAAGAACCGGCGGGACGTAAGTCCGTCCTCCCGCCGCGCCGCTCACAGGAGCGGCTCACTGAGCCACCAATGCTGCGAGTAACGGCGCCCACTGCTCCCCCTCCCCTCAGTAATACAAACGCTGTTGGGCGCCGCACTATGCAAGCAGCTGCAGGGAGGGGCGCAGCGGCGGCCACAGCGCTCCTCCCTGCAGCTATTAAGCCAGTGCGGCGCCCCTCTCAGCTCTCCGGCCGGCCGCCCTGCCCGGGCTAGGGGCGACCCCTGTGTTTTGGTCGTTCGACCCCCGTCAGGGTCGCGACCCACAGGTTGAGAACCGCTGCCCTAAGAGAATATGCTCCAGAATTGTTTTTGTACAGGGAACACATGGATTTACTAAACAGACAAATCAGGAGATGTCACAGGTCCTCTCCGATTGCTAGGTGACTGTCTGTTCTTTTTTTTATGCCTTTTACAAACCCTTCCTGTGACATTCAATCTCTTGTATCCTTACCTCTTATTAGGTGGCACGAGCTGGCAGGTTTGGTACCAAGGGTCTTGCCATCACTTTTGTCTCCGATGAGGGCGCTGCAAAAAAACTGAAATAGGTTCAAGATAGTTTTGAAGTCAACATCAGTGAGCTGCCCGATGAGATTGATATTTCATCGTACAGTGAGTGCAGTCTCCATCTTTGTTAAACTTCTCTACTGTAAAACAACCCCGATATAGCAAAATTGTGAGTTGACTGATATACACAGTGCAAGCTCTTAGGCCTGGTTCACATCTGTTTCGGAGGTGCCACTTGGAATCTTTGTTGCAAAGGTGGAACTGGACCTTTTTTGCGACGGCACCTGATGGACCCTATTGACGACTATGGAGTCGGTCGTGACTCTGCTCTGGTGTCCGTCATTTTCACCAAAAAAATGGCAACAGAATTTACATTGGAGGTCTGAACTGATGTAAACCAGGCCTTCGAGTAACCCCTCTTGTAGAATGTTTTCCTTATGAAGCAAGAGGAGATTCCAAAGTGTTAGGGTATGTTCAAACGGCATTTTTGGATCCGATGTTGGATCTGTTTTGGAAGGTGCGTGTCTGCATGCGTTTTGGCTCCAATAGGATCACACCTTATAGTTTTAAATAGGGCTCCTGCTGCGTCTTTTGGATCAAGAATTGACATGACAATTCTTGGAACGGATCCGAAAGACGCACGTAAACACACATCGGCGATCACTCGTCTGAACGCTGATGCGTGTTTTACATTGCAAGCAATGTATAACACACTATATGAACATACCCTTAGAAGAAAAAAAGATTTTAGTTTTTCCAAGACACCGTGTCAAATGAGCTGTCTGATTTTTTTTCAAATCATCTGTTCTCACTTAAAGGAGTATTCCTATCACAGCAAGTGCTGCTGGAAGGGCCAATAACTGTAAAGCAAGCAATTTTCAAAATGCATGTTAATAATAATAATAAAAAAAGTATGCTTTACCTAATACAAGTCTCTTTTGCACCTTCAACTTGCTCTCTTGTCTCCTTGGCTACCGATCACCACTCTGTGCTTTCAGTTGTGGTCGGTAATGCAGCGTTATCAAAGATAGTCTGAGTATTAGTTCCTGTGGGCTGGTGGGAGGGAAGTGCACATGAGTTAAGATGTTGCTAACCCGGCCACAGGCAACGTCACAGTAATGCTGCATTACTGACCATAACTGAAAGCATACAGTGGTGGTCGGTAACCTAGGAGACAAAAGAGGAAGTTGAAGATGCAAAAAAGGCTTGTATTAGGTAAAGCATAAATATTATTTAATAACATGAATTTTGAAAATTGTTTACTTTTACAGTAATTGGCCCTTCCCCCAACACTTGCTTTAATGAGAATACCCCTTTAAATAGGAATGTACTGCTATATGCATGGGCAGACGTGGCACTGTTTCTGGGGAGAAAACTATGCATATCCTTATTTTTATTTTATTTTTAATTGGGTGGTAGTATTGTTTTTTAATATAATTTATTAAAGTTCCTCTATGTACATGACTACCTGGCTTGTCCCTGACTTCCCCTGATAGCACAACAGTGAGATGATTTCTTGTTGGTCCTTCTACCTGGTCCACTCTGGTCAGAGAAGTATAAATATGATCAGCAGCACCTGATGAAGAGTGAAGAAAACCTCTAAAGTTCAGAAAAAGATTAACCCATTATCCTTTCATGTATTGCTAATGTTCTAGTCTAATCTTATCTATTCCTGTGGAGAGAACAGTAGAACAGTTATTACCTACTATTTGTTATGAAACTATGTAGCGGTAAGTAGCAGCTGAAGTAAATTGAGATTAGTCTACCCTGACCTACAGTCTGTAATGGGACAGCCCACGTGGCAGCCCCCTACACTCACCCACACACCCCTGGGACGGTCTACAAACTCCTCCCGCTCTGGCCATGCCATTTCTGACAAAAACAAAATGGGCCATCCCTCGGCAGGACATTGGCACAGAACGGAACCAGTGGCATCATCAGAATCAGCTGGGCCTACGCTACGCCCTGATACCAGACACCCCTATCCTATGGGCTTCCTAAGTCCAATTCTGAATTTCTCAGTACCCCTGCCCCCTAGAACCTACAGAAGTTCTATTACAGTTATAGAAAGACAATATGTTCTATGTAATTTCTAATTGAATAGGACTGCCAAAATAAAAAAAAATTGTCAAAAATTATTAAAAAAAAAAAAAAATTCCCCAGGAATATTGGTTTCAAGAAAAATTTTCCTTTCTGATGGCGGTTGTTGGAAGATCTATATGTCTCTGCAGCTCGCCTCCCAGTACACCAGACATTACTAATACTCTCTGTTTCTCTCTCCCAGTTGAACAGACACGTTGAGGGCGGTTTCCTGCTCCAGATGCTGCACACTCCTGTCGTTCCTCCCTGCACCAGGTCGGGAATAGCAGACACCAGCTAACCTGTTTGAAGTGGAACATGGCTCTTCCCGTCTGCATCCAGCAGAATGTCGCTCTTGTGTTTCCCTCCTGCCACCGACCCGTTCTCCAGCGTTGAAATGAACACGGAAACCGTTTTTAAAACTAATTGGGCAGAAAAATAATTTACGGAGAAAAGCAAAGCAATGGCCACGTCGCCGCCGTGTTGGGTGTTTGTTTAGTATAGTTCACGGCAGCACAACCCGATTTCTCGATTAATGGCAGATGCGGTTGTTTTCCTTCTGTCATTAATGAATGAATTTGTTCGTAGTTTTGGAGTTTGCATCCAGCCCATTGAGTTGTGTAGTTCTGGTGTAGTATTTAGTTCCAGTTTTATACAGTGAGAATGACATTTTTTTTGTTAACTTGTTTTTAGTGACTTGTTATACCTGGTCACAATGATTAAAAATACTGTGTTTCCTCAACCCTGTTGTCAGCATGATTTCTGGATTTACTTTGTGGTGATGAAAGAACTGCTCTTCACAGCCAGCTTCAGGTTCCACTTCCTATTCAGGCTGTGGGTGGTTCTACAGCGTCAGGATCCCACTTCCTATTCAGGCTGTGGGTGGTTCTACAGCGTCAGGATCCCACTTCCTATTCAGGCTGTGAGCGGTTCTACAGGTTCAGGCTCCCACTTCATGTTCAGGCTGTCGGTGCTTCAACAGCTTCAGGCTCCCACGTCCTGCTCAGGTTGTGGGCGGTTCTACAGCGTCAGGCTCCCACTTCCTATTCTGGCTGTGAGCGGTTCTACAGCTTCAGGCTCCCAATTCCTGTTCAGGCTGTGGGTGGTTCTACAGCTTCAGGCTCCCAGTTCCTGTTCAGGCTGTGGGCGACTCTACAGCTTCAGGCTTCGGGAGGTTCTACGCCTTCAAGCTGTGAGCGGTTTTACAGCTTCAAGCCCCTAATTCCTGTTCAGGCTGTGAGCGTTTCTACAGCTTCAAGCCCCTACTTCCTGTTCAGGCGATTCTGTAGCTTCAGGCTGTGGGAGGTTCTACGCCTTCAGACTGTGGCGGTTCTACAGCTTCAGGATCTCAATTCCTGTGCAGGTTGTGGGTGGTTCTACAGCTTCAGACTCCCACTTTCTGTTCAGGCTGTGGGCGGCTGTACGCATAAATACAAAAGGAAAACGGCTCACCTTCCAGGGCTGTATTTCAATATGCTTGGAGGAATCTGCTCACTTCTGTGATGCTCCGGGCTCACCGCCGACCAGGCGGAAATGCTAAAACACGCTTTCGGATATCCGGCTACACTGTTGAAATAAGGCTTGCACTGCAGAATCACTCCAAGGTCCGGTAGCGTAAAAACAGATGCTTTATTATTACATCCAATAAAAGACAGCACTATGGTCACAAACTCTCACAATGATGCAATCCAACAGATGCGTTTCGAGCCTATGGCTCTTGCTAACTGTGGGCGGCTCTACTCTATTGATTGGCATATAATTTCTGCTATTCCTGGCTGAGCATGTTAGAGGGACATTGGTGGTGGAGATGCCCAAGCTTTAATGTGTGCCTCCGATTTTTAAACTACTTCTTATAAACCAACAGTGTAAGCAAAAATAAGGAACTTTGTAATATATGTTATTGGGGAAAATGCTTCTTTCTTCATTTATCAACCTCACCCCCCCCACACCCGCCTTTCTTTCTTATCCTCTATGAACTTAGTCATAAATCACCTAGGGAATCTGTCTTGCAGAGCTTAAAGGGGTTGTCTCGCTACAAAGATTAGCTTTCAACATGTTAGGAACACTAAATGAAGACTGTTTCCAAATATATTGCTTTGTTCATCTTTTGTTTTGTTAAGGAGCTACAAGTGATTTTATCACCTTCTGTGCTCTCTCTGGTTCCCCAAGTGACCGACCTGTGTAGTTCCCCCCCCCCCCCCCCCTGCTGTTTGTTCTATCTGATAGCAGGGAGTGATGTCATCACACAGGTCAACGCTAAACAGTGAGAGCTTGTGTGTTATCTGATCTTTCAGAAGAAAGACAGTAATTTCTGCTGTTTACATTAGCTCAGCAGCTTCTCTGGACCTCAGAGAAGGTAATTTATTTAATCTAGACTAATAAACAGAGAAGTCTGAATACACGGAGCTCATATGCTAATTACAGACAGCTTGACCAGGAAGTGACAGAGCAAAGCAGCATTATTTTATTCATGTATCCTATGAAACGTTGAGATGAGACAACCACTTTAAGTTACAGCTGCCCATACAAGTCTATGGAGAGGGGAGGAGAAGAAGTGAAAACAAAGAGACTTATTACAAGCAGCAGCATGAGGAATACTTGTAATAAGGAGCAGTGTAGCCGTGAGACCAGCACTGGGCTGAGGATAAAACTCACTATACAGCCAGCAGCATCCCTGTGGGTCTCTCTGCCTCCCCTCCCTTTCACCACAGACTTTCATGGGCAGCTGTAACCCAGGCTCTTCGTGAAACGGAGGTGGCTTTATGACTAATGACTGATTATTAGAAGGTTGTGTTATAATTCAAGGTACACTATCGAGTAGGTCGATCTGGTCCTGAGGCATCATGGGAGGACAAAGCAGGGTTAAATCTAAAACTCAAGATGGCATGTGCTTGGAAACACTCAACTGGATTGTAGTGTAATGTAATGAAGCCCTGAATCTGATAGACAGATGGGTGGAGGCGCTATGCTGGAAAGGGCACCTGTACAATGTCCTAGCAGAGCGGGGCACAGGATCTGTCCATATTTAGAGAAATGTCTCTTGTGTCATCTTCAACTCAAAGAAATATGGGTGTAGAGAATCGCTGCTTTAGAGTAACTTGTGGATGGCGGACTCCAATTGGAAAGTTTTTTTGGGTAAATTTATTATTAATGCAACAAAAAAATCTCGATGAGAAATGGTTATAAAATTAAAAAAAATTGTATATACACACACAGACAGGGGCTGTCTCTGACATATACGGCAGTGCAGCAATTGTGCAGCAGGTGTTGCTTGTCTACCACATATGGTGTGAGGGGTCAGCAGGGACGAAGTGACCACACAAGTCCTCATGTGGCCGACATCCTCCATTTGGTCCTTCACATCAAGCTCTGACGCATGAAACGCGCTGGAAGTTTTGTCTACAGCGATCGCACTTGTTGAAGACTCCCAAGAAGTAGCCGAAAGTTGACCGACCCATTGTTTCCAGTGTCCGTCGGTAGTCTTATTTTCTGATTTGTGGAGATTATGGCTGTAGGCAAACATTACTGGGACAGAGCACTCTTAATATAAAGGGGTGTATCGTGGTAGCACGTTCCCTTTAAGGAGCTCTTCACATTTATTTGAGGTCATTGCATTGTCTTGATTATTAGAGTTTATCATAATTAGTAATATTGCATGGGACTGAAAGAAACATGATCATGTCTGATAAAAGACAGCCCTGCCGGCTAAATCTAGGTACAAAGTCGTAGGACGCCTCTCCAATGAGGGTGCATGGTTGGAGCTGAGACCTTTCTGTCATTACTGAGTAGTTGGGGGGAAGCGGCGGCAGTTGCTAGATTTCTTGAGGGTGTTTGAAGGAGAGTGGGGGACCCTGTGATATCCATAAGGGTATGTTCTCAAGATGTATTTACGGGGTGTACTCATTAAGTGCTATGATTTTACAGCAAATTCCCCAGCATGTACTGTGCATCCGGAGAAAGAAGGGACATGTCATTTGGGTAAAGTGAAAATGAATGGGGGCCGGATCGCTTTAGAAGTATGCATTAGCCAATGCGTACTTTGAATTACAGCAGGCATATAGTGGTGCGCACAGTACACGCCGTGTAAACCCGGCTTGTGGGCGGACATTATACAACATTAGGTCAGGTTTGCACTTCTCTGGTAGCATTAGGGTATGTTCATACGGCGTGTTGGGTCCATGTGAACATACGCTTTTCGATACGTGTTTGGATCTGTCGGACCCCAACGTATCTAATAATGTACAGTGTGATTTTACATTGCTTTTAATGTGAAACACGCTTCGGCATCCAGACGAGTGATCACCGATGTGTGTTTACTTGCGTCTTTTGGGTCCGCTCCAAGAATTGACATTGCAGCAGCAGCAGGATCCCCATTATAAACTATAGGGAGCGCTCCTGCTGCAGCCAAAACGCATCCAAACACGCAGCTGCATGTTGGATCTGTCTAGGATCCGATCGACGCAGCGTTTTTCGATGCGATTTTTGGATCCAAAATCATATCCTTATGTTCTAAGAAAATGTTATTTTTCCTCCATTTCATCTCCCACTGCTTCTTGTGGACCTGGTCCTGCAGTCTGTAGTTGTTGGCTGCTAGATCTAATGCTGATTTGCCCCAAGGCTCTGTTACTGTTAGATAAGTGGTATTATATATGATTTAGGTCATAGACAAAGGCATAGGTGATTGTTCAATTTATATCGTTTTTATTTAGGTCTATAAAAGGAGATCATACAACGTCTGAGTTTCTACCACACAAAAACAAAGACTCAGAAGCTTCATGGAAAAATACTAGTCATTAGAAAAACGGCAAGCTTTAACCCTTATGGAACTATAGAATTTATGAATGAATATTCCATATTTTGATCTACATGATTAAAAATTTTCTCAATTTTTCTATACAAATCACCAAAAAACCCCCGTATATATGTATGGCACTCCCACAAGCATATTAAAAAAAAAAAGAAAAAATTTGGGGTTTTATCTCAAAAAAAATTTCAAAAAGATTTTATTAACAAAATACTAAACAAAAAAAACAAAAATACAAAAATTTCAAAAAAGGGAAAACAAAAAAAAAAGGACCCGCGTTTGATATTACAAGCACAAATTTTAGTTTTAATAAAAAGCACTGCCCCCATTGCGGGGCCTTTGGACCCCCTTTACTATTTTTATATGGGTAATGTTTCTTATTTTTTTATGATCCCTTACTATTTAGTCGGTATATATATTTATTTACTGGGGCCCTTTTCAAATTTTCTTTTTTTTGGGGGATACTTTTTGCAACAGATTACGCGGTAATAATATTTACACAGTTGCTCCTATTTTTGTATGCAACTAAAGCCGATAGCCTCTGCCTTTTAGGTCGTATAATACTACTTTATATTTTACTATTTGGCCTATTTATATACTTTGCGGCTTTTTTGTGTGCATATACAATACAGATGCTGTATATTATACTGGATTGTGTACTTGTAATATCTATTTATCGCAGGGTCCTTTTCTAGTTTGTTAAAATCATTTTTGTAATTTTTTATTGAGATAAGACTCCAATTTTTCTTTTCTGTCCCTATTTTGCAGTAGGCCACTATCTACTAAAACTGGTACTGCCCACATTCGTGTCCACAGTAATAGCTACATGGGCTAAACATGTTGTCAGTCATGTGACCTCCTGGCATTCAGTTATCAGTAGGGTTACATGGCTGATAGGGCAGGTGTATCAAACTTCTTTTCATTCATTCATTCATTGGGCGGTGGCCCGGGTTGGGCTGTCGGTGCTGTACTACAGTCTGAGTTGCGGAGTAATGGTGCAGAGTTACTTGCAAAACTGCTGTCTTTCTAGGGGATGTCTTGTGATTAATAAAGATTTAAAAAAAACACCACTGCTTTAGGTGATGACATGTTGTTGTTAATAAAGTTAACTAAGAAAATAAAGCAGAAAAACTAGACAGAAGAGGTGACGTCTTCTCCACAGACATGACAAGACGCTGCTGGAGGTGGTGATACTGGAGAAGTTCTGCTCCTCCATACACTACTGTTACCTGGATACCAGGGTCACATGACCTGTGTGGTGGTCACATGACCTGTGTGGTGGTCACATGATAAGATGCTGCTGGAGGTGGTAAGGAGACGTTCTGCTCATCCATAAACTACTGTTACCTGGATACCAGGGTCACATGACCTGTGTGGTGGTCACATGATAAGATGCTGCTGGAGGTAGTAATACTGGAGAAGTTCTGCTCCTCCATAAACTACTGTTACCTGGATACCAGGGTCACATGACCTGTGTGGTGGTCACATGATAAGATGCTGCTGGAGGTTGTTATACTGGAGAAGTACTGCTCCTCCATAAACTACTGTTACCTGGATACCAGGGTCACATGACCTGTGTGGTGGTCACATGATAAGACGCTGCTGGAGGTAGTAATACTGGAGAAGTTCTGCTCCTCCATACACTACTGTTACCTGGATACCAGGGTCACATGACTTTTCTGTCCATACAGTTACTCCATTGGAGCCATTGCTAGGGACAGGAATGTGTATTGTACCAATTTTGTTTTCCAAATAGGGGCTTCATTGGTACTTGAGAATCATTTTTAATACATGTGTGAATTCAGATTCGATAAATAAAACCAATCTAAAAGTGGACAACCCCTTTAATTTTAAACCTGGACAAAGAACGAGTAGCTGGTCGGCCGGTCCATATGAAGGGACAAGCACCTCCATTCCTGTAGATCTGCACTAGACACAGAAAATAATACACAATACCTCATCTATTGCTGTATTGCTAAGATATATAGACGCTGTCCAGTGACACAGAATCAACGGAGTTGATCTGAAAAAAGAAGTAGATCGCACGTTAATGAGATCTCCATAGAACTGGGAGGTTGCTGCATAAAAAGGAGGATCGGCCCCAGGTTAGAAATCCAATGCTCGGCCTCTTCTGTGACCGCCTCACGCAATCCGCCCCGCTCCCATCTTTAGCAGGGTATGAGAATTTGGCACTTTCTTCATCTGTAGGATTCCAATACATTTTGCAGACAGCCCATCATGAAATCCTTGACAGCTCCTGCACATACCAGTCGGGGAGGACCAAATTATCCGAATCTGTTTCAACAGTAAAAGTGACCTCTTGACCTGGTTCCCAGGAGAACACGAAGACGACCCTGGAAGGAGAAAGTGTACGGGGATAATGGTGCATCAGCAACAAGCTCAGTGCAAAAAAGTGACCAAGAGTTGTCCTTCAGTTGCTTCTTAGCTGTCACCAGCACTAATAGGCATTGATGTGATATATAGGGTTATATGATAGAGGAGAGAAGCTGAGCTCTGTGATATATAGGGTTATATGATAGAGGAGAGGAGCTGAGCTCTGTGATATATAGGGTTATATGAGAGAGAGAAGCTGGGCTCTGTGATATTAGGGTTATATGAGAGAGAGAAGCTGAGCTCTGTGATATATAGGGTTATATGATAAAGGGAGAGAGCTGAGCTCTGTGATATATAGGGTTATATGATAAAGGGAGAGAAGCTGAGCTTGTGATATATAGGGTTATTGATAGAGGGAGAAAAGCTGAGCTGTGATATATAGGGTTATATGATAGAGGAGAGAAGCTGAGCTCTGAGATATATAGGGTTATATGAGAGAGAGAAGCTGGGCTCTGTGATATTTAGGGTTATATGTTTGAGAGAGAGAAGCTGAGCTCTGTGATATATAGGGTTATATGATAGAGGGAGAGAAGCTGAGCTCTGTGATATATAGGATTATATCATAGAGAAGAGAAGCTGAGCTCTGATATATAGGGTTATATGATAGAGAAGAGAAGCTGAGCTCTGATATATAGGGTTATATGATAGAGAAGAGAAGCTGAGCTCTGTGATATATAGGGTTATATGAAAGGAGAGAAGATGAGCTCTGTGATATATAGGGTTGTATATTAGAGGAGCTGAGCTCTGTGATATATAGGGTTATAAATTAGAGGAGAGGAGCTGAGCTCTGTGATATATAGGGTTATAAAATAGAGGAGAGGAGCTGATCTCTGTGATATATAGGTTTATAAAATAGAGGAGAGGAGCAGAGCTCTGTGATATATAGGGTTATATATTAGAGGAGAGGAGCTGAGCTTTGTTATATATATGGTTAAATTATAGAGGAGAGGAGCAGAGCTCTGTGATATATAGGGTTATATATTAGAGGAGAGGAGCTGAGCTTTGTGATATATAGGGTTATATGATAGAGGAGAGGAGCAGAGCTCTGTGATATATAGGGTTATATATTAGAGGAGAGGAGCTGAGCTTTGTGATATATAGGGTTATATGATAGAGGAGAGGAGCTGGCTCTGCGATATATAGGGTTATATATTAGAGGAGAGGAGCTGAGCTTTGTGATATATAGGGTTATATGATAGAGGAGAGGAGCAGAGCTCTGTGATATATAGGGTTATATGATAGAGGAGAGAAGCTGAGCTCTGTGATATATAGGGTTATATGATAGAGGGAGAGAAGCTGAGCTCTGTTATATAGGGTTATATGATAGAGGAGAGAAGCTGAGCTCTGTGATATATAGGGTTATATGATAGAGGAGAGGAGCTGAGCTCTGCGATATATAGGGTTATATATTAGAGGAGAGGAGTGCTTTGATATATAGGGTTATATGATAGAGGAGAGGAGCTGAGCTTGTGATATATAGGGTTATATATTAGAGGAGAGGAGCTGAGCTTTGTGATATATGTGTTGCTTATTGCTGTTAAAAAGAGAATAGACACATTTGGATGGTCGTGCGCTTTTAATGCTGCGGTTGAGGTGACTAAACCAAAACAGCTGAGAGACCTTCCCGTCAGGATCAGTAGTTCTGCCCTCCATTGCCGTCAGCTTCTTACCTGGGGTCATCTGTGATGGCCACTTTCTTGATATAAGTGAGGAAGGCGTTGCAGAAGTTCATACACACGGCCGGATCCCAGTGCTGCCTGTCGCCCTGCACGAAGAACACATGCATTTTATGACAAGCCCTATTATTGGGGTGACAACCAGCAGACGCCCCCAGCCCTCATTACCCGCACTAAGTGAGGGATCTCGGACGTCCTGTACTTCTGAAGAGATACGATTCTTCCTTGTGGACTACGAAATCCAGCGACGATGAGAGGAATCCCGAGCAGGAAGGACTGGCACCACCACTTCAGGAGCTTATACCTGGTGGTGAGAGGAGATGTTCATCCTCCATACGGATGCACAAGCCTATCTGTCACCGCAATCTAAATCCAAATCACAGGATGCCAGTGTCAACCCAACAGGAAATATCTTAACAAAATTCAGTTGGAAGTGCCCAGCTCACACAGGATAAGTATGCAATAAAAATTAACTCCAGGTGTACACATCAAGCACAGTGTCAGGCTGGGGTGCTTGGGGCCCACAAATGGAGTGGATTAATGGGTCCACCAGTTGAGACGATTCATGGGGGCCAACAAGTGGCATTAGAGGGGCACCACCAGCGGAGCAGATTCATGGGGGCCCACCAGTGGTGTCAGTTAATGGTGTACCACCAGTGGAGTTGATGAATGTGGCCTACCAGTGTAGCCGATTGATGAGGGCCCACCAGTGGCATTAGTTAATAGGGTACCACCAGTGAAGCCGATTCATGGGGGCCCACCAGTGGAGCCGATTCATGGGGGCCCACCAGTGGAGCCGATTCATGGGGGCCCACCAGTGGAGCCGATTCATGGTGGCCCACCAGTGGCATTAGTTAATGGGGCAGCACCAGTGGAACCGATGCATGGGGGCCTACCAGTGGCATTAGTTAATAATGCACACTAGCAGACAGGGATGTGGAGTCGGAGTCGTGGAGTCGGTGCCTATTTTGCAGGAGTCGGAGTCGTCATAAAAATGGACTGACTCCCAATATATATAATTAGTTGATCCAGTTAGTTTGATGCAAAGAGCGAGAGGAATTGGGTCCGGCCAGTGCTACAGCTCCCATATCTTCAGCCTCATCACATGAGGAGTGTAATTGATGACATGGAGCAGGCAAGCACTGCCAGGGGAAAAGATTCTGCCCTATGGCAAACAGATTTCAGCAACATTTTTCACCTGTTTCAAAGAAGTAGTAAGAGTTCAACCATTCATCAAAACTGACTGTGGCTGAGGCAATCTCCTTATACCCTGACATTGTTAGAGATGTTGCCCCTGTGGTCACCGCTTTGCCCCAACCCAAGTTAGTGTAGAGAGGCCTTCGTAGCCTGGAAATAATGAGATCAGATGGGAGGTCATGTATGCAGGATCTGATGGAGGCAATACTATTTCTCAGAACAAATTCAAGACTCCACAATGTTCCTGCAGGTTTTGCATATTTACAATTTTTTTTGTGTCCTAAAGTCATACCAATAAATATATTTTACACTGACAAGCAAAAGGGTAACAATGTTTGAACTTGTAGACTTTCAGCTCCATATCTCCCACCACTACAGCTTTGTACATGAGGCAACTGTCATTTTATAGACAATCATCTTACATATCTTATACATAAATGTGACTTGCAAGTATTTAGCATCTGCTTAGTTCTGCAGATTCTTTCCTGTAACTGCATTGTTACTGTTTTGCTCCTAAAAATCAAAATGTCAATTTTTATTATTTTGTTAGTATTTGGGAAATCCACCTTTGGTTTCTACTGCCTGAATCCTTCTGGGCTCTGGATTAGTTTCAAGCAATCTTGACCAAAATCTGATCCCAGGTCTCTTCTACACATTCCAATGTGGTGCAGACTGGACTAGGATACAAATAAAGCTTTTCTCAACTCTACACCACAGTGTTCAAAAGATCAAAACATTGTTACCCTTTTGCTGTCAGTGTCTGTTCTACCTAAATAGCTTGATTATTGTATCATAAGTGATAAACAGCCTAATGTTACCTTTTACTACAGAAAGTTATCACTTACACATGCGCCGTGTATGAGGGAGTCAGGAGTCAGAGGTTTGGGAAATTGAGGAGTCGGAGTCGGGGCTTCGGCTTGCCGACTCCCCAGCATTGCTAGCAGAGCCAATTCTTACGGGCCCACCAGTGGAGCTGATTCATGGGAGCCCACCAGTAGCGTTAGTTAATGGGGCATCACCAGCGGAGCAGATTCATGGGGGCGCACCAGCAGAGCCAAATCTGGGGGTCCAAATCATAGCTGCTGTACATGACTGCAGGTCTCCCACTTTCTGCTTCTTTCTTGCCTCCAAGAGGACAAGGCTACCTATGCTTAGCAGAGAGATGATGTCAGGCTTTGACCATAACATTCGGATCACTTGTGGAGTTATTACCTTGAGATGTGTAGACCTGGAGTGAACTTCTTCAAGTGGAGTGCAGTCTGAATTTTGTGAACATATCTTCCATACAGTGAATGGGGGACTCGGTAAGGAATACATGTGATATTAGCTATGACCGGCACCTGTGGAAGCTGCGCTCCTGGTGTTGGTTTCGGATCTGGGCACTCGTCTTCAGCTCTACGTAGCAGGTTGGAGGTGAAGGATTGGTACTGCTCGGGTCTTTGCAGTCCACCTCTCCTGAAACCAAGAAAGAATGGGACGCCAGGCGGCCTAGCAAGACGCTGCAAAACGCCTCGTTGGTGTTCACAACCTCGGAAGGGCAAGGAGCGCCATCTGCAGAATCTGGGGGGCAAAGAGACAGATGTGGAAGGTGCTTATAGATTCCTATAGATGTCCCTCACAGTAGACAATGCTAAAGTGACCAACATCCTACTCATCCCAGAGAGCTCTTTGGAGATGTCATTAGAAGAATCTCCCATGTGAACCTGTCACTATGAGGGACCAATCCCACTGATGTCCTCACTTTATATGTAAATGTTATATAGATTGGTATCATTGGCCGCCCTTAGTAGGGAGCAAGGTGGACGAAGGAAATGGACAGACCTGCACACATGTAGCTCTCAAACTTGTAGCCAGAGTACATGAGCTTCTCCTGCTCCTGAGTCCTCTCTTTCCTCTTCTTGTAAGCCACTGCCGTCTCCCTTTCGCTAATATACAGGGTGCCCTTAAACAGAGTCACAGCCAGGATCCAGCCTTCTTGGGTTTCATACGGGGTGCAGAGAATCTTAGTTAGGTGACCCCTCCAGGTGACAAAGTCCCGGTCCACCGGCCTGGAGACAGGGCAGAAAATGTTAAGCGAAAATGTTTGCAATTCACATTCCCTGCCTGCACATTGAGCTCAATTTTTTTTTAAGCTTTCAAAGAAACAAATTTTCTTCTTAAAGTGGGTTTCTCACCACAATGATTCGCTTTTAACATGAATGGAAAGGTAAATGAAAACTATTGCCAAATACATTGCTGTTCTGATTTTGCTTTGTTCAGGAGATATAGAAGATTTTACCTACTGCTAGTGCTCACAAGTTTCTCTGGTTACTGACCACCTTTCCCAGCTCTCTCTTATCTGACTGCTCTAAGAACATGGTGAGTCATTCCCTGCTGAGACTCATCTCTAGAACAGGAGTTTATCTAACTTAATGACAAGCTTTTATGCTTAGAGCTCTGTAGCCTTGTGCAGGGGCGTAGCTATAGGAGGTGCAGAGGTAGCAGTAGCTACCGGGCCCCACAGTCTGAGGAGGCCCCAAAAGCCCTTCTGCCACAGCATTGTTAATGGCACATGGTAACTGAGGGGCCCCATTTCACTATGGTCCAGAAGCTTCACGTTACGCCTCTAGCCTTGTGCACTACAGTTTCTAAATCTCCACAATTGTTGACACTGTAACAGGAGCAGCTACCGTAGGAACAGCAGAGAAAATGTGCCAATCACTGCTATAGAACCACCCACAGCGTGACCAGGAAGTGAAGCTGCCGGTGGCTCTGTAAAAATCGCATGGTGAGAACATGACTTTAAATGTCGTGTATAGCATCTTTAGCTAATTGTACGTCATTAATCCTGCTTGGTTTCTTCTCTTGTGAACTCCCAGTCAGTGCAGACAGAGAAACTCATTATATTACTTGGGGGTGCTGTTGTCTCTTTGTTCTGAGATGAGGGAACACTATACTGCACATTAAAGGGGGTTTTCCAAGACTTTTAAAAACCTCCCTCTAAACTCCCACTGTGGCGGAGATAGGAAATTAACGATACTTACCTCACCCATCAGCTCCAATCCAGCACGGCCAGAGCTCCAGTGTCCGACCCCTCTGGTCCCTCTCTGATGATGTCACGTTCATGGATCACGTGATGCTGCAACCAATCATTGGCCGCAGCATGTGACCTCAGAGGTCAATAATTGGCTGCAGGATCATATGATCCATGAACGTGATGTCATCAGTGAGGAACCAGGGGAGAACACTGGAGATGTGGCAGGACTGAAAAACGGTGCTGATGGGAGAGGGAAGTATGGGCTGATTTCAGATCCCAGCAACGTGGGAGGTGGTGGGGAGGTTTTGAGTAGTCTTGGAAAACCCTGAAAAATCCGTCTGGTAGATGTCAGACCCACTGCTTTATGGTATAGCATGGCAGACTGCGCTACTACATACAGTGACAAGAAAAAAAAAATCATATCCTGCACGTGGTAAGTCCTTTTACCATTGGAGTCCATGTACGATGGATGCCAACGTCGGACTGTTAGGCTAAGTTCACACGCCATAATTGTGCCTTGTGTTCGGGAGCTCCTGCGGGGCGGGGGAGGGGGGGCAGCCCGCTGGCCCCATAGACATTCATTACTCTCGGCACGTAAACGCCATGAATAATTGACGTCACTTATCTCCCCCCGCGGCGTATTGTGCGAGCGGGGAGAGGAGGCGTAATCCATAGTTCTCTATGAGAGCTAAGGATTACCGTAATGACTGGGACGTATTTCGCCCCGTATTGAGCACAGTATGGCGCAAAATACGTCCCAATTTAAGCCGTGTGAACTTAGCCTTGAGTTAAATATTCTAGGCGTAACAAGACTCCATTTTGTCTATTCTCCTTGTTGACTTAAAGGGGTTGTCTCACTACAGGGATTGCTGCTTTTTATGTTAAAGATCTTGCAAAAACAAGTCACTTTACAATATGTGTCCATTAACAGTGTTCTATCTTATTCCTAGATATTCCTCCTCTGTGTGTATTGGGGCGGAAGCAGTAGTACTCATGGTTGCTTAGCTACCAAACCTGTCTCAATCGTTCATGATAAGGCTGCCAGCATCTGAGTCCCCGCTATAGAGCTACAGACCTGTTTGATCTCTCCTGATAGGCTGCCAGCAACTGGTTGCTATAGTCTTACAGACCTGTTCAATCTATCATGATACTGGGCGCATCACTGGTTGCTATAGCTACAGACCTGTTTGATCTCTCCTGATAGGCTGCCAGCACTGGTTTCATATAGCTACAGACCTGTTTGATCTCTCCTGATAGGCTGCCAGCACTGGTCGCTATAGCTACAGACCTGTTCAATCTCTCCTGATAGGCTTCCAGCACTGGTCGCTATAGCGACAGACCTGGCTTCTACTGCAGCCTAGTAGAAGCCAGTAAACACGCCCCTGAATTCAAAATGAAACCAAGAAAACAGGTCTGAGGTGAGAGGAATTAATGTAGTGAGACAACCCCTTTAAAGGGGATGTATCGCTTCCGTACTTCGGCTTAGTCACACTTCTCTTAGCTTCACTGCTCTGTGAATGAATGGGCTTTTCTTCCCCTCCCAGCTGGATGACATCATCCCCCCTTCACTGCTGGCCTGAGACTCCCCCCCTCTCCCCTCTTAGTCCACATATCACTGTGTCTCTCCTATCAGTCTTATTTTATAAGAGCATGTATGCATACCACAGGCTGCATTCAAACCAATCTGACCACCGATCTCTCACAGCTGGACATGTATTACCGCTTTCTAAGAACGGCACAGATCTGCGCAGGAGAGTTAGGCACAGGGTACAAAACTGTCATGTTTTCTCATTGTACAATCTGCTGCAGTCTGTTTCTGCTAGGTGTGGAAACAGAAAATGCTACGGCCCCTAACTCTGAGTCAGAGACACAGCTCTGTGAATCGACCCAGGGGCTGTACAGAATGTAAATGAGCTCTCAGCTAGTGAATTGCAAGGAGGAGGGATCAGCAGGGATTCGACCCACACTGGATATCGTGTAAATAAAAACACAAGATAAGGGACACTGTGAGAACAAGGCAGCTTTGCTAATGACATCCAATTGCAAAGTTGCTTGTTTTCACTGTCCCCTTATTCTGAAGACCATTTAATGAAACGATAACACCCCTTTAAGATGCTTTCGGGCTCAAGAAATATCCTCAGCAAAATTGTAGCTTTGAAGTTTTAAGAGTTCGATTCTGATAATTGGCGGGACATACTTTTTCCATGAGATAAGTACAGATGTCCCAATTATATTCTGTATGTTCACAGAAACTGAGTGAGCTCAATTTTATTATTTATTAAATATATTCCATTTTTTATTTCCTATTGTTCAAGCACCTGCATGTACTAAGGAGATGCAGCTTATATTCTGCCATATAGAAAGAGTTATACGTTTTCTTTGATCTTTAATTAGTCTTCGACCCTGTCCAAAAAGAAGCATCAATATTACGATACATCTATAATTATTCTCGCCCATATTTAAATATTGAGATGAGTTTAAGAACTTCTATAGGTTGGGGAGGGCTTATCATTTACCATTTCACATTATTTAACAATTTGTCTATAAAACAACAGCCTTGTGGGTTCTAACCCTAAGTCCACAGAGCAATGCGAAAATGCCGTCCAAAATCCGATGCCATTGTCACAGCGCAGTTTTTTTTTTGCTCAAGATAAAAACCCCGCGGTCTGATTTCGGATTCCCGGCGGACCAGTACATTGAGGCTGCGGGAATTTGACATCGGTCCGACGGAATATACAACATGTTCTATATTCCGCCGGATGGTTTTAGGTTTAGCCAACCCTCAGTAAGGGCACGACGGATTTGGCCGCGGGTTTCGACGCGGTTTCAAACCTCGTCCAAAACCTCGTCCAAATCGTGCCCAGTTTAGTAACATGGTTTCCTATGGGAAACCGCGTGACTGTTCACACGCCGCGGGTTTGGCCGCCATGCCGCGCGTGTTTGAGAACTCTATCAATTCATGACAGGGAGTCCTCAGCGCGGCGGCCACGCGGTGTTGCCGCGGTTGGTGGCGCAGTTTTCCCCCTGCCTATTAATTTGCATGGGGCAAACCCCAGCCGCGACCACGGCCAGCTGGTGACACCTAAAGATGTGACCCTTCTCGGAGTAGCAAGTATAATAACCTATTACTCTAACATAGCCCAAAAAACTTTTCAGGTATATATCCACTTCCATGTTACACACCGTATCCTCAAAGAACGCTCACTCCCCTGTACAAGTCCACTGTTCTCTTTCACCCACGTTAGAATATGCAGAAGACAATCTTTCACGTCTTCATTACGTCGAACATATCGATCATCAAATCCTTCCATCAGGTCCCATCCGAGGGCAGCCCCCCCACCGTCCATCCCCGCAGGGAGCCTGAGATAGCGCAGGCGCCGGGCATCGCCATGGTAACCTCGCTTCTCATCCAGAGAGAAGGAGCCCAGCTCGGAGGGCAGCCTGTAGAAGGGGACCGAGTCCTGGTAGAAGGAGGGATGCGTTCTTAAGGAAGCAGAGGAGAGGTGAGGGGTCTTCATTTGTGGTGAATCTGAGGCATCCGGGTCATGGCCTCTTTTATGGATTCTTGCTGAAAAACAGAACATGAAATAATATGGAACGGTATAATAACCAAAAAGTGATGGGGCAGCTGCACCATGACCAGCACCAGCCCTCACCCATGGCAATGTGACCCCAGAGGCTCCTGTTGTCATAATAACCATCACCAATCCTCCCCCCCATGGCACCGGGAACCACAAAAGATAATCCAATTGGTATTATGATCATCACCAATGCCGTCATGACCACTAGTGACACCACACCCTACACTATGACCACCAGTGACACCACACCCTACACTATGACCACTAGTGACACCACACACCCCACCATGACTGCCAACGCACGCCCTCCCACCTTTACCAACAGTGACACCGCGCCCCCCGCGATGTCGCAAAGACACCGCCCCCCGCCAAAGACCGCGCGAACCGCACCCCCGCCAGACCGCCACGACCCCCGCACCCCCCCCATATCACCCAAGACCCGACCCTACACATACCCCCAGTATCCCAAACCCCTCATAATCACCAAGGACACCAAAACCCCCCACCGACACCCTGACACTCCCAAAACCCCCCCATGACCACATAACACGCCATCCTCCACCAGGACCAACAGTGACAGCGCATCCCCGCCAGGACCAACAGTGACAGCGCATCCCCGCCAGGACCAACAGTAACACTGCACCCTACGCCATGACCGCCAGTGACACCCCACCCCCCCCGTGACCGCCAGGACACCGCACCCCCCCGCCGTGACCACCCGACACCGCACCCCCCGACATGGCACCACACACTGCCCCCCCCCCCTGACCGCCAGCGCACCGCCCCCCCATGATCGCCAGCGAAACACCGCACCCCCCAGACCCCCCCTGCACCGCACCCCCGTTACCGATACGAAAAACCGCACCCCCCGCCGTGACCGCCATGACACCCCCCCCCCCCCGCCGTGACCGCCAGTGACACGACCCCCGCCGTGACCGCCAGTGACACCGCCCCCCCCGCCTGGTGACGCAGTGACACGCACCCCCCCGCGTGACCGCCAGTGACACCGCACCCCCCCGCCTTGACCCCAGTGACACCAGCACCCCCCGCCGTGACCGCCAGTGACACCGCACCCCCCGCCGTGACCGCCAGTGACACCGCACCCCCCGCGTGACCCAGCACACGCACCCCTGTGCCACCAGTGACACGCATCCCCCCCGTGACCGACCAGTGACACCAGCACCCCCCACCATGACCTAGCGACACCGCACACCCCCGCGTGACCGCCAGTGACACGCACCCCCGCGTGACCGCCAGTGACACGCCGCACCCCGCCGTGACCCAGCGACACCGCACCCCCGCCGTGACCCCCCACGTGACACCGCCACCCTCTACCGTGACCGCACAGCGACACCCGCACCCCGCCGTGACCGATATGACACCGCACCCTCCGCCTGACCCCGCCAGCGACACCGCACCCCCGCCGTGACCGCCAGCGACACCCACCCCCCCCGACCGCCAGCGACACCGCACCCCCGCCGTGAACGCCAGCAACACCGCACCCCCCGCCGTGACCGCCAGCGACACCGCACCCCCGCCATGACCCCCCCAGTGACACCGCACCCCCGCCGTGACCGCCAGCGACACCGCACCCCCCGCCGTGACCGCCAGCGACACCGCACCCCCCTCCACTAAAGTCCCTGATGGTGCAACCACTACAGACACCAGCTGCAGCCGTGTGACCACAGTCTATATTGAGTAGATGAAGGACTACACTGCTTAACCACAGCCTGACTGCAGTACAACTCCCTGCCTGTGGTAAAACCTATAGACACGCCGCCTGCCTGCACTATCACTCCTGCACGTCCTCACCTCCGCTCTCTCTGGCTGGAGGCTCAGCTTCTTCCATTTTCTTGTCTGTCGCTTTAAGAAAAATGACGTTGAAAGAACGCGCCGGGAAGTTTGGTCCTCCCGGCACTCGTAGACAGGTTCAGTTACAGTAGAGAGTAAACCCCACGTTACAGTCACGTCTGCGGCAGCCGCAGCTCGTGCTGGAGCCTCGGAGAGGTTCACACGTTAGCTTCCAATTGGTTTTGGTCTCCGAGAAAATGGCGGCCGGATGACGCTGGCTCTGAGATTTATGGACTCTGACTCCGGCTTGTTTGTGTATTTGGCAGTTCATACAGCAGTGTCGGAGACGTGTAGACTGGGGGTAAGTCTGTGTCATGTCTATGCCCGTGATTACTAGTTCTCAGTTACAGACCAACAACTACAAGTCCCAGCCATACCTAGACCAGTGTAGTTATAGCTGTGTACTGCGATGTTTACTCCCATCTCCCCCAGACCTGACCTCACAGAGACAACAGAATACTTATAACTGTGCGCCAGCCACACTGGATCCCTTGGCCCCCACTCCCCCTCGGTGCCGGAGTGCCAGGTGCGGCCGTGAGCCCCCTCCCCACAGCGCCAGGTGCGGCCGTGAGCCCCCTCCCCACAGCGCCAGGTGCGGCCGTGAGCCCCCTCCCCACAGCGGCAGGTGCGGCCGTGAGCCCCCTCCCCACAGCGGCAGGTGCGGCCGTGAGCCCCCTCCCCACAGGGGCAGGTGCGGCCCGTGAGCCCCCCCCCCACAGCGGGGGGGGCTGCGGCCTTGAGGCCCCCGCCCCACCGCGGCAGGTGCGGCCTTGAGCCCCCTCCCCACAGGGGCCCAGGGCGGCCTTGAGCCCCCTCCCCACAGGGGCCAGGTGCGGCCTTGAGCCCCTCCCCACAGCGGCGGTGCGGCTTGAGCCCCCTCCCCACAGCGGCAGGCGGCCGGTGAGCCCCCTCCCCCACAGCGCCAGGTGCGGGCCGTGGCCCCCTCCACGCCCACGGGGGCCAAGGGCGTATCCCGGCCCCCCCCCAGTGCGGCATGCCAGGTGTGGATGTCGTATCCCCTCCTACCTCCGGTGCCGGCGTGCCAGGTGTGGATGTCCACCCCCCCGGTGCCAGGTGTGGATATCCCCACTCCCAGTGCTGGCGTGCCAGGTGTGGATGTCCACCCCCCTCCCGCCCCGGGCCAGGGGCAGATAACCCCGCCCCCCCCCAAAGTGCTGGCATGCCAGGTGTGGATGTCGTATCCCCCCCCTACCTCCGGTGCCGGCATGCCAGGTGTGGATGTCGTATCCCCTCCTACCTCCGGTGCCGGCATGCCAGGGGTGGATGTGCCCCGCGGTGCCGTCCTGCCAAGTGCAGATGCCTCCTCGGTGCTGGCGTTCTAAGCGTAAATGGTGCCATTATGACCGTGTGCCAAGCGCAGATGCCCCCATGTCCATGCACCTGTCCCTGTGTCAGTACACCATGAGATGCTCCACGTCAGCCATTATTAATACTTGTCCTTCTGTCACTTGCTATTTCTGGCTGTGATTATTGTGGGTGGAGGAGGCAGATTACACACAGATGACGCATCGGCTCTGCTATAACCAGGAGGGCGGTGGCATCGGGGTGTATCGGCCGTATCTTGTTTTGCCACCACCCTCGCCGCCACCTGTCTGATTCACTGACCATGTCCCACTGTGAGGGCACTGACCGGACGGCAGCTGTAATGTGGGCATATATATGGCAGGCGCTATTGTAGGCTGGTCATGATTGACGCCTGTAGCAGCTGCAATAGCCGCCATATTTATAGTCACCCAGCTTTTCCAGACACAGATCTGTCTGGCAGATGGTGATCATATACATCTTGTTTCCATATGTTTTCTCTCTATGCAGGAGGCCGCGCGTCTCCCATCCTCACCCCGGCCCCCTTCCCTTTCATGGACCGCAAACGCAAGCTGATCTGTGACACGTTCAAAGTGAAGAAACCGAGGAAAGACAATGTGAACTCTGATGTCAATGTGTATCCGTCACCGTATCCAGGTAACACACGGTCACAGCGGGCGCCCTAATGGGAGCGACTCTCCAGACCACAGGTGTCAAACTGCGGCCCTCCAATTGTTGGGAAACTACAACTCCCATCATGCATTTGTATAATCTATAACCGTGGGCATCATGGGAGCTGTAGTTTCCCAACAACTGGAGGGCCGCAGTTTGACACCCCTGCTCCAGACAATGGTGGGTGGTAATGCCGGTGAGAGGGTATGGACCGGACTCGCTCACTGAGTTTGCGTCATACGTGGCACATAATGGCTGAATATGAAAGCTGTGACTTTCATCTATCAGCCAGGATTGACGTCATTGCGGCATCTAAATGATCAGTATTTGGTGCCAGTTTTGTTGCAGCCCCCGATCAATAACCAACCTTCCCCACCCGTGACACGATCATGGGGTGTTTAATTGCTATGGCAGCTAGAAGCCTAACCATTGCCTCCCTAGCTGCCATGTTTGTGCTCCTATTACACCCTGCCATAGGAGATGAATGGAATGCCTATGTACAGCCGCGCTGATCTACAGCCATATTGTATAGGCCTGTGGCCTGCAAAGTGCGTTGGTAAACTACCACTCCCATCATGCACTTATATAATCTGTCAGTGGAGGTGATGGGAGTGGTAGTTTCCCAACAGCTGGATAGCCGCACTTTGCAGACCACTGATATAGGTGACCAAGTGATCACATGTTCAAGTCCCCTAGGGCAGGGGTCCCCAACCGCCGGTCCGCGGACCGGCGCCGGGCCTTAGCGCTTCCCCTGCCGGTCTGCGGTGCCGGCTACACATGTGCGGCCCCCGGTGATTTAAGCCGGGGGTTTCGGCATCTGGTCGCCGGCCGCTGAATCCCGACGCGACCTAGCACTGCCTCAGCGTGCGGCCGATTACAGGGAAAGAGGACTTGCATTACCGCCCCTGGGCTTTCCCTATCTTTTAAAGATGCACGCTACTGAGCTCCGCTCTGCAGCGAGGTGGCAGTGGACGTCACCCCCCCCGCCCCGTCGCGCTGTCGTGCTGGGAGGGGGAGCTCGGCCCGGGGAAACCCGGGAAAGGTGAGTGATTTTTTATTACTTATTTTTGTATTTATTTTTTTTAAAATTGTCTGGTGCCTGCTGGGGCAGCATGTATCTTTACTACGGGGGCAGCTGTATTCATTATAGGGGGGGCAGTGTATATCATTACTACGGGGGGCGTGTATATATTACTAGGGGCAGCTGTTACATTACTATGGGGGAGCTGTTATCATTAACGGGGGGCAGCTGTTATCATACTACGGGGGGCATGTATATTTACTACTGGGGCAGCTGTATATCTTACACTGGGGGAGCTGTATATATTATAGGGGCAGCTGATATCTTATAGGGGGAGGTATACACTACTACGGGGGGGCACGTATATCACTACTATGGGGGCAGCTTATATCATTACTATGGGGCAGCTGTATATCTTTTAAACTGGGGCCTGTATACACTATAGTGGGGGCAGCTTTACCCAACTAGGGGGGAGCTGTATTCACTATAGGGGGGGGGCAGCTATGTATCCTATCACTACAGTGGGGGCGGGCATGTATACAATCATACTAGTGGGGGCGTGTATACTTACTGGGGGCAGTGTATACATACTGGGGGCAGCTTTTATATCACTAGGGGGGCAGCTTTTAAACCTACTAGTGGGGGCAGCTTGTATATATTATACTGGGACAGCTGTATAACACTATCAATAGGGGGGGGCAGTGTATAACACTTCACTATAGTGGGGGAGCTGTGTATCACTATCACTATAGGGGGGCAGCTGTGTATCATCACTACTAGTGGGGGGCAGTTTGTATCACATCATACTTGGGGGCAGTGTTTTATCACTACAGGGGGGGCAGTGGTATCATCTAGGGGGGGCAGCTTTTAATCACTATAGTGGGGGCAGGTGATCACTATAGGGGGGGCAGTTGTATCTACTAGTGGGGGCTGGAATCAACGGGGCGCTGGAATCACTAGGGGGGCAGCTGTGTAACTACGGGGAGCTGTGTACATATGGGGGGGGGTATGTATCATACTGGGGGCAGCTATGATCACTTTGGGGGAGCTATTATCATTCACTTTTGGGGGCAGCTATGTATCACTATCACTTTGGGGGGCAGCTATGTTCACTTCACTTTTGGGGGGCAGTATGTATCACTATCACTATTGGGGAGTTGTACATTATCACTATTGGGGGCAGTAGTATCTTATCACTTTTGGGGCGTTTTATCATTATCACTTTTGGGGGCGCTATGTATCATTATCACTTTGGGGGCAGTAGTTCATTACCTTAGGGGGAGTATGGTGTCCTCGGGGGGGCAGTATTTTTCTTTGTCACTACGGGGGCGCTATGTACTTGTCAACGGGGGGGAGTATGTATCATTACACTAGGGGTGGCAGTATGTATCACTATGGGGGGCTATATTTATTTATTAGGGGGGCAAATTTCTATAATGAAGAGCTGATTCATATGAAATATTTTTACATGTAAAGCGACCCACAGGTGATCAATATTACTGCAGACTGATTATGCTTGTGGGTCGCATTTTAATAAAATAGTGACCCACGGCTGAAAATCACTCCATTATAAAATACGGGGTTTACCCCAACTATACCCCTAAAGAACAGTATACACTTTTGGAGGGGGGGGGGGGGGGGGGGGGGATTCAAAACACCCATCCTCTTCCATAACCCCGCCCCCTAATAACCACCCCCCAAAAACCCCCCCCGCCCCCCCCCCCCCCCCCCCCCCCCCCCCCTGGGCCGTGGAAAAATTGTCGTGCCCCAAAACCGGTCCCTGGAAAAAAAAAGGTTGGGGACGCTGCCCCAGGGGACAAAAAATTTGTGTACAAAAAAGCCTTTTTTTGCCATTTACTGGGTACACAAAAACGCTGTAACCCTATTGAATCTCCCCCATCAAAATGTACCAAAAACCCAAAGGAAGAGAAAACTTCGGGCTTTTACAGATGCAGCTAAACCAATTAGTCCCCCCCCCCCCCCCCCTCCCCTCCCCCATTGTTTATTTAAAGGGGCTTTTCCACGACTTAATGTTGATGTGGGATCCTCCAAAATGGATATTTAATCACTTTTCTAAATATATGCGATTCAAAAAAGTGAAGCCTCTGAGAGCTGCAGTCTAACTTAGATGCCCTTAGTTTCCTGACTATTTACATTAGCTAGGACCAGGAGCTGATCTGGCAAGCTCCTGACCAGCTTGCATTGTTTGCACTTCTTATCTGATGGCAGGACACAGGAACGAGCTTTGAAGACAGCGGGAGAAAAAAGCAGTGTTACTGGGCATCTGCACTAGCTTTGTTTCTGTGTCAGAGCCTGTGTCTGCTATATAGAGAATCTAATGGTTGTAATGTATTTATTTGAGTAAACATGCAGACGCTCCCTGCTCAGCTCTCCTCCCTCCCCCACCTGTCTGTAGTCAGTGAACAGCTGCCTGCTTGGAGCTTAAGAGGGAGAAAACAAAACCTGTAGAGCTGGTGCACAATACAGTTCTCCCCTGTGGATTAGCCAAACAATTTTTGCTCAACTACAGAGAGAGAGTATCAGGAACGTGCATGGGAGGTGGAGCGATGAAATCACAAAGGAGGTACTTGTTTTTTTAAACACAGAAACATAACGGCCCTTTTTTCAAGCCTCGAGGGGAGTATCAGCCTGTTAGGTAAGGAACTCACTTCTTGGCAAAACCCCTTTAACTATCCGGTAAATGGGCGAAATCCAATTGACGAAAACAATAACTAAAAATTAACCTTTATTAAATACTATAAAATATTCTGTCACACAAACACTCCATATACAAAGCAACAATATCGTCTTATGAAATGCATACAAGAAACTTGTACAATTCCAACATTGCCTAAAACAAGAACAATCCTAGCATTGAAGTCTTGAGGGTAGGTAGATTTTAAAACCTGCAGGAGGGATCTATAAACTATCTAAAAGCCATAATAAATGTGGTGCAAAGTTTGGACGCCATTATGTTTGCTGCTGAAATCTGGCTCAATTGCCTTAATAACAGGGCTGTGGAGTCGGTAAGCCAAAGCCCCGACTCCGACTCCTCAATTTCCCAAACCTCCAACTCCTGACTCCCTCAACACAGCGAATGTTTTGTGATAACTTTACTGTAGTAAAATGGTAAATCAGGCTGTTTATCACCTTATGATACAATAATCAAGCTATTTAGGTAGAACAGACACTGACAAGCAAAAGGGTAAAAAATTTGTTTTGATCTTTTGAACACTTGTGGGTAGAGTTGAAGAAAAAGCTTATTTGTATCCAAGCCCAGTCTGCACCAACATTGGGAACGTTGTAGAAGAGACCTGGATCAGATTTTGGTTAGGAACATGCTTGAATCTGATCCAAAAGCCCAGAAAGGAGTCAGTCGTATTGGGAAAAACCCAAAAGGGGGATTTCCCAAATACTAACAAAATAATAAAAATTACATTTTGATTTTTTAGGAGCAAAACAGTAACAATGCAGTTACAGGAAAAGAATCTGCAGAACTAAACAGAGTGCTAAATACTTGCAAGTCAAATTTATGTATAAAATGGGTAAGATGGCTGTGTATAAAATTACAGTAGCCTCATGTACAAAGCTGTAGTGTTTGGAGCTTGAAAGTCATAAGTTCAAAACATTGTTACCCTTTTGCTTGTCAGTTTTAAAATATATTTATTGGATACAACTTTAGAACAAAAAAAATTGTAAATATGAAAACCCCCTGCAGGAACATTTGTGGTCTATGAATTTGTTCTGGAAATATATTCCCTCCACAGACCCCTGCATACATGCCCTCACATTGATTAATTTCCAGGCTAGAGAACGGCCTCTCACTAATTTGGGGTGGGCCCCAAACCCGGGGGTGACCAAGGGGCAACATTTTAAAACAATTCGGGTATAAAGGAATTGCCTCCCCACAGTCGTTTTGTTAAAGGGGTTGATTTTTCTACTTCTTTGAAATCAGGGGGGGAAAAAATTTTGTGAATTTGTTTCCCCTTTTGGGAGCGGTTTTCATCCCGGGGAGCGCTTTGCTGCTCCATGTCATCAATTCCCAAACCCTCAGTGATGAGGCCCTGTAAGATTTGGGGAGCAGTGCATGGCGGCCCCCAACCCCTCTTGCTCTTTGATCAAAAACTGGCCCAACTTTTTTAAAATTTTTTTGGGAAGTCGGCCCATTTTTGACGACTCTGCAAAATAGGCCCCCGACTTGATCCCCAGCCC
Source organism: Phyllomedusa bahiana (assembly GCA_025379985.1). Taxonomy (NCBI): domain Eukaryota; kingdom Metazoa; phylum Chordata; class Amphibia; order Anura; family Hylidae; genus Phyllomedusa; species Phyllomedusa bahiana. Next base: position 143,617 of record JAODAL010002622.1, read on the forward strand.
TGCTTATAAACCGCCCCCAAAGGGTTGGGGGATACATTACCCACCAGTTTTATATCTCCCTTGCAAGTTAGAAACCAAAAATCTTTGCCCCCCGATTGGTTGCATGGGGGAAAAACCTGACTATTGGCTGTGTGGTATATTTTTCTGGCCCTATATGTGTGCTCCAGTGCTGGATCCCCATGATCACTTGGGGCCCACATTAGAAAAACTGTCTAAAAATTCACTTTGTTGCCATAGAAACCCCAATCGAGCGCCCCTTTCATTTCTTTAAAAATTGCTTGGAAAAATGAGGGCGCTCAAATTGGTTGTTAGGGAAAAAAGTTTTGGACCTGGCCCATTTTCAGACATTTCCCCCCTTAATGTTATATACTGCTACGGGGCTCTTTTTCAAAAAGGGGCTAACAAAATCTGCCCTTTTGGTTCCCCATGAAACCCAATAAGCTCTGTTTGGTTGCCCTGATTGGTTGCTATGGGCCCTGATTGGTTGCTATGGGCCCTGATTGGTCGCCGGTTGGGCCCTGTTTGGTTGCTATGGGCAACAAGGACACTCTTACTGCTAGACCGTTTTGATAAATGAGGCACACTGAGCGTCTCTCAATCTGGGCCTCATTCCTCAGAACTTGTCGTCTGTAAAAGTGGTTAACCGCAATTTTTTCTTTGTTCCAGCGTTTCTGAGTGAACCCCCCACCTTTGTATTCTGGGGTCTTTGGTTCCCTGTGTTAGAAACTGTTCGAGACCCCCAATAAAGAGTGCCTATGTGTGTGTCCTTCATGTGTGGTTCTCCCGTGCAGACTTCACCTTCTTTGTTTTCACAGATTACAGATAAAACCCCGGGGCCTTTTCCTACCTCTGGGCATTTTTTCCACGAAAAACTCTTTAATGATCCCTCCCTCCCATGATCTTTAAACATCAGTCTACAGTTGAGCCGGGATGCCCACTGTAGATAGGTTACTGGGGAAGTCATAGATTTGGCAGTTATATTTTTGTACGTGGGAATTTTGTATTTTTAGTATTATTTTTGTAATAGGGGCAGTATTTTATAGTTTATATTCTTGTACGTAGGGGCGTATTATAGTAGTTTTATTCTTGTATAGGTGGAGTATTATAGATTTATTCTTTAATAGGGCAGTATTTTGTAGTTAATTTCTTGTACATGGGGCAGTATTTTAGTAGTTTTTTTTTTACATAGGGGCAGTATTTTAGTGTTATATTTTTTTGTACATAGGTGGGGAGTATTATAGTATTTATATTCTTTGTACATAGGGGCAGTTTTATGTAATTAATTTTGTCAAGGAGCAGTATTTTAGTAGTTATTTTTTGCATAGGGCAGTTTGTAGTGTTATATTCTTGTACATAAAAATATTTTAGTAGTTATATTTTGTAATAGGGGGGATATTTTAGTTATATTTTTTTGTACATAGGGGAGTATTTTTTAAATATTATATTTGTAATAGGGGCAGTATTATTATAGTTATATTCTTGTAATGAGGGCAGTATTTTTATAGTTATATTCTTGTCTAGAGGGGGAGATTATAATAGTTATTTCTTTTTTTATAGGGGCAGTATTATAATGTTATATTCTTGTACTAGAGGACAGTATTATATTTGTTTTTTCTTTTTTACATGAGGACAGTATTTAATAGTTATTTCTTGTCAAGGGACAGTATTTAAAAGTTATATTGTGTAATAGAGGGCAGAAATTTTAAAAAATTATATTCTTGGTTTTTAAGGGGGGGGGGGGGGGGGGGAGGGGGGGGGGGGGGTAAGGGATAAATAGTTATATTTTTTTACATAGGAGCAGAAAATTAATAGTATTTTTTTTCTTGGGACATAGGGGAATTTTTAGTATTTTATTTTGTACATAAGGGCAGTATTATAATAGTTTTTATTTTGTCATAAGGGCCGTATTATAATAGTTATATTCTTTAAATAGGGCATATTATAATATTTTATTTTTTACATAAGGAGCAAAAATTTTTAATTTGTTATATTCCTTTTACATAAGGGCAGTATTTTTATAGTTATATTTTTGGGACATGGGGGGAGTTTTTGTATAGTTATATTTTTTACATAGGGGGAGGGATTGTAAATAGTTATATTCTTGTACATAGGGGGAGTATTTTAGTATTTTTTTTCTTTTACATAGGGGGCAGTTTTTTAAAAGTTATATTTCTTTACATAGGGGGGCAGTTGATAGGGATTATATTCTTGGGACATAGGGGGCAGTATTTTTATATTTATATTCTTTACTAGGGGGGAAATTTTTTATATAGTTATATTCTTGTCATGAGGGCGTATTATAGTAGTTATATTTTTTGTACATAAGGGGAGTATTGTTTATTTAATTTTTTAAATAGGTTTGGGAGTAAATTTTTGTAGTTATATTTTGTACTAGGTGGGATATTAAAGTAGTTATATTCTTGTACATTTTGGGAGTTTTAAAAGTTGTTATATTTCTTGTACATAGGTGGGGGAGGTATTATATAGTTTTATTCTTTACCCTAGGGGGCAGTATTATATAGTTATTAAACTTGTACATAGGAGGCAGTTTTTAGTATTATATTCTTTGTACATAGGGGGCATATTTTAGTTTTATATTCTTTTCATAGGGGGCAAAAATTATAGTAGTTATTCTTCGTTACATTTGGAACAGTATTATTGTAGTTTTTATTTCTTTTACAAAAAGGATTTTGTTTTATATATTATTTCTTTACAATTGGTTTGGGATATTTTTTGTATTTTTATTCTTTACATTTTGGGGGATATTATAGTAATTAATTCTTTTTAAAAGAGGGCAAAAATATTATAGTTTTTATATTCTTTTCATAGGAGCAGTATTTTAGTTGTTATATTCTTTACATAGGGGCAGTATTTTGGTTTGTTATATTCTTTAATAGGTGGCGTATTATAGTAGGGAAATTCTTTAAAATAGGTGGCGATTTAAAAAGTTTATAAACCTTTTAAAAGGGGCCCGTATTAAAAAATTTTTATTCTTTACATAGAGGGCAGTATTATAATTTGTTTTATTTTTTTAAAATAAGGGCATATTTTTAATATTATAATTTTTTGTACATAGAGGAAAAATATTAAAAATTATTTTTTTGTACATAGAGGGCAGGTTTTAATAGTTATATTCTTGTACAAAGGGGGAGTATTGTAGTTGTTATTTCTTGTAAAATAGAGGGGGTATTATAAAAATTTATATTTAAATTTGGGGGCTAGGGGGGCAGGAATTTTTTAGTTTTATTTTGGTAAGGGGGGGGGGGGGCAAATTATTTATTTATTTTCTTTTACATAGGGGCGTATTGTAGTAGTTTTTAAAATTTTTTTAATTTGGGGGGAGTATTTTGTAGTTATTTTCTTGTAAAATTAGTTCCCGTATTTTATTTTTTATTTTTCTTTAATTGAGGCATTTTTTTTATTAAATATTTTATTCTTTTTACAAAAGGGGGGCAGTATTAAAAGTATTTTTTCTTTAAATAGGAGGCAGTTTATAGTGTTTTAAATTTTTTTCCCTAGGGGAGTTTTTATTTGTAGTTATATTCTTTTAAAAAAGGGGGCAGTATTATATAGTTATATTCTTTTTAAAATAGGGGGCATTTTATAGCAGTTAAAAATTTTTAAATAGGGGTGGGTTTTTTGGGGAAATTTTTGTACTTTCATTAGGGGGGGGTATTAAAAGCAGATAAATTTTTGTCGTCTCATTGCAAATGCAACTCCCAAAAAAGCATAGTTTATACTTCTCCTTTCTCTTTTTAGAGGCTTTACAGCAGAAGGGGGGGGGTGTGCCTCATCCCCCCGGCTTTTTATCCCGGGCATTTTTTTTGGGTCAGAAAAAAAGATTTTTCTTCAGCCCCTATCAGGGAAGATCCCAATGGCATTCGGGACCTCTGTGGCCAAACCCTTCCCGGGCCCTTTCCCGCCTCTTCATCCCTAAAATTCAGCTCCCAAAGGGGGAAAGATTGGGGGAATCTCTTCTCACGATGCCCGAATCACGTTTAAAGGAAAAGGATATTGGGTTATATGGGGGGAACTTGAAACCCGGGCCCTTCTAAAAAACCCCCTTTCATTCTATTTTCCTGTTTTTCCTATGAGGCCCCCAGTGTGGTAAAAGTTAATTTAAACCAAACTGGGGAAAATAAAAGAAGGGTTTTTATTGCTTTTCACCCCAAAGGGTTTTCAATGGGCCCTATTAACAAATATATGAAATTTTTATTACCAAGGGGGTATAGGAGGGCACTAAACCCGGGGGGTTTGGGTCGGCAACCGAAGCCCCCACTCCCCAATCCTCAATTTTTCCCCAAACCCCCACTCCCACTCTCTCATACACGGGGCTGTTTTTAAATATAACTTTAAATGTATAAAATGGGGAACCAGGCTGTTTAAAAAACCAAGAACAAAACCAAAGCAAAAGGGTAGAACAGACACTTAAAACAAAAGGGTAACAATTTTTATCTTTTAACACTTGGGGGGTTTGAGTTAAAAAAAAGCTGTATTTGTAACCAGGCCCATCTCATCAACATTGGGGAAAGTGGGAAAAGACCTGGGATCAAAATTTATCAAAACCTGCTTTAAAAATTTTTTCCCAATCCCCAAACATATTAAAACCAAAAGGTGGGGTTTTTCCCAAATACTAACAAAAAAATAAAAAATTTAAAATTTTTTTTTTTAGGGGCAAAACCCTAACCCAAAGCAGTTTTAAAGGGAAAAAATCTGCAGAAAATAACAGATGCTATATACTTTAAGCAAATTTAAAGTATAAGATTTGGTAAGTGAAATTATAAAAAAATTACAGTAGCCTCATGCACAAAACTGTTTTGGATGGTGAGATATGGAACCTGAAAGTCCCCAATTCAAAACCAAATTTTCCCATTTTCTTTTTTTCAGTGTAAAATATAATTTTTTTAAAATGACTTTTAAAAACCAAAAAAAAATTTTAAATATGCAAAACCCGCAGGAACATTTTGGAGTCCCCGAATTTTGTTTTGAGAAAAAGTAAATTTTTCCCCTCGGGTTTCCCGCATACAGACCTCAACACTATCTTTATATTTCCGGCTACAAAAGGGCCCCTCTTTCACTTAAATTTTTTTGGGGGGCCCCAAACGGGGACCACAGGGGGAAAATTTCTAACAATGTCAGGGGAATAAGAATTTCCTCACCACGTCAGGTCTTATAAGGTTAATCGTCTACCCTTTTTTAAGCAGGGGAAAAATTTTTTAAATTTTTTTGCCCTGGGGGCGGGTTTTTTTTTCCCCTGGGGGAGCGCTTTGCCCGGGTCCAAAAACCAACAAATTACATCCTAGGTTAGGCTGAAGATATTTGGAGCAGCAGCACTGGCCACCAAATTCCCCTTGGGCCTGCATCGAACTAACGGAACCCAATTATTATATATTTTGGGAGTCCTCCATTTTTGACGACTCCGACTTTCCCCAAAAATACCACCGACTCCATACTCCGAATCCCCCGCCCTGGACACTATTTCTTCCTTAAAATTTTTTTTTTTTTTTTTTTTTTATATGTAGACAAGCAATATGTGCAAATAAAAAAAAAAAAAAAAAAAAAAAAAAATTTAATATATATATAATATTTTATATATTAAAATTTAAAAAATTTTAAAATTAAAATATATTACAACCCCCACACATACGGAAACCAAAAATTTTGGAACCCCCTTTCATTCCAAGGTTTTCTGTTTTTTCATACACTGGTCAAGGGCCATTCCCTTGGGGGTTTTTTTAACCCCAAAAAAATCTCTTTTGCTTGTTCCTTGTCCCTTTGCATGTTTTCCCAAACCTTTTTTCTAAAGAGCCAAATTTAAAAGTAGTTTGAAAATGCAAAAACTCTTGCAAAGAGAAGGTGTGTTTCCCAAAATTTTTGGTCTGTATTATAATATATTGAACTTTTTTGGGTTCCCCCCAAAAGGGTAAACGAAAACTTCTGAAAAGGGGGTAAGGGGATTAAAATTTTTTATATAGTTAAAAATTTTTCATATTCCCTTCAAAAGTTTTTTGGCTTATCCAAAGTTTGGAAACCGAACTTAAAACCGACTTAAAAAATTTCCCCCCGTGGGGTTTTTGAAAAAGATCAAATTTGGGAAACTGGAACCCTCCCAAATATAGGGTTTTTAACGAATAAAAAATTTGCTTTTATGCTGAAATTCGATCATAAAAGGAACACAGAAAAAAATCAAAATTTTTGGGAAGGGCCCAAATTTTGTCGCCCTTTTCATATAATCACCCAAAACTTAGTTTTTCAGCCTCACCTGGGGCTCACTAATTGATCGGTTTAATTTGGGTTTTTTTGGGGGGTATAAAAAGAAACCCACACCCCAGACCTTCACTTAAAATGCCGCTTGACCCCTAAAAACATGCCAAAAAACCACCCCTGCGACCAAAGCCTTGATTATCAAGAGGCTGAAGACCAGATCCACTGCAGAGTGGCTGCACCTTTAATGTGTCCACGTCAAGTGCAAAGAATTAAAAAAAGCTTTGAAGAGACTGAGATGTTTTTTGACAACCCCAGGCCCCGGCAGACCCCGCAGAAACAACTGCTCAGGAGGAACGTTTGTTGGTTCAAAAAATCAAAAGCCAGCCCTCTTCCACATCAGCACAGCTCCAACAGGCCTGCTCACCTCGAGTCCCGGTGTCAACTAGAACAGGTTGTAGGATTCTGTCTCGAAATGGCCTCCACGGTCGAGTCAGTGCCCAGAAGCCAGCACTTAACAAAAGGCAAGTAAAAAACCGTGTGGCATTGGCCAAGGCCCACAGCCTGCTACCCGGCAGGACGCTGGGAACGTGGCAGAAGGTGGATTTCTCATGTGAATCGTCAGTTGAATTACACCACCGCGGCTGCAAATACTGCAGGAGACCTACTGGAGCCTGTATGCATGCAAGATACGCCCAGAAAACAGTTAAGTTTGGTGGTGGAAAGATCATGGTCTGGGGTTACATTCAGATTGGGGGAGGGGGGGGCAAAACATTTTCATGGTGGAAGACAATATCAATAGCCTAAAATATCAAGAAGTATTAGCTACCTCTTACATTACCTATCACAAAAGGGGTCAAATTTTGCAGCAGGATGGTGCTCCATCTCATACATCCATCTCTACATCAAAGTTCCTCAAGGCAAAGAAGATCAAGGTGCTCCAGGACTGGCCAGCCAAGTCACCAGACATGAGGTGCTCCAGGACTGGCCAGCCCAGTCACCAGACATGAACATCATTGAGCATGTTTGGGGTAGAATAAAAGAGGAAGCTTGGAAGACAAAATCAAAGAATCTTGACTTACTCTGGGAGGCCTGTATTACTGCATTCTCTGCTATTCCTGGTGTCTTCATCAACAAATTGTATGAATCATTGTCGAAACGCATGGATGCCGTCCTCCAAGCTCATGGAAGTCAAACAAAATATTAAATATGGCTCTAATAGCAGCACAACTTCATTCACCAATGTTATGAAACATATCTTTGTATATGAAGTGGATTATTTGTTTGATTTTCACATTACTTTCTGTGGGCGACAAAACTTTTGTCTTGCCAAAATCTGACCTTTCTGTGTTCCTTACATGATCAGTACTTCAGCAGTGAAGCAAATTTATTTTAGTTACCAAAACCTCATTTGGGAGGGTTTCAGCTTTCATATGAGTCATTTCTAAAACCAATGGATGAATTTTAAGTCAGGTTATAAGCTTTGGCTTCCCCAACATGGATAAGTGACAGAACTTCTGACAGGGACTGTAAATAGATGGATAGATAGATGCAATTTTTTTAAAGTTTGCCTATGTACGTAACCTCCTGGTTTGTCTCTCTGATTTCCCGTTCAAGAGGATTGTTTGACAGCTCTTTTCCAGGCCAGCTATGGTCTGAAAGGTGTAAGTGTTATCAGCAGGACCTGATAAGTGTCAAGCAAGCTGATAATCCCTCAGTGCAAAAAAAAAAAATCATTTCATGTATTGCTCTTGTCATCACCTTTTCGGTCTAGTCTATTCCTATATCTATCCAGAGAACAATAGATCGATCAGTATGTCATTATCTACTATTTGTAATGAGACTACATAGAGATAAGTAGCAGCTACTGTAAAGTGAGATCAGCCTGCCGTGCCATTCAGGAGTTATATCTTTATACTATCACAGCTAGAATAGGACAATATTTTATATGTAACTTTTAATGGCAAATGGCTGCTGAAATAAAAAAAAATGCCAATTTTTATTTATATATATATATTTTTTTTTAAACAAAAATAATTTTTGGTGATGAAAGTATCCATTGAAGTTAAAGGGTTTGTCTCACTACAATGATTGCTGCTTTTTATGTTAAAGATCTTTAAAAAACTAGTCATTTTGCAATAAATGTACATTAAAAGTGTCCTACCTATTCCTAGATATCCCCTCTTGTATGGGCTGCATCAGCTCCTCAGGTCGCTATAGCTACAGACCTGTTTGATCTCTCATGATAGGCTGCCAGCGCTGGTTGCTATAGCTACAGACCTGGCTTCTACTGCAGCCTAGTAGAAGCCACTAAACACGTCCCTGAATTCAAAGTGAAACCAAGAAACCAGGACTGAGGTGAGATAAATCAATGTAGTAAGACACCTCCTTTAAGTCTCGCTGTTTGTCTGCTTGAGGTGACCACTTCTATATCAGCCTGTGTTGCAGGAAGATCCCCAGCTCCATCCACTTGTGTCTACACTATAGCGTGACTATGTAATAGGAGAGAAGGGAATATCTGAGCCACTCATTGCCTCTCACCCAGCCAGCCAGTATCACTCTGCTCTGCACTGATGAGGGGCAAAACCCTGAAACGGTTGCTGCATGCAGATGAGTGACACTGGCTTGGCTAATATCCCTTTTGCTTTCTGAAGACTCAGTGGGTCAAAAGCAAATTGAGGATTTGTTATATCCAATAGAGGGACGCTTGAGCTTCTCCGCTCCTTTCCCATAATGCCTTGTGATATGTAATACATTTTTATACAGTTTTATCTAACTATAAGTTTTTCTCGCAGGCAGCTGGTTCGTGCCGGGCTGCTCACCGTGAGGGATGCCGGGAGCTGGTGGCTGTCCATCCCTGGAGCGGGGAAATTCAGCAAGCATTTTATAAAAGGTAATAATACATCAGATCCATACAGTCAGTGGTAAAAGCAATCCTCATAGAGCCCGCCTAATGCCATTACCTGGCTACTTATTCATGCCAGTCTTGTAGGTGCCCCACTAATGCTACACCCATAACAGCGCCCATCATCTCCGGCTCCTTGTTCCTGATATAGTGCAGTGATGAATGCTATATCTGACATAATGCAGCTGCAGCGTCTGAAGTCTCTAATGCTAAATCACATACATGTACGTTGTCTGTGGTTGCTAGTTGCCGCAAATCGACAGTAATGTATGTGATTCAGATTGTGCGGGCATAAAAGCTGTACCCACACAATCACTGCAGGAGCCCGGTGGGAGTGGAGATAACACTGATCGTGGCCGTTAGAGCCCTTCGATCACTGGTGGCCCACAATCTTATTTTACGTGTTCTGCAAGGGCACAGCAAAAGAGGCTCCTGTGATTGTTTTATACAGTAACATTCGGCCCTTTGAGGGCAACCATAATGCTGATGTGACCTCGGTGAAAATGCGTGTGACACCCCTGCCTTAGATGCTGCAGAACTCTCTCTGTCAGTCATTGGCACCCTGCAGATGGCGATGCCCTGACAACTAGGGATACAACAAAGGCCCTCGGGCTTGACATGTATGTATGCTAGACGCATTGTAAGGTAAAGTCACTTAAAATAAAAATAAAAAGTTTAAAGGGGTTTTGCCACGAAGTGAGTTCCTTACCTCCTTATCAGCTCAGGGGAGAATATAAACAAATCATGCTGAGTCATGAACACTGCAGGGGTGAGAGGGAGGGAGGTGAGCAGAGAGTAAGGAAGAAGGGAGCATCTGCAATGTTTACTCAAATAGTTACATTACAGCAGTGGATTCTCTATACAGCAGACAGATTCATACACTGCACTTTCTCCCCAGCCCCTTGAAAGCTCCTTCATGTTCCCTGTCATCAGATAAGAAGTGCAAACAGGCAAGTGCAGCCAGATCAGCTCCTGTCAGCTCCTGGTCGTGTCTAATGTAAACTTTCAGGAAACTAAGGGGGACTGAGCAATGCTGTACCTCTCCCAGGCTTCACTTTTTGTAATCGCATATATTTAGAAAAGTGATTAAATACCCATTTTGGAGGATCCCACGTCAACATTACATCGTGGCAAAACCCCTTTAATGAAGTTTAGTTTAAAAAAAAAAAAAATAGCTTTTTTTTTTTATTTATTTAAAAGTTGATTGTATTTTGTAAAGGTGGTGATGAGACAATCACTAATAAAGTTTAATAAAAAAAATGCAAATTTTTTTTCTGAAAGTTGATTGTTTAATTACCACCTTTTCAAAATACACATTTTTTTAAAAATAAGTTAGGATTTTTGGAATGTGGTAGTGGAAAGAAAATGCTTGGTTCTAAGGGAATGATGCTGCTTTCGGTGAGACGCGACATCAACAATCGTATGGCAGATACCAGTGCCAGGAACCCTTCAGCGTCTAGGGCTCCCCTTTTCTTTCTGGGCATGTAGATGATGTAGTTTTACAAAGACTATGGGCCACATGTATGAAACCTGTCTTGGCCTAAGACTTTCCTTGTTACCCATAGCAACCAATCAGCACCTATAGCAACCAATCAGAGCCCATAGCAACCAATCAGCACCTATAGCAACCAATCAGCACCAATAGCAACCAATCAGATCCCATAGCAACCAATCAGCACCTATAGCAACCAATCAGAGCCCATAGCAACCAATCAGCACCTATAGCAACCAATCAGAGTTCCCCTTTTATGTCATATAGTGCTTTGAAAAAAATGAAAGGAGCACTCTGGTTGCTATGGGCAACAAGGAAAGTCTTAGGCTATGTTCACACGGCTTATTTGCAGGGCGTAATCACGCCCTGCAATTACGCCGTGGGGGCGGGAGCGGGGGGGCGGCACCTCGCCGGCCCATAGACTATCATTACTAGCGACGCGTATACGCTGCTGGTAATTCACATGTCACTTATCTCCCCCCGCGGCGGATTCGCCGAGCAGGGAGAGGAGACATAATCCATAGCTCTCTATGAGAACTGTGCATTACCGTAATGACTGGGACGTTTTCAGCCCGTAATTTGCGCCCTCCGGTGCGTAATTATGGACCGAAATACGTCCCATTTTAAGCCGTGTGAACATGGCCTTAGACCGAGACAGTTTTCATACATGTAACCCCTATGGGTCTTATGTACGGAAACTGTCTAGCAGCAAGACTGTCCTTGTTGCTCATATCAACCAATCAGAAACCATGGCCACCAATCATAGCCCAAAGCAACCAGAGCTCAGCTTTCATATAGTGCGCTAGAAAAATAAAAGCTGAGCTCTGATTGGTGGCCATGGACTCTGGTTGCTATGAGCTCTGACTGGTTGCTATGGGCCACAAAGACACTTACTGCTAGACCGTTTTCATACATAAGGCCCTTCGTACATATGCCCACTGGCTGCTTGGCACTGGTACATATACCATTGTTCTCCTCTTTTCTGTATTGAGTTGTCCTCCTCTCTCGCTTATGTCACACAGGACGGAAAGCTCTCCTCTCACAGATCAGCCGATCCCGATATAAAGAAGTCCTCCTCACAGATCTGTCCACCAGGAAACCTCCCCCTGCCCTGCGGTTAGGAATGGAGTACCACATCCATGACATCATCGGGGCCGGGCTAGTAGACTGGTGAGTGGTGAGAAATCCGGCAATTGTAAGCAAATATACTGTGGAGTTTCCCAAAATAGTCAAGCTTCATCCATTATTACATCTGACAATAACCAGACTGCTTCCATTCACTGACAGCAAGCATAAGTCTTCAGAATGGTTATTGATTCAATGGATGTTCCCACCATAGATTTTGATGGCATATTGATAGGATATGCCATCAGAGTCTGCCACGTCTGATATGTGCCGCTTCTCCGGAACAGCCCCCCCCCCCACCCCCCTTCGCCCCTGAAAGACTCTGCTTAGAATTAAGGGCTGGTCACGCTTTCCCATGACTCTCCATTCTGTTCTATGGGAGTTCTGAGTATAAAACACACCGCTGCCTAGCACTGGGAACTCCCATAGGACAGAATGGAGAGTCATGCGCTCGTGTGACCGGCTCTTCATTCTGTACACTTTTGGGGGCCTGTTCCTCTAATAGGTGTGGGTGTCAGAGGTGGTATCCACTCCTATCAGGCTTTGATTGCATATTGATAGGATATGTCATCCAAGTCTATGGCTGAAACGCCCATTTAGCTCCTTAACCACAGCCCACCGACTCTAGAAGGCGGGTGGTGCGTGTCTTCTTGCTGCAGCAACATCTAGAAAAGTCACTGCAGAAAGAGGACTTTTGAGGCTCTCAGAACTGCAGCTGTGTTAGGAACAAAGCTGTATGTAACAGCTCTTTTCCTCCGATCCCCGGCGCTTGATTGTCGCGATTCGTGACCCCGGCATAATCGAAGGGCATTCCCCTGCTCCATCAGGACTCCAGGTGACCCAATGGAACCCAGGGAACATCTGAACAGTCAGCCCTGGGGACCCAGAGTAGCCTCAGGGATGCCTGTATAAGAAGCTTGCATGCAGGACACACAGTGTGCTGCCCTGTCTGCTGCCTGTGTCAAACTGCCACAGATTGTAATGTATTAGCATAATTTGCATAGTCTTGTATCCTTATCCATGAACAAGTGTAAAAAAAAAATTGTAAAATAGTTATCTATTAAAGGGATTTAAAAAAAAAAAAAAAATTAAATATTTAATAAAAAAAAAGTATTGTGCCTACATTACGCAAAAAAACCTACACATACTGGGTATCAATACGACCGTAGTAATCTGTAGAATTTGGCAGGGTTCACACGGCTTATTCACGGCGTAATTGTGGGACGTATTTCACCCACAATTACGCCGTGTGCTCGGGAGAGGGGTGGGGGGGGGGGGGGGCGGCAGCCCGCCGGCCCCATAGACATTCATTATTCACAACGCGTATACGCCGTGAATAATTGACATGTCACTTCTCTCCCCCCGCGGCGTATTGTACGCCTGGGGAGAGAAGACGTAATCCATAGGTCTCTTTGAGAACTGTGGATTACCGTAATGACTGGGACGTATCTCGCCCCGTATTTGAGCGCAGTACGGCGCGAATTACGGGCTGAAATACGTCCCAGTCATTGCCGTGTGAACATAGCCTTAATCTAACAGGTTATTTAATGTCAGTGGTGTAAAAAAAAATAATAATAATAAAACAAAAACACAGAAAAATTAAAAAAAAATTCTGCAGTAATTTATATGTACACTCAAACTATGCTCCCAAAAAGTACAACTTTTTCCACATAAAACAAGTCCTCATACAACTGCGCCATTGAAAAAAAAAGTTATGACTGTTGAAATGCAGGGAGGCAAAAACTGAAACATTTTGCTGGTCATTAAGAGCATGTTCACACGGCGTCTCGCGGCGCAGGAGGCCGTGTGTTTCGACGAACGCGCTGATTCACTTTCATTATCCCTGCCGCGTATACACCGGAAGGAAGTGACATGTCACTTCTTTCCCCCAGCAGTCAATACGCGGTATGGAAGACGGCAGGTAATCATAGCTGTCTGAGAGCTATGATTACTGTATTTAGAGGACATATTTCGGGGCGCGTTGCAGCACAATTACACCTCGAAATAAGCAGTGTGAACATTCTCTTTCAGGCCTGGGACTTAGAGGGTTAAGCTTTAGGCTATGTTCACACAGCGTAATTGCGGCACGTACAGTACGGCTGCAATTACGCCGGGTGCTATGGGAGTCGCGCTGACCAGCGCGAGGGGGCAGGCCCATTGACGGTCATTACTCGCGGCGCGTATTCGCCACAAGTAATTGACATGTCCCTTATCTCCCCGTGCGTACAGTACGATCGTAATGTACGAGCGGGGAGAGGAGGCGTCATCCATAGTTCTCTATGAGAACGATGGATTACCGTAATGTCGGCGCACATCTCGCTCGTATTAGAGCGCAAATACGACGCGTGTGAACATACCCTTATAGTGAGGCTGCACCTGGGGATCGTGGTAATTGCTTGTTATTTTATTAGATCATGTCCTGTTCTAATGCAGTTTTCCTCTCTTTCAGCGTTCCCACACCCTCCGGGAACCTCCTCCGTCTCTCGGACACATAGCGCCGCACTCTCTCCATCCCTGTGCCTTGTCATTCACATTCCTGCTGTCTGCGGAGCCCAAGCGATGGGAGCTGCACCATGAGCCTTGCCATACACCATCACTATAACGCATTGTACAATGAATGTCTGGGGAGTAGAATAAACCTCATTTATTTATTCATCACTTCTATAGCTTCCAACTTCATTTTGATGTGATCAGCAGTTGTGTAGGTGTTATAGGGGCCCTTGAGGTGTTGGGGATCAACAGTGCACCACTCCTTTCAAGATCAGCTATCAGATCAGCGCTCCTGCCTCTGCCCCTACATCTACAGCAGCTGCTGTGTAACACTACACATACACAGTAGATGTAGAGGAAAGCCTGACTGGTCGGACATGTTGGATATTAAGATGGTGTTAGAGTATGGTCACGTGGTGTGTTGAGTCTGTGTGAACATACGTTTTTAAATAAGTGTTTGGATCCATCTGTCGAACCCTAAACGGACCCAAATACACATCTAACAAATAGCAATGTGATTTTTACATTGCTTTTAATATGAAACACGTATCGGTGTACAGACGAGTGATCACCAATGCGTCTTATTGCGTCTTTCGGGTCCGTTCCAAGAATTGACATGTCAATTTTTGGTCCGAAAGAGACAGCAGGAGCCCTATTTAACACTATAGGGTGCGATCCTGCTGCATCCAAACACGCAGCTGTGTGTTTGATACGTGTTGGATCCGTTTAGGGTCCGATCGCCGCTGCGTTTTTGGATGCGATTTTCAGATCTGACACTGATCCAAAAATGCCGTGTGAACATATCCCTTATATATTTTCTTTGTGTGACATGCATTATGGACAGAGGTGATCATAGTCTGCCATGTGATCCCATGGTCCAGTAGAGGCAGCATTGGCTGCCATGGGGGTGAACACTGTGCCTGATACTGCCCCACAATCATATTGCCTATGGTGCTGTAGAGGCAGCAGCATTGCTCGCTCGGTCTGTGCTTTACCCTGAAGCATTGGCTGCCATGGGGTGAACACTGTGCCTGCTACTGCGCCACAATCATAGGCATATGGTGCTGTTCCCCAAGTACTGTGCTTTGTGAGTGCCTGAAGCCATCAGGTATACTTACCACCCTCAACACATTTCTCCACCATGCAATGTACAAGTATGAGCGTCTTGCCACTAACATAACAGATCTTCAAGGTCTAAGCCAGGCATCCTCAAACTGCAGCCCTCCAGCTGTTGGGAAACTACAACTCCCATCATGCATTTATATAATCTAGAACAGTGGGAATGATGGGAGTTGTAGTTTCCCAACAGCTGGGGGGCCGCAACTTGAGGATGCCTGCTCTAAGCGGTTAAAAGGGTTATCTCATGGCTGGCTTGAGTCTCATGTTTTCTGTGCAGTATGTCCTTCCCTTCTGTGCAGCTAAGCAGCAGTATTTCCTGTGTGAAAACTGTTTCCCTTTGTTCTGTAAAACTACAAGCCCCATGATCCTTTGCTGTTCTTTGTGTATCGTCCTTCCTTTAATTTTCTTTCTCATGGAGAAAGCATCAGAAGTCGAGACTAAAGAGGTGTCGCTTCAAAGGCTTCCTTGAAAAAAAAAAAAAAAAAAAATCCTTTTTGGTCATCTGATTTCCTGGGCTCGAAACACAGCTGTCCCAGCTGACTGATGTGGGCCTGGCTACAGAAAACACCAACGTGTCAGGGGAAGTTACGAATGAGCAATTGTTGTATTTCATGATGCCCAGTTATGTACATACTAGAAAACAATATTTGGTTCTGCACATCCCAAAATTTTTTTAACAAAATGAGCATAGGTGCGCACTGGTGCAGCAGTAACATACATACACATTCCAATATCAGCAGCGCACTATCAACTAAAGAAACTATCAAAAAGAACATAGGAATTTTTGGAAAAGCATTTCTGCTACTTAGAATGCATGGAAAATATTTGACGTTCTTGGTTCATATTTTTGATCAAAACTGCTTAAGCCCGCCTGCAACCTCAATACAGGTGGGAACCTACTCTATTGTAGCCTCTCTTGGAGCCTATTATGACCTTCATATTTCAGGGAGAGAAGGTTCCAGATTCAAGGTACTCGGCATTGATTTAAAAACCTGTACAGGTGGGTGCAGGGCAAAAAAATCAAAGAGGGGGCAGCCACTCCCCCATACAAACAGTCTAAAAAAAACAATATCTGTTCTGTGCATCCAAAAACTTTTCTGGACCAAATATTGTTTTCTAGACAGTATGGAGGAGTGCCCCCCCCCCCCCCAACCCCTCTTCAAAAAATAAAAATAAATAATAATCGGGGGAGATGCGCCGACCACATATTGTTTTCTAGACTGTCCATATGGGGGAGTGGCTGACCCCTCTTTGTTTGTTTTTTTGCACTCCACCCACCTGCACAGTTTTTTAAGACAATGCAGAGTAGTTTGTAGCTGGAATCTTCTCTCCCTGAAATGTGGAGGTCTGAACAGGCACCAAGAGAAGTAACAATAGAGTAGGTTCCCATCTGTATTAAGGTCGCCTTGCTTACACAGTTTTGATCAGAATGTGAACTAAGAACCTCAAAAAAATTTCAGATAATCTAAGTAGCAGAAATGCTTTTCCAATAATTCCTATGTTCTTTTTGACCGTTTTTTAGTGCTGTTAGTGGGCTGCTGATATTGGATTGCAGTCATGTACATGGATAGGTAGGGTCCACCAGAAATCCTCTTTGTCAAGGAGAGGAGCTTGCACAAAGGGAATCCCATAGACCCAGTGTTCCCCATCTCCAGTCCTCACGATCCACCAACAGGTCATGTTTCCTGGCTCTCGTTAGCAGTGCACAGGTGACGTCATTATTGTCAGTGCATTCTTTGGGAGATCCTGAAGACATGACCTGTTGGTGGATCGTGAGGACTGGAGATGGGGAACACTGCCATAGAGCACCGCGTGCCATTCATGCGAGAGGCGGGTGTCGGCTATGAAGGTGCACAAGGGAAGACAGACATGCTCCAGAAGAGCAGCTAACCTCCAGAATGACCCAGCGGACAACCAGATGTGTTTCTAACAAAACAGTGGAATCCTGCAGAAGGATGTCACTTGTAGCGGTTGTCTTCTCAAATGCGTTACATTTTCTCCTTCATCGAATGAAAGGAAATTGGGTAAGAACAATCATAGGTGAAATTGGTGTTTCAGGCGAAAAGCATCAGAGAACAAACACCCTGCAACCATTGCTGGAAGAACACAAGCTGATGGTGGCAGTGGTATGGTCTGGGTAAAGGTGTTTATGGCATTCTCTGGGCTTCTCATCCACGTGGAAGATGTTCTTACCTGATTTGGGTATGAATCCATCCTTGCAGATCACATACACCTATACATGCTGATTGTCTCCCCTGGTGGGGGATTGGATCTTCCAGCAAGACAATGCGACAATGTCAACAGGCTACAAATGTCCAACATTGGTCGGAAGAGCAGGACCAAGTCTTCCAAGTACTACCCTGGACCCCTATTTCCCCAGACTTGAACCCAACTGAGCCTGTGTGGGGCACCTTGGATGGTGGTGTTGGCTCTATGGACCCTCCAGCAGCTGTGGAGCCCCTGGATGGTGGTGTTGGCTCTATAGACCCTCCAGCAGCTGTGGGAGCCCCTGGATGGTGGTGCTGGCTCTCTGGACCCTCCAGCAGCTGTGGAGTCCCTGGATGGTGGTGTTGGCTCTATGGACCCTCCAGCAGCTGTGGGAGCCCCTGGGTGGTGGTGTTGGCTCTATGGACCCTCCAGCAGCTGTGGGAGCCCCTGGATGGTGGTGTTGGCTCTATGGCTCCTCCAGCAGCTGTGGGAACCCAACGCTTGAGCTGTTGGATCTATGGACCCTCCAGCAGCTGTGGGAGCCATTGGATTGTGGTGTTGGCTCCATGGCCCCTGCAGCAGCTGTGGGGCCCCTGGATGGTGGTGTTGGCTCTATGGACCCTCCAGTTGCTGTGGGAGCCCCTGGATGTGGATGTTGGCCTCTATGGCCCCTCCAGCTGCTTTGGAGCCCCTGGATGGTGTGTTGGCTCTATGGACCCTCCAGTATCTGTGGGTGCCCCTGGATGGTGGTGTTGGCTCTATGGACCTTCCAGCAGCTGCGGGGCCCCTGAATGGTGTGTTGGCTCTATGGACCCTCCAGCAGCTGTGGGAGCCCCTGGATGGTGGTGTTGGCTCTATGGCCTCTCCAGCAGCTGTTGGACCCCTGGATGGTGGTGTTGGCTCGATGGACCCTCCAGCAGCTGTGGGAGCCCGGGGATGGGGGTGTTGGCTCTAATGGACCCTCCAGCAGCTGTGGAGCCCCTGGATGGTGGTGTTGGCTCTATGGATCCTCCAGCAGCTGTGGGGCCCCTGGATGTGGTGTTTGGCTCTATGGATCCTCCAGCAGCTGTGGGCCCCTGGATGGTGGTGTTGGTTCTATGGCCCCTGCAGCAGCTGTGAGCCCCTGGATGGTGGTGTTGACTCTATGGACCCTCCAGCAGCTGTGGGAGCCCCTGGATGGTGGTGTTGGGTCTATGGACCCTCCCGTAGCTGTGGAGCCCCTGGATGGTGGTGCTGGCACTATGGCCCCTCCAGCAGCTGTGGGGCCCCGGGATGGTGGTGTTGGCTCTATGGACCTCCAGCAGCTGTGGGGCCCCTGGATGGTGGTGTTGGCTCTATGGCCCCTCCAGCAGCTGTGGGAGCCTCTGGATGGTGGTGTTGGCTCTATGGACCCTCCAGCAGCTGTGGGGCCCCTGGATGGTGGTGTTGGCTCTATGGCCCCTCCAGCAGCTGTGGGAGCCTCTGGATGGTGGTGTTGGCTCTATGGACCCTCCAGCAGCTGTGGGGTCCCTGGATGGTGTTGGCTCTATGGACCCTCCAGCAGCTGTGGGGCCCCTGGATGGTGGTATTGGCTCTATGGACCCTCCAGCAGCTGTGGGAGCCCCTGGATGGTGGTGTTGGCTCTATGGACCCTCCAGCAGCTGTGGGAGCCCCTGGATGGTGGTGTTGGCTCTATGGCCCCTCCAGCAGCTGTGGGAGCCCCTGGAGGGTGGTGTTGGCTCTATGGACCCTCCAGCAGCTGTGGGAGCCCCTGGATGGTGGTGTTGGCTCTATGGACCCTCCAGCAGCTGTAGGATGCAGTCGGCTTCAGATACCTGTGACAACCTACCAGGACCTTATAGAGTCCCTCCCAGCCCATCGAGCTGATGTCGGTGCTGCACACGGTGGTTACTTTGGATATACAGACTCTAGCAATGCTCTGTTGTGTCAGTGCTGTTCTGCTGGAGGAGTCGGGCATGACTGTGTTTGCTTAGATGAGTGGCTGATACAAATAAAAATTGCTGTGTAGTTGCAGGGTGTTCGGTTCCTGTTTCATGACCTATTGTACATTGTGACAACAGCCGGAGCATTCATGACCTGTGTGGTGAGCAGCTACTGACGCAGCCGTGTGCAGAAGAGACGGCCACAAAAGATGCTGGAAAAAACCTCGGCTGTGGCTGCAGAAGAATGACGAGCCCTGAGCTGTGAGACTGCAGAGTCCTGGAGATATACGGTTCCCATATATGAGACAGGCGGCGTTTGTGAAGGCGGTAATGGATGTCACCTACTAACAGAGCTGTGATTAAGAGGAGATGTGAGAGACCAGCTGGAGAAGAGACCGCTACTGAGGCTGAGACAGCTTGGCCTTGGCACCTTATTGCAGAGACTGAGTAACATTGTCACCTACAAATTGTTTAGCACCCACCTCCCCATGAATGTGCAGTGCACTATGGGAGAGAGGCGGCAGGTGTCCAGCTCTGCTCCGCTCCCCTGCTGCCGGGCCGGGCTCCTTCTCCTCTGCTGTCGGGCCGGGCTCCGCTCCTCTGCTGTCGGGCCGGGCTCCTTCTCCTCTGCTGTGGGGCCGGGCTCCTTCTCCTCTGCTGTCGGGCCGGGCTCCGCTCCTCTGCTGTCGGGCCGGGCTCCGCTCCTCTGCTGTCGGGCCGGGCTTCTTCTCCTCTGCTGTCGGGCCGGGCTCCTTCTCCTCTGCTGTCGGGCCGGGCTCCTTCTCCTCTGCTGTCGGGCCGGGCTCCTTCCCCCTTTGCTGGGGGGCCGGGCCCGCTCTCTGCTGTCAGGCGGGTTTTCCGCTCCTCTGCGTCGGGCCGGGCCCCGCCCCCTCTGAGTGGGGGGTCCTTCCCCTTGCGTCGGGGGGCCCCTTCCCTTGCTGTCGGCCCGGGGTCCTTCTCCTCGCTGTCGGGCCGGGCCCTTCCCTGCTGTGGGGCCGGTCCTTCTCCTCTGTGTGGGGCCGGGTCCCCCCCCCCTGTGGGGGGCCCGGGCCCGCTCCCCTGCCCCGGGCCGGGTCTTCTCCTTGCTGTGGGCGGGTCCTTCTCCTCTGCTGTGGGGCCGGGCTCCCTTTTCTGTGGGCCGGGCCCCTTCCCTCTGCAGTGGGGGGCCCTTTCCTCTGCTGTGGGGCCGGGCCCTTCTCTTGCTGTGGGCCGGGCTCCTTTGCTGTGGGGCCGGGTCCTTCCCCTCTGCTGTCTGGCGGGCTCCGTCCTCTGCGTGGGCGGGCCCGCTCCCTGCTGTCGGGCGGGCCCCCTTCTCCTCTGCTGTGGGGCCGGGCCCCTTTTCCTCTCTGTCGGGCCGGGCCCCGCCCCCCTGTGTCGGGCGGGCCCCGCCCCCTGGTGGGCGGGTCCTTCTCCTTGTGTGGGCCGGCTCCTTTCCTCTGCTGTGGGCGGGTCTTTTCCTTGCTGTGGGGCCGGGGCTCTTTCCTTGTGTCGGGCCCGGGGCTCCGCTCCTCGCTGTCGGGCGGGCTCCTTCTCCTCTGCTGTGGGGGCCGGGCTTTTTCCCCTTGCTGTGGGCCGGGCTCCTTCTTTGCTGGGGGCCGGCCCCCTTTTCCCCTGCTGTCGGGCCGGGTCCTTCTCCTCTCTGTGGGGCCCGGGCCCCTTCTCCCTGCTGTCGGCCGGGCCCCTTTCCCTCTGTGGGGCCGGGCCCTTCTCCTCTGCTTGGGGCCGGGCCCCTTTCTCCCTTGTGGGGCCGGGCTCCTTCTCCTCTGCTGTCGGGGGGGCTCCTTCCCCTCTGCTGTGGGGCCCGGGCCCCTTTTCCCCTTGCTGTCGGGCTGGGCTCTTCTCCTTGCTGTGGGCCGGGCCCCTTCCCCTCGCTGTCGGGCCGGGCTCCTTTCCTCTGCTGTGGGGGGGGGCCCGCCCCTGCTGTGGGGGGGGGTCCTTCTCCTCTGCTGTCGGGCCGGGCTCCGCTCCCCTGCTGTCGGGCCGGGCTCTTCTCTTGTGTCGGGCCCGGGCTCTTTCCTCTCTGTCAGGGGGGGCCCCGTCCCTGTGCCGGGCCGGGCTCTTTCCTTGCTGTGGGGCCGGCCCCTTCTCCTGTGTGGGGCCCGGCCCTTCCCTCTGCTGTGGGGCCGGGCTCCGCTCCTTGCTGTCGGGCCGGGCCCCCGCCCCCTCTGTTTGGGGGGGCCCCCGCTCCTCTGCGTCCCCGGGTCTTCTCCCTGTGGGGGCCCGGGCTCCGTCCTTGCTGTGGGGGGGGCTCGCTCCCTGCGTGGGCCCGGGGCCCCGCCCCTCTGCTTCGGGCCGGGCTCCCCCCTTCTGCGTCGGGCCGGCCCCGCCCCTCGCGTCGGGCGGGCCCCTTCCCCTCTGTGGGGGGCCGGGCCCCGCCCCCTTGCGTGGGGCCGGCTCCGCCCTTGGTGGGCCCGGGTCCTCCTCTGCTGTGGGCCGGGCTTCTTCCCCTTGCTGTGGGCCGGGCTTTTTTTCCCCTTTGCTGTCGGCCGGGCTTCTTCCCCTCTGCTGTCGGCCCTTTTCCCAATCACCACTTCTTTTCCATAGTGCAACAAGGCGCCAAATCATTTGTAGATGGTCTGATTCTGGCTCAGAGTTTCGTGAGTAAAATTGTTCCCCCGGGAGTAAGTGCCCAGTGATTAAACCATTGGGCCCGAGGGGGAAAACGCCTAACTGCCAGATGTTGGAAATAAGGGGCCCAGGTATGAAAAAAAGTTTGGTCTAAAACTCACTTTTTTGCCCCTAGGTTTCTAAGGGGAAAAAAAAGGGGTTTTGACCCAAACAGTTTTTTCCTGGGCCTAAGTGTGCAGCTGCGGCAGGGGGAGTGGGTGTCAGCGCTCTGGTTTTATGAGGAGGCAGGGATGGATTATTACCATCCCTGCCTTCCCAATCACTGTATATAAGATAGGGGGGGCTGTATTTCCCATGCAAAAAGTTTTTTGGGTTCCCCCGCCTCATGGTCACCATATCGCTGGGGCTTGGTAACTGCAGCTGTTATGGGGTCTTATCAGAGCCAGATCAGTTCTGCAGTGACTTTAGGGGGTGATTTTTTCCCCCTATATTAACCTTATAAATGGGGCTAATAGATCAGTCCCAGTTACAGGGGAAATCTGCCAAAAAAAAAAAAAAAAAAAGTCATACAACTCTGCCCCTTAAAAGTCTTTTTCTGATGTGTTGGGGACACAATACATAAAATAATAATAAAAATAATAGTGTATTTTTAATAATATTTTAGCAGCCCAAATCCAAAGTTTTAGCCCAACAACCCTAAAATGTTATCTACTCTTTATATAAACATCCAGGATGCAAAAGTGACACAATTCCAAATCTGATTTTAGTGCTTTTCCAGTTAAAAAAATAAAATAAATATATATATATTTTTTTTTTTTTTTTTAAAAAACAGCCTTTTTAATTTTTTTTTTACTGTTTTTGCTCATTATTATTCTTATTAAAAAAAACACTAATGTAAAAATTGTGTAATCATAAAATCCAAAGTATCATGGAGAAAAGGTCATAGAAATTAGTAGAATAAACGACCACGGAAAAGTGTTATAGCGTCCAAACTACGGAAAAGGTCGCTGGTCAGGAAGGGGGGCAGGTTAATGGTCCGGACAGGAACTGGTTAAAAACTGTAAGCTGGGAGATTTAACCCCATTTTACAAATGAACCAGGAACTTTGCCTAGGAACCCCCAAAATAACCACCTTAGGGCAGGGATGACCCGGTTTTAGGGAGACTCCTGGAAGAATTGGGACTGTTGTCAAATTTGCGTAAGATTTTTTGGCGACATCAAACCTAAGAAGAGAGGGGACAATCACCCCGGTTAAAGGGAGATATAATGTCCTTCCCGGCAGGGGGAAGAGATCTTGTTTACAAGTCCATGCCCTATAGCTCTGTGCACTTATATGATCTCTATGTGTCCTGTAACCACCAAGCCTGTAGTGCCTCGTGGGGAACATCTATTGGAATGGGAAGTAAGGATTAAGGGGGTTGTCTCATAATTGATTATTTCCCCCTCAGTCCTGTTTTTTTGGTTTCATTTTTAATTCGGGGCGTGTTTACTGGTTCCACTAGGGTGGTAAGAAGCCAAGGTCTGTGCTATAGCAATCGTGCTGGCAGCCATCGGATAGACCAACAGGTGTGTGTATAGCAACGAGTGCTGGCAGCTCTCAGGAGGAAAAAACAGGTCTGTGTTATAGGAACCGTGCTGGCAGCCTATCAGGAGAGTAAAAAAGGTCTGAGCTTGCGACCAGGCTGGCAGCCTTCAGGAGAGATGAACAGGTCGTAGATGCAACCAGTGCTGGCAGCCCCATCAGGGAGTTTAAACAGGTCTGCACTATGGACCAGCGCTGGCGCCCATCGGGAGTGAACAGGTCTTGCATAGCGACCAGTGTGGGCCATCAGGAGAACTGAAAGGTCTGTAGCTATAGCGACCAGTGCTGGCAGCCCCTCAGGAGGACTGAAAGGCTGTAGTTAGCAACCAGTGCGGCAGCCCCTTTGGGAGAGGTGAAGGTTCTGTAGTTAGCAAAACCGCACTGGCTGACTTTTGGAGAGAGTGAAAAAGGTTTGTAGTATAGCAACCAGGCTGGCGCCTTTTAGGGGGACTGAACAGGGCTGTAGCTTAGCGACCGTGTGGCAGCCCCTTTAGGGAGACTGAAAGGTCGTGCTAAGCAAAGAGTGTGGCGCCCCTTTAGGAGAAGCAAACAGGTCGTGTATAGCAACCCGGGGCTGGGGCCCATCAGGAGGATCAAACGGCTGAGCTATAGCGCCCGGTGGCAGCTATCGGAGAGACTAAAGGTCTGTAGTATAGAACCGTGCGGCAGCCTATTTAGGAGAGATCAAAAGGGGCTGCAGCTATAGGACCAGCGCTGGCGCCCATAGGGAGACTGAACAGGTTTTGTAGCTATAGCAACCAGTGTGGGGAGTATCAGGAGAGATAAAAAAGGTCTGCAGCTATACAACCGCGCTGGCGCCTTTTTGGGAGACTGAAACAGGTCTGTGCTATAGGACCAGTGCTGGCAGCCCCTTTAGGAGAGACTGAAGGTCTGTGCTATACACCAGTGTGGGAGCCTCTCAGGGAGAGTGAAAGGTCTGTAGCTTTGAACCCCCACTGGCTGAATTTAGGAGAGAGTGAACGGTTTTTTAGCTATTGCAAACCCGGCTGGGAGCCTTTGGAGAGATGAAAGGTCTGAGCTTAGCGACCGTGCTGGGAGCCCCTTTAGGGAGACTGAAAAAGGTCTTAGCTTAGCAAAGAGTGCTGGCGCCTCTCAGGAGGAGCAAAAGGTCTGTGTTTAGCAACCCGTGCTGGCGCCTTCAGGGAGATAAAACAGGTCTGTAGCTATCGACCGCGCTGGGGCCTATAGGAGAGACTGAACGGTCTGTAGCTATAGCAACCAGGTGGAGCCCTTAGGAGAGATCAAAAAGGTTGCGTATAGCGACCCCCGGGTGGCGCCCATCAGGAGAGACTGAACAGGTCTGAGCTATGCAACCAGCGTGGCAGCCTTCAGGAGAGAAGAACAGGTTGAGCTTTTAGCGACCAGTGCTGGCAGTTCAGGAGGAGACGAACAGGGCTGTAGCTATAGCAACCCTGTGGCAGCCTTAGGAGAGGTGAAAGGTTGTAGCTATAGCAAACCGCACTGGTGCTATCGGAGGAGGGAACAGGTTTGTAGCTTAGAAAACCGCGTGGCAGTATCAGGGAGACTGAACGGTCTGTAGCTATAGCGACCGTGCTGGCAGCCTCTCGGAGAGGGGGCGAACGGTTGTAGCTATAGAACCGTGGTGGCAGCTCTCAGGAGAGAGTGAACGGTCTGTGCTATAGCAACGCAGGCAGATTCAGGAGAAGGGGAAAAGGTCTGTAGCTAAGCAACCAGTGTGGCAGCCTACTGGAGAGTGAAAAGGTCTGTAGCTTAGCAACCCGCATGGGGCCTATCTGAGAGAGTGAACGGTCTGTGCTATAGCAACCGCACTGGCGCCTATAGGAGAAATAGGACAGATCTGAGCTTTAGCAACCCGTGTGGCGCCCATCAGGAGAGAGAAAAGGTCTGTAGCTAAGGACAGTGTGGCGCCCATCATGGAGATTGAACAGGGTTTTTAGCTATAGCAACCATTGCTGGAGCCTTAGGAGGGTTTGAACAGGTCTGTAGCTATAGCGAACAAGTGTGGAGCTTCGGAGAGATTTTTTAAAAGGTCTGTAGTTTTAGCAAACCAGTGTGGCAGCCTTCAGGGGGCTGAAAGGTCTGTAGTATAGGACCGGTGGAGCCCCTAGGAGAGACTGAACAGGTCTGTAGCTTTAGCAACCCGTGCTGGCGCTCTCAGGAGAGGTGAACAGGTCTTACTATTGCAACAGCATGGAGCTATAGGAGAGAGTGAACAGGTTGTAGCTCGAAAAAAGTGCTGGCACCTATATGGAGGTGAAAAGGTCTGTAGCTATAAACCAGCACTGGCAGCCTTTTATGGGAGTGAACAGGTCTGTAGCTATAGCAACAGCTGGCGCTATCAGGAGAAATAGGCAGATCTTAGCTTGAACCAGTGTGGAGCCTATCAGGAGAGATGAAAGGTCTGTTGCTTTTGCGACAGTGCGGAGCCCTATATGAGAGATTGAACAGGTTCTGCTATAGCAAAACCTTGTGGCGCCCATCAGGAGGGTTGAACAGGTCTGTAGTTAGCAACCCGTGTAGCAGCCCATAGGAGAGATGAAAGGTCTTTTAGCATAGCGAACAAGTGCTGGCAGCCTATCAGGATAGTCAAACAGGTCGTGCTATAGTGACCTGAGGAGCTGATGCAGCCTATAAAAGAGGGGGTTTTCTAGGAATAGGTAGGACACTGTTAATGGACACATATTGCAAAGTGACTTGTTTTTGCAAGATCTTTAACCGTCTCCTCCGTCACTACTTGCCCCCTACAAATAAATACCAAGCCTTAGAGGTCACCTCCCTGCACACAAGGTAGAACTACTGCATCAACTACTGTCGGCTTATGTCACAATTTTCCCTACTTTCTCCCTTGTAAGATTAGCAAATAAATACATAGTTTATTATGAGTGAAATGAGGGCAGAATCTGTAATAACAGGGCCCTGGACTGAGGGGCCACGGGCAGCTGTCCCATCCCTGCAGTCTATGGTGACTGACAGGCCATGGCCGCGCCTGCGCAGAGGCCGCCGCTCGTCTATGAGTCACGTGACGGCGAGCAGTCAGCTGACCAGGTCATGTGACGGGGAAGCTGCTGTGTTTTCTTAGTGTTACGAGACTGCGGGACGTGTTGTGGTCATAGAGGAAGCAGGACGCGGAGACGCCGCACCATGGACGGCAGCGCAGCCCTGTTGCTGAGCACCCTGCTGTGCATGGGCGCCTGTGCCAGCCTCGCCCAGGTCAGAGCCGTAATCCGAGCTGTCGTAAAGGGAGGGGCTGAGGAATAGAATGCAACTGCTTAACTGACACGTGCAGCAATGGATGGGGGAGGGGTGCAGCTGTGTCTATGGGGGCACAGGGCCTGGCATTGGGGTGTGATCTGTATCTGTAGCTATGGGGGGGGCACAGGGCCTGGCATTGGGGGTGTGATCTGTAGCTATGGGGGCACAGGGCCTGGCATTGGGGGTGTGATCTGCAGCTATGGGGACAGGGCCTGGCATTGGGGTGTGATCTGTAGCTATGGGGGGCACAGGGCCTGGCATTGGGGTGTGATCTGTAGCTATGGGGGCACAGGGCCTGGCATTGGGGTGTGATCTGTATCTTTCTCTATGGGGGGCACAGGGCCTGGCATTGGGGGTGTGATCTGTATCTTGTAGCTCATGGGGGGCACAGGGCCTGGCATTGGGGTGTGATCTGCAGCTGTATCTGTAGCTATGGGGGCACAGGGCCTGGCATTGGGGTGTGATCTGTAGCTATGGGGGCACAGGGCCTGGCATTGGGGTGTGATCTGTATCTGTAGCTATGGGGGGCACAGGGCCTGGCATTGGGGTGTGATCTGTAGCTATGGGGGGCACAGGGCCTGGCATTGGGGTGTGATCTGTAGCTATGGGGGGCACAGGGCCTGGCATTGGGGTGTGATCTGTATCTGTAGCTATGGGGGCACAGGGCCTGGCATTGGGGTGTGATCTGTAGCTATGGGGGCACAGGGCCTGGCATTGGGGTGTGATCTGTAGCTATGGGGGCACAGGGCCTGGCATTGGGGTGTGATCTGTAGCTATGGGGGGCACAGGGCCTGGCATTGGGGTGTGATCTGTAGCTATGGGGGCACAGGGCCTGGCATTGGGGTGTGATCTGTAGCTATGGGGGGCACAGGGCCTGGCATTGGGGTGTGATCTGTAGCTATGGGGGCACAGGGCCTGGCATTGGGGTGTGATCTGTATCTGTAGCTATGGGGGCACAGGGCCTGGCATTGGGGTGTGATCTGTATCTGTAGCTATGGGGGGCACAGGGCCTGGCATTGGGGTGTGATCTGTAGCTATGGGGGCACAGGGCCTGGCATTGGGGTGTGATCTGTAGCTATGGGGGGCACAGGGCCTGGCATTGGGGTGTGATCTGCAGCTGTAGCTATGGGGGGGCACAGGGCCTGGCATTGGGGTGTGATCTGTATCTGTAGCTATGGGGGGGCACAGGGCCTGGCATTGTGGGTTGTTATACTGTATCTGTAAGCTATGGGGGCACAGCCGGTCCTGGCATTGGGGTGTGGATCTGTAATCTTTAGCTCTGGGGGCAACAGGGCCCTGGCATTGGGGTGTGATCTTTAAGCATGGGGGGCCACAAGGGCCTGGCATTGGGGTGTGATCGTGTTATCTATGATATAGCTATGGGGGGGCACAGGCCTGTGCATTTGGTGTGATCTGTATCTGTAGCTATGGGGGGCACAGGGCCTGGCATTGGGATGTAATCTGTATCTGTAGCTATGGGGGGGCACAGGGCCTGGCATTGGGGTGTGATCTGCAGCTGTAGCTATGGGGGCACAGGGCCTGGCATTGGGGTGTGATCTGCAGCTGTAGCTATGGGAGCACAGGGCCTGGCATTGGGGTGTGATCTGCCAGCTGTTAGCTAGGAGGGGGGGGTCACATGGCCTGCATTGGGGTGTGATCTGCAGCTGTATCTATGGGGGCACAGGGCCTGGCATTTGGTGGTGATCTGTATCTGTATCTATGGGGGCACAGGCCTGGCATGGGGTGTGATCTGTAGCTATGGGGCACAGGCCTTGCCTTGGGGGTGTGATCTGTAGCTATGGGGGGCACGAGGGCCTGGCATTGGGGTGGTTAACTGTATCTGTAGCAATGGGCACAGGGCCTGGCATTGGGTGTGATCTGTAATCGTAGCTATGGGGGGGGGGCACAGGGCCTGGCAATGAGGGGTGTGTATCGTGATCTGTAGCTAATGGGTGGCAACAGGGCCTGGCATAGGGGGTGTGATCTTGTATCTGTAAGCTTAGTGGTGGGGGCACAGGGCCGTGGCATGTGGGGATGTGAATCTGTATCTGTAGCTATGGGGGGCACAGGGCCTGGTGCATTGGGTTGATCTGTACTGTATCTATGGGGGGGACAGGTCAGGGCCTGGGCATTGGGGGTGTGATCTGTAATCGTAGCTATGGGGGGCACAGGGCCAGGCAATGGTGGGTGTGGATCTGTATCTTAGCCTTATGGGGGGGGGGGGCACAGAGCCTGGCATGGGGTGTGATCCTGCCCAGCTGTATCTATGGGGCACAGGCCTGGCCATGGTGTGTGAATCTGTATCTCTTACTATGGGCACAGGGCCCTAGGCATTGGGGTGTGATCTGTGCTTTAGCTATGGGGGCACACAGGGCCTGGCATTGGGGTGTGATTCTGTAGCTATGGTGGCACAGGGCCTTGCATTGGGGTGTGATCTGTATCTGGTAGTTATGTGGGGGCCACAGGGCCTGGCATTGGGGTGTGATCTGTAGCTATGGGGGGCACAGGGCCCTGGCATTGGGGTGTGACTCTATCTGTAGCTATGGCACAGGGCCTGGCATTGGGGTGTGATCTGTACTTTTTTTTTAAATGGGGGGCACAGGGCCTGGCATTGGGGTGTGATCTGTAGCTATGGGGGCACAGGGCCTGGTATTGGGGTGTGATCTGTAGCTATGGGGGGCACAGGACCTGGCATTGGGGTGTGATCTGTATCTGTAGCTATGGGGGGCACAGGGCCTGGCATTGGGGGTGTGATCTGTATCTGTAGCATGGGGGCATCAGGGCCTGGCATTGGTGTGTGAGTCTGCAGCTGTAGCTATGGGGGCAAAGGGCCTGGCATTGGGGTGTGATCTGTTTCCTGTATCTATGGGGGGGCACAGGGCCTGGCATTGGGGTTGTGAAAAAAAAAAAAAAAGTTTCCTGTAGCTTATGGGGGCACAGGGCCTGTATTGGGGGTGAGGAACTTAGCTATGTGGCACAGTACTGGGTGCATTTGGGGTGTGATCTGTATCTGTAGCTATGGGGGGCACAGGGCCTGGCATTGGGGGTGTGATCTGTATCTGTAGCTATGGGGGGCACAGGCCTGGCATTGGGGGGGGGTTGAGATCCTGCAGCTGTAGCTATGGGGGCACATGGCCTGGCAATTGGGAGTGATCTGCAGCTAATGTAGCTATGGGGGCCTACGTCCTGGCATTGGGGGTGTGATCTGTTAGCTAAGGGGGACAGGCCTGGCATTGGGGTGTGATCTGTATCTGTAGCTATGGGGGGCACAGGGCCTGGCATTGGGGTGTGATCTGTATCTGTAGTTATGGGCACAGGGCCCGGCTTGGGGGAGTGATACTGGTAACTGTAGTTATGGGGGGCACAGGGCCTGGCATTGGGGTGTGATCTGTATCTGTAGTTATGGGGGGCACAGGGCCTGCATTGGGTGTGGATCTCCAGCTTGTATCTATGGGGCACAGGTCCTAGCATGGGGTGTGATCTGTAAGCCTATGGGGGCACGATGGCCTGTAATTGGGGTGTGATCTGTAGCTATGGGGGGCACAGGGCCTGGCATTGGGGTGTGATCTGTATCTGTAGCTATGGGGGGCACAGGGCCTGGCATTGGGGTGTGATCTGTATCTGTAGCTATGGGGGGCACAGGGCCTGGCATTGGGGTGTGATCTGCAGCTGTAGCTATGGGGGCACAGGGCCTGGCATTGGGGTGTGATCTGTATCTGTAGCTATGGGGGCACAGGGCCTGGCATTGGGGTGTGATCTGTAGCTATGGGGCACAGGGCCTGGTATTCGGTGTGTGGATCTGTAGCTATGGGGGGCACAGGACCTGGCATTGGGTGTGATCTGTATCTGAGCTATGGGGGGGGGGCTCAGGGCTGGCATTGGGTGTGATCTGTATCTGTACTATGGGGCACAGGGCATTCATTGGGGTGTGATCTGCAGCTGTATCTATGGGGGCACAGGGCCTGGCATTGGGGTGTGATCTGCAGCATTACTATGTGGCACAGGGCCTGGCATTGGGGTGTGATCTGTAGCTATGGGGGCACAGGGCCTGGCAATTGGGTGTGATGCTGTATCAGTAGCTATGGGGGCGACAGGGGCCTGGCATTTTGGGTGTGTATCTGTACTTGAAGTTATTGGGGGCACAGGCCTGGCATTGGGGTGTGACTGAAACTGTGTTATGGGGGGCAAGCAGTGCCTTGCATTGGGGTGTGATTCTGTATCTTAGTTATGGGGGGCACAGGCCTGCTTTGGGTGTGAACTGCACTGTATCTATGGGGCAACAGGGCTCTGGCAGATTGGGGTGTGGAATCTGCATCTGTAAGCTATGGGGGCACAGGCAGGCCTGGCATTGGGGTGATCTGGGGGGTAGCTATGGGGGCCACATGTGGCCTGGTATTGGGGTGTGATCTGTATCTTTAGCTATGGGGGGCACAGGACCTGGCATTGGGGTGTGATCTGTATCTGTCTCGCTATTGGGGCACAAGGCCAGGCATTGGGGTTTGATCTGTATCTGTAGTTTATGGGGGCACAGGCCTGGCATGGGGTGATGATTCTGTATCTGTATCTTTGGGGGGCACAGGGCCTGGCATTGGGGTGTGATCTGCATCTATGGGGGCACAGGGCCTGGCACTGGGGTGTGAACTGTATCTGTAGCTATGGGGGGCAACTGGGACTGGCAATGGGGCGTGATCGTATCTTAGCTAAGGGGGCACAGAGACGCATTGGGTGTGATCTGGCAGCTGTATCTATGGGGGGCACAGTGCCCTGGCATTGGTGTATCTGGTAGCTAGGGGGCACAGGGCCTGGCATTGGGGGTGATCTGTATCTATGGGGGCACAGGGCCTGGCATTGGGGGTGTGATCTGTAGCTATTTGGGGCACAGGGCCTGGCATTGGGTGTTATCTGTAGCTATGGGGGCACAGGCCTGGCATTAGGGGTGTGGATCTGAGATATGGGGGGCACAGGGCCTGGCATTGGGGTGTGATCAGCAGCTATGGGGGCAAGGGCCTGGCATTTGGGTGTAGATCTGTAGCTATGGGGCACCGTTCCAGGCAATGGTGTTGTGATCTGTAGCCTATGGGGGGCACAGGGCCTGCATTGGGGTGGGATTCATAGCTTTGTCCTGGAGCTATGGGGGCCACAGGGCCTGGCATTGGGTGTGTACCTGCATGCTGTACTAGGGCACAGGGCCTGGCATTGGGGTGGGATCTGTACTATGGGGGGGGCACGAGAGGGCCAGGCAATGGGTGTGAACTGTAGCTAAGGGGGGCACAGGGCCTGGCATTGGGGTGTGAATCTGTATCAGTAGCTATGGGGGCACAGGCCTGGGCAATTGGGTGTGATCTGATAGCTATGTGGGCACAGGGCCTGGCATTGGGTGTGATCCTGTAGGCTGAAGCTATGGGGGGCACAGGGCCTGGCATTGGGTGTGATCTGTAGCTGTAGCTATGGGGGCACAGGGCCTGGCATTGGGGTGTGATCTGTAGCTATGGGGGGCACAGGGCCTGGCATTGGGGTGAAACTACAACTCCCAGCATTCCCTGACAGTGCTGCAGAGCATTGAGGGTTAACAGGCAGCGGTGCGGTGACGCCATCTCCGGATGTGCAGGACGTTGGCCGTTAGATGCAGTGATAACGGCTCTGCCCCGCTATCTGCGCCGCCATCACTTCCTGCACCACAACGATGGCGCCTTGTGGTTGATTTGACCGGTTTATCTGAACCACAGGCGGCAGCTCCTCTTGCTGTAGAGTGCCAGGGGCTGTGTGCCACCAGATATGCCATCTACTCCAGCACCAACCAGTGCAGCCCTCCTTCTCAGAGGTCTCTGCAGTCTGTGAAGATAAGCGGTACCCGTGTAACACCCTGATGACTGTGTGCCGCAGACTATGCCCTGTACACCAGTACCAGCCAGTGCCCTCCTCCCACAGTCTGTAAAGCAGTGCCCGTGTTGTGCCGCTTGTCTCTGGATCATCAGTGCTTGTACAGATATACTTTACACTCCAAATCTTACATTATCTGGTGACTGAGGGCTACAAGCCAGGGACTCTGTGCCACAGAATATGCCCCCTACTGTAGCAGCTGGCTCATCCTCCTTAAAGGGGTTGTCTCACTACAAGGATTGCTTTTTATGTTAAAGATCTTGCAAAAACAAGTCACTTTGCAATACATGTCCATTAACAGTGTCCTACCTATTCTGAGAGTATCCCCTCATGTTTGGGCTGCAACATCTCAGGTCTCTATAGCTACAGACCTGTTTTCAATCTCTCCTGATAGGCTCCAGCACTGGTTTTGGCATATAGCTACAGACCTGGCTTCTACTACAGCAGCCCCAAGTAGAAGCCAGTAAACACATCCCTGAATTCAAAATGAAACCAAGAAAACAGGACTGAGGTAAGAGGAATCATTGTAGTGAGACAACCCCTTTAAGGGTCTGTAAAGATAAGCGGCATCTGCAGAACGCTGCGTATCTCTGGATAGTCAGTGCTTCCAGACGTCAGGACAGATGATTATACAGATAGAAGTTATACTCCAAATCTCCAGCAACATTAACTGGTACATCTGGGGGTCTATGCCGCAGAATATGCCCCCTGCTCCAGAGTCAGCCGGTGCCAACCTTCTTAGTGGTCTCTACAGTCTAAAGATAAGTGGTGCCCATGTAATGGCACTTATCACTGTGTGCCACAAAATGTTCCCCCTGTTCCTCTGTCTGGCGGTGCCCTCCTCCTCAGCGGTCTATGCAGTCTGTAAAGACAAGTGGTGCCTACTGACTTCAGGACAGACTGTTATATAGATATAATTTACACCCCAAATCTCCAGTTACATTACCTGGTGACGGAGGGTAACGGTAGTCAAAATAAATGACTATTGAGCCAAATTATATTGTAAATGTGGGCAAAATACAGCCTTTTTTTTTTTTTTTTCTTTTTTTTAAAAATACAGCCTTAGCCTGTTTCTCATTGATACAGTGTCTCCTTGTTTCTTGGGTCCAAAGTTACAAGCCTGTTTACACTTCTGTTGACTTAACCCCTTAAGCCGAACGCCTGAAAAGTAGTTAATAACCAAACATTGTTTTAGTTTTACCTCCTTGTGTTTTCAACAGATGTAACTTTTTTATTTTCATGAACGCAGTTCTATGATCCTCCGTTGTTATTCGAGACAGTTGTACTTTATGGGGGAATAGTTTAAATTCCTATAAATAATTGCAGAATTTTTTTTTTTTATTTAAAAAAAAATATATATATTGACATTTTTTTTTTTTACACCGTTCACATTACCACTTAAAAAACTGTTAGATTAATTCTACAGTAGTATTACGGACCGAGTGGATACCTAATGTTTTTTATTTTTTTTTGTGTGTGTTATTTATGCACAATTATTTTTTATTAAATATTTAATTTTATTTTTTTATTTTATTTTTTTTACACTGTTTTTTTTATTTTATTTTTTTTTAATCCCATGAAGGGAGAACTGTTTAAATTTTTATTTTTTTATTTTTTTTATACTTATTAATGTATTAGCATATTCATATATGCTAATACATTATAATCTGTGTCAGTCTGACACAGGCAGTGATCTGGACAGCACACAGTCTGTCCTGATAAATGGCTTTGTTACACAGACAGCCCTGGGGCCATGCTAGGTCCCCAGAGCTGACTGTGCAGCCGTTCCCTGAGCTCTGTCGGGTCACCGGGTGTTCCGATCACCCCACAGAGCAGGGAAACCCTTTGATTGCGCTGCGGTAACGCACCGCCGCAATCAAAGGGTTAAAGCACCATGTTGCGGAGCTTTCCTCCGCTCCCTGGTGCCTGCAGGACATGCTCTGGGATCAGGGCTGTGTAGTACACCGCAAACACCAAAGTCTACAGCGATGCCAAAAGACGTCGCTGTAGACGAACAACCCGCACCAGCCAATGATAAAAGATGGCGGGCAGTCGTTAAAGGGGTTAATACACATATAAGTTTACTCTCTTTTTGTCTTTGGTTAAGATTTCTTCACTCAGTGTAGACTTTTGACTTATCCCCTGTGAAGAAGTGTTTTTGTGCATCGTACTTTGAACTCTGGAGTCGGCCACTCCATGAAAGTAGGATAGACAAATGTGCATTTTTTAAGCTGACACAGCATTAGGTCGTGTCCGCCATTTTGTTTAACGAGACCCGGTCACATAGGTTATGCCCCCCTTGCTGAGGACAGAACAAGCCAGTGTCAGACCTGCTGTTTCCAGCGCTGTGTCCCTTATTCTGTAAGATGCAGCAGTTTTTCGAGTATTTAATGCTCAAATCTGCAGTTTTCAGCCAGAAGAGTCATTCGAAGAGTGTCAGTTTTTTTCAAACCCCGCCCACCTCAACTGATAAACCTATTACTTTGAATAGGTAGAAACATGTTAAACAGTGGGCGGAGCTAGCCTTTGGTGGGTGGAGCTAACACCTGCTCATGAATAAGATTTGAGGGGTAAATGCTCTAAAACTGCAGCATCTTACAGAATAAGGGACACAGCGCTGGGAACAGCAGGTCTGACACTAACTTGTGCTGTTCTCAGCAAGGAGGGCAAAACCTATGTGACAGGTTCCCTTTAAAGCGGTATCCCGGACCTCTATTGATAAAACTTGAGGGGGGGTGTGCCACAAGATATGCCCCTTAATGCTGTATCAGCCCGTGCCTCCTTCTTAGGAGTCTTCTCAAGCTGTAAGGAGAAGCGGTGCCCTTGGTGCTGCTTATCTCTGTGTAATCAGTGCTTACTGACATTAGGACAGACAGAAATTTCCAGTGACCTTACCTGGTGACTGTGGAGATGTATGCCACAGAATATGCCCCCTGCCACTGTACCAGCTTCCTTCACCTTGGAGGTCTCCTCCTCTCTAAAGATAAACAGTGTTCACCAGGGCTGTGGAGTTGGAGGCTATTTTGCAGGAGTCGGAGTCGTCATAAAAGGGACCGACTCCGACTCCCAAAATATATAATTAGTTGGTCCAGTTAGTTCGATGAAAAGAGCAAGAGGAATTGGATCCGGCCAGTGCTGCTGCTCCCATATCTTCAGCCTTATCACATGAGGAGTGTAATTGATGACAGGAGCAGGCAAAGCGCTGCCCAGGGGAAAAGATTCCGCTTCCATAGCAAACAGATTTCAGCAAAATGTTTCACCGGCTTTCAAAGAAATAGAAGAGTTCAACCATTCATCAAAACTGACTGTGGCTGTGGCGATTCCTTTATACCCTGACATTGTTAGAGATGTTGCCCCGGTGGTCACCGCTTTGCCCCCAACCCAAGTTAGTGTAGAGAGGCCGTTCTCTAGCCTGGAAATAATGAGATCAGATGTGAGGGCATGTATGCAGGGTCGATGGAGGCAATACTATTTCTCAAACAAATCAGGGGACTCCACAAATGTCCTGCAGTGTTTTGCATATTTACAATTTTTTTGTGTTCTAAAGTCGTATCCAATAAATATATTTTACACTGACAAGCAAAAGGGTAACAATGTTTTGAACTTGTGACTTTCAGGCTCCAAATCTCACCATCCACTACAGCTTTGTACTGGAGGCTCCTGTAATTTTATATACTGTCTTCTTACCTATCTTATAAATATATGTGACTTGCAAGTATTTTGCTTCTGCTTAGTTATTCAGTTTATTTCCTGTAACTGCGTTGTTACGGTTTTGCTCCTTAAAATCAAAATGTTAATTTTTATTATTTTGTTAGTATTTGGGAAATATGCCTTTTGGTTTTCAGTTCTGCCTGAATCCTTCTGGGCTCTGGATCAGATTCAAGCAGGTCTTGACCAAAATCTGATCCCAGGTCTCTTCTACCCATTCCCAATGTTGGTGCAGACTGGACTTGGATACAAATACAGCTTTTTCTTCAACTTAACCACAGTGTTCAAAAGATCAAAACATTGTTACCCTTTTGCTTGTCAGTGTCTGTTCTACCTAAATAGCTTGATTATTGTATCATAAGGTGATAAACAGCCGGATGTTACCCTTTTACTACAGTAAAGTCATCACTTAAACATACGCCGTGTATGAGGGAGTCAGGAGTCGGAGGTTTGGGAAATTGAGGAGTCGGGGCTTTGGCTTGCCGACTCCACAGCCCTGGTGTCCACGTCATGCCGCTTATCTCTGGAAAATTAGTGTTTACTGACCAATAATTATAATTTACACTCCAGTTACATTATTGGGTGACCAGATGTGGACTGTGCGCCACACAATATGCCAGATATTGTAGTGCCAGCTCCTCCTCAGGGGTCTCTGCAGTCTGTAAGGATAAGCGGTGCCCTGTAGTGCCTCTTATAATCAGTGCATGCTGACATCATCAGACAGATATAATTGACACCTTTAATCTCCAATTACTTGGTGAATGCCAGGATACATGCCAGGGACTGCCCCCTACTCCAGTGCCAGCGGGTTTCCTCCTCATCTGAGGTCTCCACTATAGCTGAGCGGTGCCCATGTCATGCCGCTTATCTCTGGGTAATCAGCGCTTAATGACCTGAGGACGATTTTATAGCTATAACTTCTACTCCAAGTCTCCAGGGACCTGTGTGCTAGAAGGTTTGTCTCTATGGAGAATGGCGACTTGTGCCCAGAGAGTAGACGTCGCCCCTGGTGGCTGTGGCGGGTACATGCCAGTCACACGTTTACCATTTTATCCATATAAAGTTCTGGTAATCCGGCACCCCTACCAGATTAAAGGAATGTTACTGTGTATTGCTATCTCCACACTTTTCTTCTCCCCACAGGTCACGCCGGTCATCACCATGGAGCAGCTGCTGTGGGTCAGCGGGCGGCTGATCGGCGAGGTGGACACCTACCGTATCCCCCTCATCACTTACACCCCTCGGGGGCATCTCCTGGCATTTGCTGAAGCCCGGAAACATTCTGCTTCTGACCTGGGGGCAAAGTTCATTGCCACGCGGCGCTCACATGATGGAGGTAAGGCCTCTGCTGAGGATGGTGGGGCAGTAGTGCAGAGCAGCGGCCGAGGGCAATGCCGGCACTATTGCCCAACACTCGTGATACAGAATCGGAAGTGGCTCAGGCACCATGAAGGCGCCAGACTTCTACCTAGAGCTCGACAGATGGCAGGAGTTTCCTATTTGGCATCCATTGGGGCTGGTATAGGGCGGGTATCCCAGTCCTGTCCCCTTCATTCTACGTAGAGGCATCAGGCAGTTCTTTTGGCGTGAGAATCGATGGGTGACGTATGCCCAGACATGGGAGAGGCCTGCCCGGATGTGATCCCTGTGTATACCACGGATTGGTTACAGCTCGTCTCCAGGGGATACGACCAGGGCTGAGAGCTGTTCAGTCCTGGTCGCACATGCTCAGACATCACCTCTCCTCTCAGGCAGCTACTGAGTTTTCAACCCCCAGGTGCTGTCACTCTACTCCCGTCCTCTGTGCTTCTTAGTAATTAGTCAAACAGTGCAAAGAAATAAAAAATAAACCTCACTGAGGTCTGTGCATTGATAAAGAGAAAAAAAAATCCACAGGTTTGGTTCCTGCAGGGATTTGAACCGAGGACCCTTGTGCTGTGAGGCAAAAACTTTACCTCTCAGCTACTCACAATGCTTTACATAAACAGACCTTTCTTTGATTAGAGAGAGGAAAGGCCTGGTGATGTCATCCTGCTGGGTCACATGATATGCAATTCAAACAAATCACGCACGCCCCCTTCTGAGCACACAGAGCTGACGAGCTGGATGCAGGAGGTATGAAATGAGATCGTGGCAAAACCCCTTTAAGGTAGGTTCACACGGCTGTTTTTTTTTTAATGCAGTTTTCGTCGTGTTTCTGCACCTAAAACTGCATCAAAAAATCCTTTAAAACATACCCAGTTTTTGTCATTGGTTCCTATATAAAACTGTATAGTAGTTCACACACAATGAGGTTTTTCCGTGCATCCAAATCAGCCGTGTGAACTTACCCTTATACACCATTAGTTTCCCCACTAAAATTTCAAAAGACTCATGGGAAATAAGCTGGGACTCTACAGCGCCACTTACTGAATGTGGCGTTCCTCAAGTCACATCCAACTCACTGAACCTTACACTGTGAATGGGATCAGAGCCAACCAGATATTCATCTGCAGACAGCTGTTTCGGGGTGTTGCCCCACATCTGGGCATAGTAGAGTACTGGTTGGCTGGGTGAGAGGATCTAGGGGTAAAGTTTCTCAGTAGCAGCCGTGTAATGTGAATAGGATTAATGCCATACCAGACATTCATCTGCAGACAGCTGTCTCGGGGTGTTGCCCCTCATCAGAGGAGAGTCTAGTACTGGTTGGCTGGATGAGAGTCTATAGAGGTAGCTGGAAAGGGGTAAAGTTGTTCACTATAAGCCTTGCAATGTAAATGGAATGAATGCTAACCAGATACTCATCTGCACACAGCTATTCCGAGATGTTTGCCCCTCATCAGTGCAGAGTAAAGTATTGGTTGACTGTGTAAAAGGATCTAGGGGAAGCTCAAAAGGGCTAATGTTCCTCAGTATGAGCCTTGCAAATATACATAGAATTATTGCTAACCAAATATCTGCATGCTGAGGAAGGTTACTCCTAGAGCCTATCCAGCCAGCCAGTACTCTATTCTGCACCGATTAGGGGCAACACTCCAAATAGCCGTCTACAGAGGAATATCTGGTTGGCTCTGATCCCATTCATCCCTTTTAGACTATATATAACGGCCAGTAGGGTCAGACCGGACCTTCTTCAGGATAGGGAAGTTGTTTGGTGCTGGCTTGTCATCTTCTATGGGAAATAGAGATCAAAGCAGAAGTGAAGAGGAAGCAGAACTGAAAATGGCCTCTTACCCCATAAATTCCCAGAAAGGAACGAACGTCTGTCTGCGGTTATTTCTAACAGTCTATATTAACTATAGCCCTGAAGATGTGTTATCTAGAGAGGACATGTAGCGTTACAGGTCATTCAGATGAATATATGGACGGGCCGGGGGGGCTACCAGAGAAGAAGCTGTTATTACATATAGCATTATATATGGCCGGGGGGGGGGGGGCTACCAGAGAAGAAGCTGTTATTACATATAGCATTATATATGGCCGGGGGCGGGGGGGCTACCAGAGAAGAAGCTTTTTATTACTTACAGCATTATATATGGACGGGCCGGGGGGCTACCAGAGAAGAAGCTTTTAAATTACATACAGCATTATATATGGGGGGGGGGGGCTACCAGAGAAGAAGCTGTTATTACATATACATTATATATGGATGGTCCGGGGGCTACCAGAGAAGAAGCTGTTGTTACATATAGCATTATATATGGACGGGCCGGGGGTGGAGGGAGGGGGGGGGGCTACCAGAGAAGAAGCTGTTATTACATACAGCATTATATATGGACGGGCCGGGGGGGCTACCAGAGAAGAAGCTGTTATTACATATAGCATTATATATGGGGGGGGGGGGGGCTACCAGAGAAGAAGCTGTTATTACATATACATTATATATGGATGGTCCGGGGGCTACCAGAGAAGAAGCTGTTGTTACATATAGCATTATATATGGACGGGCCGGGGGTGGAGGGAGGGGGGGGGGGCTACCAGAGAAGAAGCTGTTATTACTTATAGCATTATATATGGACGGGCCGGGGGGGCTAGCAGAGAAGAAGCTGTTGTTACATATAGCATCTCTTCTTTCTCTCTCATAGAGGGGATATCCTGAAAGTCCCCCCACCCCCTGACATGAGTGCACCCAATACTTAGAGCGTACTTTCAATTCTGAGCAGCAGGGGGCAGGCACCAATAGGAAGCATTATAATATACATTCTTATAATCACCTTCTTCTTTGACATTGCCAGCGCATATCTCGTGAGGGAAGTCACTGGTGTTGCGCTGGCTTGGTGGATATGTAAGATGAGTGATAGGCTGTCTGCACACCTTTGCCTTGTTGCGGTCATGAGGGGCGATTTATCAGAGTTGCAGAAAGGGATGAGTATTGGCTTTTGGGGGCAGGGTGTTGGTATTTCTGAGACTGCGCAGTTTGTGACATGGAAACTGTGAAGCACCACACGCCTGTGATGTGAGAGGTGAACATCAGCTACATAGGTGGCGGAAGGAGCAGCTCACCACCAAAATGACCCAGGGTTGATTCCCTTTCCCCCGGGGGGGGCCCAACCGTCTAACAAACAGGGACCTTCTGCTTATGAGGCTCCGGAGCAGACAGATGTCACGCACCTCTGCTCCCCCTACGTGTAGGTCCCCCCGGGCAGACGGATTACTGCACCTCTGCTAACCCTACTGTGTAGGGGCCCCCGGAGAAAGGGATGTCACTGCCCTTGCTAACCAACTGTGTATGGTCCCCGGAGCAGACGGATGTCACTGCCCTCTGCTAACCCTACTGGTATGGGGCCCCGGGCAGATGGAGTACGCACCCTGCTAACCCAGTGTAGGGGGCCCCGGCAGCGGATATCACAACCTCTGCTAAGCCTATGGTATGGGGCCCCGAGCAGACGGATGTCACGCACCTCTGCTCCCACTGTGTTGGGGCCCCGGAGCAAAAGATGCCCACGCCCCCTTTTGCAAACCCCTGTGTGAAAGAGGCCCCGGAGCGACGGTTTCACGCCCCTCTGCTAACCCTATGTGTTGGGGCCCGGAGCAACGGTTCACCACCCGCAAAACCCTACTGTGTATGGGGCCCCCGAGCAACGGAGTCACTGCACCTCTGCTAACCCTACTGTGAAGGGGGCCCCCAGAGCAGACGGATGTCACTGCCCTCTGCAACCCCTACTGTGTGGGGGCCCTGGAGCAGACGGATGTACTGCATTTGCAAAACCCTACTGTGTAGAGGCCCCGACAGAGGGAAGTCACTGCACCTCTCTAACCCACTGTTTGGGGGCCCCGGGAGAAGGGGATTCACGCACCTCTGCAACCCCTACGTGCAGGGGGCCCGGGAGCAGACGGATGTCACTCACCTCTGCTAACCCACTGTGTATGGACCCAGGAGCAGACGGATTCACTCACCTCTGTAACCTACTGTGTATGGGGCCCCGGGGCAGACGGATGCACTGCACCTTGCAAACCCCTACTGTGTTTTGGGGCCCCGAGCAGAGGATTTTTACTGCACCTCTGAAAACCCTACGGTGTTTGGGGCCCCGGAGCAGACGGATGTCACTGCACCCGCAAACCCCTACTGTGTATGGGGCCCCGGGAGCGAGGGATGTCACTGCACCTCTGCTAACCACCTGCATCACAGAAAATGTTTAAATTTTTCTGGGGGATCAAAAAGGGACCTCCATGATTGGCAAAGGGTTGCCCCTTCCCTCTGATAAGTCATTTTTTCTGTTCATCAAACGATGGTTTTTGCAGAGCATCGAGAACAAACCCGCACTCTTTCGGCAGGCACAAGGGTGGTGGCATTATTTGGTCTTGGAATAGTTTCGTGGGATTCTCCGGGTTTACTCATATGCGGAAGGGGCTTTCCCCAATTGGGGGATAAATCCATCCCTTTCAATCACAACCCCATATTTTTGGGTTTTCTTCCCCGGGGCAGGGGGTTTTTAAGGAAGACAATGGGACTTGTCACCCAGCTAGAAATGCCCAATGTTGGTTGGAAGAGCAGGATCAAGACTTCCAAGTACTACTCCAGCCCCTAATTTCCCAGACTTGAACCCATTTCAGCATGTGTGGGAGCCTTGGATGGCGGGGGTTGGTTCATGGCTCCCCCCAGCTGTGGTCCCCGGATGGTGGGTTTTTGGGTTTTAGGTCCTCCAGCAGCTGTGGACCCCTGGATGGGGGTGTTGGCTTACGGACCCCCCCAGGCGGGGAGCCCTGGAGGTGGTGTTGGCTCTAGGAGCCCCCAGCCTGTGGGGGGCCCCGGTGGTGGTGTTTCCTTGGACCTCCGCAGCTGGGGGCCCCTGGGTGGGGTGTTGGCTCTATGGACCCTCCAGCAGTGTGGGAGCCCCTGGGGTGGTGGTGTTGGGTTATGGGGCCCCCAGCGCTGTGGGGCCCCCCGGGTGGGGTGTTGGGTCTTGGGAACCTCCAGAGCTGTGAATCCCCTGGGTGGTGGGGTTGGCTCTAGGCCCCTCCGCACTGTGGAGCCCCTGGTGTTGGTTTCACTTTTTACCCTCCAGCGCTGTGGGGCCTCTGGTGGTGGT
Source organism: Phyllomedusa bahiana (assembly GCA_025379985.1). NCBI lineage: Eukaryota > Metazoa > Chordata > Amphibia > Anura > Hylidae > Phyllomedusa > Phyllomedusa bahiana. The sequence goes on from JAODAL010002622.1 coordinate 186,584, forward strand.
TGGCTCATTGGGGCCCCCCAGCAGGTGGGAGCCCCTGGATGGTGTTTGGCTCTAGGACCCCCCAGCTGTGGGAGCCCCGGATGGTGCTGTTGGCTCTATGGACCCCCCGCACTGTGGGGGCCCCGGTGGTGGTGTTGCTTATGGACCCCCCCCAGCAGCTGTGGGGCCCCTGGATGGGCGGTTTTTGGCTCTATCCCCTCCGCAGCTGTGGGGGGCCCGGGTGGTGGTGTTGGCTCTTGGCCCCCCAGCAGCTTTGGGGGGCCCCCCGGGGGGGGTTGGCCTAGGCCCCCCACAGCTGTGGGGGCCCCTGGAGGTGGTGTTTTGGGTCTATGGACCCCCAGCAGCTGTGGGTCAATGGGTCCGATACCTGTAACAACCTACCAGGACCTGATTGGGTCACTCCCAGCCCATCTAGCTGTTGTCCGTGCTTCACATGGCAGCTGCCCTGGTCATAATAATGTGAGTTGACTGTACTGCCTACTTCTTTTATCAGTCTCCTTTTCTCTACTCTCCTGCAGTCCTATCTGCGCACTGTCATAAATCACTAAGGGAATCCATATTACAAAGGAAACAAGGTTCCTGCTTCACTTCTAGCTAATGTCACAGCTGCCCATCGAGGTCTATGGAGAAGGGAGTAGGAGAGGCAGACACACACACACCGATATGCTGGATGTGGAGTGAGTGTTTTAACTCACCTCCATTCTTGACTCGCAGCTCCATTGCTCCTTACTGTGAATGTCCTTAATGCAGCTTGGGTGTGTCCCCTGCTTTCCCCTCGTGCCCCTTTCCTCTCCATAGACTTTTATGGGCAGCTGTAACTTGAACTCTCACAAATGCTGATTGCCATTTCCTTTGCAAGAGGATTCTCTTAGTGATTTATGTGTGAATGAACAAATAGAAAGCAGGAGGGGGATGAAAGGCGGCAGGTCAGATTCTGTCTAGTAAGATATGTTACAGACCAGTTTCTTATTTTTGCTCTTATTGTTGATTCAGGGAAAAGTTTAGGATTGGAGATACCCTTTAATCCATATGTGACCTAGGACGTCTGCTGTGTCTGCAGGTTACACCTGGGGTCCAACCGCCTTCATTGTGGATGATGGGACAGCGCCGGACGGGCTCAGTCTCGGCGCCGTGGTGGTGGACGACGAGACAAAGAATATCTTCTTGGTGTACACCTTGTGCGCCCACTACCTCCAGTGCGGGGTCTCCAGTGTCATGGTAACCAACAGCTCCGATGATGGCGTCACCTGGAGCGTGCCAAGGAATATCTCCCATGAGATTGGCACCAAGGGGTTTGCCCCGGGACCAGGATATGGTATCCAGGTGAGAGGAGGGTGGATGAAGGATGTAGAACGAGACACTGGGCCTTATGTATGAAAGCTGTCTAGCAATAAGACTGTCCTTGTTGCCCATAGCAACCAATCAGAGCTCATAGCAACCAATCAGAGCTCCACTTTTATTTTTCCAGAACAGTACATGAGCTAAAAAGCTGCACTCTGATTGGTTGCTGTGGCCTCTGGAGTAACCACTCTGGGTTCTGATTGGTTGCTATGGGCAACAAAGACAGTCTTTCTGCTGGGCCGTTTTCATACATAAGGCCTACTGTGTAAAGATAGAACCAGGTGGATGTCTTATATAGAGGGAATGGAAAGTAAATATGTCACCTCTCTTCTCTCCCGGATCCCAGACTGTCTATCGTCCATATCATCCTTCTTCTCCTCCCGTTTCCTAAAACTAAATGTGGAGAAAACTGAATTCATCATCTTCCCACCGTCCCCCTCCATCCCTCCACCTGATCTCTCTATTGCAGTCAATGGCTCCACAGGTCCGCTGCCTTGGGATAACCTTTGACTCCAATCTGTCCTTCAAAGAGAACCGGTCACATAGTTTTTGCCCCACCTTGCTGAGTGCAGCACAAGCTAGTGTCAGACCTGCTGTTTCCAGCGCTGTGTCCCTTATTCTGTAAGATGCTGCAGTTTTCGTGTATTTAATGCTCAAATCTGCAGTTTTCAGCCGGAAGAGTCCTTCAAAGAGTCCTTCAAAGAGTCAGTTTTTTTTTCCCATTCCCCGCCCACCTGAGGCTAGCCCCGCCCATTTCAACTGACAAACCTATTACTTTGAATAGGTAGAAACATGTGAATAACTGTCAGTGGGTGGGGCTAGCCGTTGGTGGGCGGGGCTAACACCTGCTCATGAATAAGATTTGAGGGGTAAATGCTCTAAAACACCAGCATCTTACAGAATAAGGGACACAGCACTGGAAACAGCAGGTCTGACACTAGGTTGTGCTGCCCTCAGCAAGGGGGACATAATCTATGTGACAGGTTCTCTTTCAAACCACACATCCAAACCCTCGCCTCTGCTGCCGCCTCCACCTGAAAAATATCTCCCACATCCGCTCATTCCTCAACTTCGACACTACAAAAATGCTGGTCCATGCCCTCGTCATTTCCCACCTAGACTACTGCAACATCCTTCTCTATGGCCTCCCATCCAGCACTCTCACTCCCCTCCAAACCATCCTCAACTCTGCTGCCCGTCTGATCCACCTCTCTGCCTACTCCCCTGCCTCTCCCCTCTGCCGATCCCTTCACTGGCTTCCCGTTGCCCAGCGAATCCAGTTCAAGCTACTAACCATGACCTACAATGCTCTCCATAACCTCTCCCCTCCATACATCTCTATATCTCCAGATACCTCCCCTCCTCACAGGACCTTCTCCTCTGCTCTCCCCTTATCAGCTCCTCACACAACCGTCTCCAAGACTTCTCCCGTGCTTCCCCCACACTCTGGAACTCACTGCCCCAACACATCAGACTCTCCCCTCACTCGCTAGCCTCAAACGTAACCTGAAAACCCATCTCTTCAGGAGCCTATAACCTACAATAACCTTGCTGCCCCTACACCTCCACAAACATGTCTGCCCCTCACCTTCTGTCTCTTCCCACCTTCCGTGTAGACTGTAAGCCCTCGTAGGCAGGGCCCTCTCTCCCTCTGTACCAGTTAGTTACTTATTGTCACCTTGTACTTGTTTGACCAATATTATGTAAGTAACCACCTCCAATGAACAGCGTCCTGGAATCAAGGGCGCTCCAAAATAAAGAATAATAATAATAGTATCTGGAGTAAGACATAAGGATCTGCTGTTTTCCAGTAACTGCGCCATTTTTTTTCCCAAGGGGCTCCGGTACAATGAGGTTGAGTACAATTATCAGACCTGGAGAATTATATTTGGTGGAAACTTTCCTTTTATTCTTTCTGCTTTTTTGGATTTGAGTTTTTTTTTTTTTTTTTTCTCTAACCTGGGAATTTTTCATCTTTTACGCAGAAAAAGTTTTCCCCAATGAAGGGGCGCCTCATTATCTGCGGTCACGGGACGCTGGACGAGGACGGCATCTTCTGCCTTTTAAGTGACGACCATGGAAACAGCTGGAAAAAGGGAGGAAATTTAGAGGGGTTGCCATTCAAACAGAAGAAGCGCATGGGGGACTTCAGCCCGGATGAGTGTCAGGTGAGTGCTGACGCGTGCTGTATGTTACGCACAATCCTCTCTGCTTTCTGTAAGTGTATGTTCACATGGTTGATTTGGCCGCATTTTCCGTGCCCAAAACGGCGTCCAAAATGCCCCCCGTTCACTTCCATTGTTGCTATGGAAAACAGCGTCATAGTTCACACGATTTCTGCCTTTCTTTGGACGCTGTTTTGGGCGCTGAAAAAGTAACGTCAGGTCAATTCCTGACGTGTTTTCAACGCTGAAAATCGCCAAAGGCATCAGTGGAGAGCTTCAAAACCATGTCTGAAAGTATGACGCGGTTTTATTAGAAATCATTTTAAATTAATTTTATATAATATTTTGAGATCTGCATAGATATATAGCATGTATTCTAGTATATACCGTATAGTATCTCATACTAGTGCATCTCAAAAAAATTTTGAATATCACTGAAAAGATAATTGATACCAATAATTTAAAGGGGTTTTGCCACGATCTAATGTTGACGTGGGATCCCCCAAAATGGGTATTGAATCACTTTTCTAAATCAATGTAATCATAAAAAGTGAAGCCTTTGAGAGCTACAGCGTTCCTTACCTGCCCTTGGTTTCTTGACCGTTTACATTAGACACGACCAGGAACTGATCTGTTCGCACTTGCATTGTTTGCACTTCTTATCTGATGGCAGGGAACATGAATGAGCTTTGAAGGGACTGGGGAGAAAGATCTTGTGTCTGTCTTTTGTATAGAGAATCCACTGGTTGTAATGTAATTATCTTAGTAAACATGCAGACGCTCCCTAGCACACTGTATACTATGTATAGTAAAGTGTGTGTGTATGTGTATTTATATACCTGCCGCCTTTCATTCCCCTCCTGCTTTCTCTGTATTTGTTCATTCACACATAAATCACTAAGAGAATCCTTTTTCAGAGGGAATGACAATCAGCTTCACTGAGAGTTCAAGTTACAGCTGCCCATAAGAGTCTATGGAGAGGAAGGGGGCATGAGGGGAAAGCAGGGGACACACCCAAGCAGCAGCATTAAGGACATTAGCAGTAAGGAGCAATGGAGCTGTGAGTCAAGAATGGAGGCGAGATAAAACACTCACTCTACAGCCAGCATATCTGTGTGTCTGCCTCTCCTACTCCCTTCTCCATAGACCTCGATGGGCAGCTGTGACATGAGCTATAATTGAAGCAGGAACTTTGTCTCCTTTGCAATACATATTACTGTATAGTATATAAATTACTATTTGTATGTAATATGTACCTTGTCAAAACCACATTGAATCCTCGTCTGCTGCATTGAGGCGCTTTTCAGACAAGGTTTGGACACTAAAAAATCAGTGCCCAAAGCAGCCGTGTGAACATACCCTAACCATGTCCTCTTCACTCCTTTACAGCCCTATGAGCTCCCAGATGGCTCAGTCGTCATCAATGCCCGAAACCAGTACTTCTATCACTGCCGCTGCCGCATCGTTGCCTTCTCCACCGACGGCTGTGACACGC